>OY992538.1:64367947-64967947 GCA_963921195.1 Pegoplata infirma
ACGTGATTGACCGTAAGCGTCAGTAGAAAAATACGCTCTCACGCGTGTTTCGAAAGTCCCTTTAGTGAGCGTAAGTGAGTGTGAGTCAAAAGTCACTCACGCGCCCATCTCTATTTCAAATGTTTCAAACTTCTTGATTAACTTTATATATCCTTATTCATTTAGTTAAAAAACCAAGTGACATAATTCATATAAAATATTCATGATGCAGCATTGATCATGTGTTAAAGATTTATGTGTATATTTACATATGTATTAAAAAACCTCAAATTGAGGGGGAGTGTCAGAAATAAAAAGGGTTATATTATTTGATATTATGTACATTTGAATGGTATTAACAATAAGTTTCACTACGAGAATTTAAATTAGGGCTTACATGTATTGGTATAAATTTAAATCGAAGAATTTTAAATTTTCAAATACTTTTTTGTTATAGAAAAAGTTATTTCGAATTTTTTTTACAAAAACTATAATTTATAATGAACTAGCTGGCCCCGGTCCGCGTTGCTGGCCCAAATATAAGATCAGTGTTATATTTCGTCTCACTTCAAATATATAGCCTTGCCAAAAATGTAATGAATTTCTTGGCTTAGAAAAATTTGTGGGCGTGGTTTTAAAGACACGATTAGGCAGAAAATCATCTTCAAGTTATATTTTAGGAATTAAGAAGAAAAAAATTACCATGTCTTCGAATTTGCGAACTGTACAAATTTAAAACTTCTTAAGTATCATTACGAACAACACAAAAATAAATTACGCATATACTTTGTTCTTATCGTGAGCTATTGTCTTGAGTTCAAACAAACCGTTATAGTTTTTTTCGAATTTTCCATTTTTCCGGTACACTTTTCTCATTTGCATTTCCTTAAAAACCTAATTAGAACTAAAGTTAACATAAAAAAATCGGTCCAGACATTAGTAGTCGACATATTTAGACAGAAGTGTTCGTTAAAATGTGTGTCCCCGATTTTAGATGTATTAAAAAAAAGTGGGAGTGGACAATTTTTTTTCCCATAAAACCCTTATTTGTACTATCACAAACGTCAACAAATACTACTAAGTAATAGCCAAATCGGCCCTTCCGTTCTTCTATTTTAGATATATCGAAATAAAAGTGGGCGTGAAAAAATTTTATTTTCATTTAAAGTTGGACTACGACAAACATTTAAAAAAAAAAGTTTAGTCAAATCAATCCAGCCGTTCTCCTATTTTAGATATATCGAAAAAAGGACGCGTAAAGGTGATCGTGATTAATTTGTTTTACGAAAAAACCTAAGACGAACAATTAAAAAAAATGTCTGCGAAGTTTGTACTCGTGCCCAAACCATTGAATCATGATAATGTTTTGCTGTACAAGTAGGTGTTCTTTCCAAAGCAAAATTTTTCTAGGAAAAATAGCGCTATATTAATTTGTCATTATATGCAAAATGCATTGAAATATATTGATGAAAAAAAATATATTAATAAAAAAAAAAATATTGATGAAAAAAAAATATTTATGAAAAAAAAAATATTGATGAAAAAAAAATATTGGTGAAAAAAAATATTGATGAAAAAAAAAAATATTGATGAAAAAATATAAAAATTTTGATGAAAAAAAAATATTGATGAAAAAAAAAATATATTGATGAAAAAAAAAAATATTGATGAAAAAAAAAAAATATTGATGAAAAAAAAATATTGATAAAAAAAAAAAAAAAAATATTGATGAAAAAAAAATATTGATGAAAAAAAAAAAATATGATAAAAAAAAAATATTGATGAAAAAAAAAAAAAATATTGATGAAAAAAAAAAACTTTTTGATGAAAAAAAAAATATTGATGAAAAAAAAATATTGATGAAAAAAAAAAAAAAATATTGATGAAAAAAAAATATTGATGAAAAAAAAAAATATTGATGAAAAAAAAAATTTTGATGAAAAAAAAAAAAATATTGATGAAAAAAAAAAAATATTGATGAAAAAAATTTTGATGAAAAAATAATTATGTTACGTTTTATTCACCAGCTGGTGATATTTTTGTTATTCACCACGAGGTGAATTATTATCCAAGTTACAAACCCAAGTTAGTAAAATTTTTGGTTTAAGAAAACGAAAACAGTAATTCCAATTTTCTTTTTTGTTAGTCGTTAGCTTATATAGTCAAACTGAGGTGGCGTCCTGCAACTTTTTTAAAATTAGACACCAGCCTAAAAACATTATCATGTTAAAAAAAATATTATCCACATCGGTCAGTTCTCAAGTGATGCGATTACCAACGAACTACATTTGATTATTATTTATATTTAATTGTTCTATATTTTATTTTTTTATAGATCAAATTTTATATATATCGAAAAAAAGAGTCGGTGGACAACTTTTCTTACCGTAAAAACCTTATTTGAATTTTATCAAATCGGTCCATCCATTCAAAAGTGGGCGTAGAAATGGAAAATTGTTCTTTCCGAAAAACCTCAGTTGGACTATGACGAACATTAAAAACAAAATAAGACAAATTGATCCAGCCATTCCATGATTTTAAAATGCATATATCGGGAAAAGTGAGAAAGTTGGCGTATACAATTTTTATACCCTCCAACCTACAGTATGGGGGTATACTCACTTTGTCATTCCGTGTGTAACGCATCGAAATATCGGTCGGGGACCCCATAAAGTATATATATTATTGATCAGTGATCGATTCTAAGACATTCTAGCGATGTCCGTCCGTCCGTCCGTCCGTCTGTCTGTCCGTCCGTCCGTCCGTCCGTCCGTCTGTAGTTAACACGATACAGTCCAAAATAAAAGAGCTAGATCCCTCAAGTTTGGCACAAATATGTCTTGTGTTCCTAGGCAGGTTAAGTTCGGAAATTGGCCAAATCGGACCAGGGGAAAAAAAGTTCCCCCTTGAAGAACTAAACCAACCTCCAAAAAAAAACACTTTTTTACATGTTTTTTTGTATTTTTGTTAAGTAAATGAAACATTTGGTATATTTATCGCGATGGGAAGGTGCTCTCAACGTCCCCCACTGACCTTATCAACCCCCCCCCCCCCCCAAAAAAAAAAGATACGCCCCTGACAAATTTTTGTTTTACTTTTATACCCTCCAACTACAGTATGGGGGTATACTCACTTTGTCATTCCGTGTGTAACGCATCAAAATATCGGTCGGGGACCCCATAAAGTATATATATTATTGATCAGTGATCGATTCTAAGACATTCTAGCGATGTCCGTCCGTCCGTCCGTCCGTCTGTCTGTCCGTCCGTCCGTCTGTAGTTAACACGATACAGTCCAAGATAAAAGACCTAGGCTTCTCAAGTTTGGCACAAATATGTCTTATGGTCCTAGGCAGGTCAAGTTCGGAAATGGGCAAAATCTAGGGCTGTCAAACGGGATCGGTTTTTTAAAATCCCGGGATTCGGGATTTGAAAATCGAAATCCCGGGATCCCGGGATTTTTCGGGATCACGGGATTTTTCGGGATCCCGGGATTTTTCGGGATTTCGGGATTAAATTTCTTTGATTATAAAGTAAAAAAAAAATAGAAGACTCTTTATGTTTCAATTTTATTGTGCATATTAAGGGGGCTACAGTGGGTTAGTTGGTAGCGTGCTAGCCTATTAAGCAGGGAGTCGAGGGTTCGATTCCCACGAAAACCCTAGGGTCGATTTCGCTACAACGAAATTATTAAAATGATTTATAATTATTCTTATTGCTATTTAAAGGCATTTAAAAAATTAAGTATACGCCACTTATGCAGTTTTCAAGTAATTATTTTTATTAAATATTTAGCAATAAACTAAAAAAAGCCTTGAGGGGTTTGTTATGGAAAATGACAACTTTTATTTGCTTTTTGTTTCATCCCATTTCGATTTTCGTTGTTCCACTGTATAATTTTAAAACTTATTTAAAGAAGATTTTAAATAATAAAATCATTTAAAGGAGAAAAGTAATAATATAATACATTAGACTTGCATTTTGTTTGTATAAAAAAGTTTTTCTTCCAATTTTGAACGCCCGGGAAATTTTTTATTCTCCTACGCCTAAACTTATGTGGTACAAATAAGAGGCCAGTCGGATTAAATTTACCCGTGGCGCCCTTCGATCAAAGTTTCGAATTTTTGGAAAACTTTCGCCAAAACCTGCAAACTTTGGTCAAAGGGCTCCGTGACTGTGGCTAAATGGTTAGTGAGTTGGACTATTATTCAGCAAGCCTGTGTAGAATTCTCAGGTCAGCTAAATTAGCTACGATCAAATTAAAAAAAAGATTTAGTTTTAATTTGTTTATGTAAATGTAACAATAATTGAACAAAGTTGTATTTTTAAAAATAAATTCTCATACATTTTTAATATATCAAAAATCCCGGGATTTGAGCTTAAGAATCCCGGGATTCGGGATTCATTTTATGACAAAAATCCCGGGATTTCGGGATTCGGGATTTCGGGATTGACAGCCCTAGCAAAATCGGACCAGGGGGAAAAAAGTTCCCCCTTATAGAACTAAACTAACCTCTGAAAAACACCAAGTTTTTAGACGTTTTTTTGTAATTTTGTTAAGCAAATGCAACATTTTTATATTCGCAGAAGTTCAAAGGCCTGCGTTTGTACCCAGGGGACTAAAAAATTTCGCTTTTTTCCGCCCGCCCCCTTTTGAGGGCGTGGAAAAAAATAATTTAAATAATAATAAAATTTTAATACTTAAGTGCACAAATTAGATTAAAATGAACTAGTAAAAATATACCGCAAGTGGCAAGGAGTCCTACAGCTCACTGCCCCCCCCCCCCCCCCAAATGCCCCTGTAAATTTTTTTTATGCCCTCCAACTACAGTATGGTATTTTATTCACTTTGTCATTGCGTGTGTAAAGCACCGAAATATGTGTCGGGGACCCCATAAAGTATATGTTTATATTAGTAATCAGTGATCGATTCAAAGACATTCTAGTGACATCCTTACGTCTGTCTGTCCACCTGTCTGTAGTTAACACGGTGCAGTCTAAAATAAAAGAGCTAGACTCCTCAAGTTTGACACGAATATGTCTCATGCACTTTTTAAGTTTGGCACAAATATGTCTTATGGTCCAGGCAGGTCAAGTTCGGAAACGTGCAAAATCGGACCAGGGGCGAAAAAGTTTTCCCTTGAAGAACTAAACCAACCTTTGAAAAACGCCAATTTTTTAAAGGTTTTTTTGCATTTTTGTTAAACAAATGAAATATTTTTATGTTCGCAGAAGTTCAAAGTCTTGCGTTTGAACCTAGGGTATTAAAATATGACCCGCTCCCTTTGTGGGGGTGGATAAATAAATAATTTAAATAATAAAAATTTTAATACTTTTGTGGACAAAGCAAAATAAAATGAATTTGTAAACATATACAGCTAGGGACAAGGAGTGAAAAAGCAAAATAAAATGTACTTTTAAACATTTACCGCGAAGGGCAATAAGTTCCCAATAAAAAATGCCCTAAAATTTGTTTATACCCTTCAACTAATTTTATTATGATATTTACGCATGTTAAAACGTAAATATAGTAATAAATGAATATATTAACATTTACCGCTAGGGTAAATGTGTCCCCGCAGTTCCTACGAAATATCCCGGCCGAATTTTTCAATGATATTTATGTTTAATGACTATTCTTAGAAATTGTAAAAAATTTTTTGCTAATGCAGGTGTTGTCATATAAACATAATTCTTACTTAAAACCATTTAAAAATATTTTTAAATTTGTTGAAAATTTGACCTGTTTATTAAACACACGTATGTGGTTCATTCAATAATTATTTTGTGTTTTTCCTCTTATTTTTCTAACGAATTTTTAAAAATTGTGGGATTTCATACATATGTATTGCATTTTCGGTAAATTTATGTTTTGTGTTTTTTCCTTACTTGCCCTTAACTATGATGCAGGTATCAATTTATGTGAAGTCCCTTGGATCAGGTACAATATTTTTTACCAAGCTAATATTTTACATTCACAATTTTTCTCGAAAATTCATTCATAAATCTACCTTGATCAGATTAAGTCAAAAAAGTAACAAAAAAAAAAAAAAAACAAATTAAATTAAATTAAACAAAGTAAAAAATACATATGTACGTTAAAGGAAATATAAAATTCAAAGTGACTTTCAACTTAAAAATAAAGACTTAAAGTTAAAAAAAAAAATATATAGGAATTGTATACAAATTGAAATATCAAATTAAAGTGAAAATAAAATTTATACATTTTGTACACAATAAAAAAATATAATTTTATTCAAAAAATATTTGGTTAAAGAAAATATTACTAAATTCCAAAGTGCCTTAAAGAATTTAAAAATAACTAATTTTAGTCCAAATCAAAAAATATAAAATTATATCGAAATTAAATAATATACAAAAAGTAGTCTATAAAAAATATATTTTAATTTACAACTCATGTGATTTAATATTAAAAACTGGTTAAACAATATTAATAAATAATATTTTTTCAAAAAAAAAATTTAAATAAAAAACATAAATTTAACGAACGTTTTCAACTAATTGGTTTACAACACAAGCTACTATTCTGAAATTTATCACATCTATGCTGCTTTCCCAACTTTGCTGCTCTTAACCTAAGGCGATACTAAAAATACCGCAACTTCGCAGCTTTAAATTTTTTGTAAGTAACATTTTATATATTTATATCTAATTTAAGGTAACTTAAAATGCCTAGATTACGTAAGCAATCAGTTCAACAGCGTAGACAAAATCAAATCCGACAAATTAGAAATTTTCGCGAACAAAACAACGACTTGTACAGAACTAGAAATTCTCAGAATTCAGCTAGAGTACGACAAAATGCGGAGTATCGTGAGAATGAACGCCAAAGAGATCGACTTACGCATGCAACAAGAAGACAAAATCCAGCAGCAAGAACAATTGAGCGTGTACTTAATTCTGCATCACATTTTAATAGAAGATCAGATCCTACCCAACGATCCACGGAGCAACAACGCAATACCCAGGAACATTCTCAGCGTCGCGATAATCCAATAGATCGAGCTATTGAACAACAGCGCAATACTCAGGAGCATTCTCAGCGTCGCGAGAATCCAATAGATCGAGCTATTGAACAACATCGTAATACTCAGGAACATTCTCAGCGCCGCGAGAATCCAATTCTACGTGCTATAGAGCAACAGCGCAATACTCAGGAGCATTCTCAGCGTCGCGAGAATCCAATAGATCGAGCTATTGAACAACATCGTAATACTCAGGAACATTCTCAGCGCCGCGAGAATCCAATTCTACGTGCTATAGAGCAACAGTGCGATAACCAGGCGCATTCTCAGCGTCGTGAGAATCCAATTCTACGTGCTATAGAACAACAGCGCGATACCCAGGCGCATTCTCTGCGTCGTGAGAATCCAATAGATCGAGCTATTGAACAGCACCGTAACACTCAGGAACATTCTGCGCGTCGTGAAAATCCAACCCAACATGCTATAGAACAAGAGCGCAATACCCTGGAGCATTCTCAGCGTCGTGAGAATCCTACACATCGAGCTATTGAACAAAATCGAAACACACAAGAACATTCTCTGCGTCGTGAGAATCCTACACATCGAGCTATTGAACAAAATCGAAACACACAGGAACATTCTCTGCGTCGATCGAATCCCGAATATCAGGAAATTGAAAGGGAGCAAAATGCTATATCACATTCTACTCGTAGATCAAATCCGCATACTCGTGTTTTTGAACAAGTAAGGAATACAAGTCAACGTAGAGAAACTCGTCAGCAAGCTAGAACTCGCATACATGATATTAATCGCATGATGAATGTTCGTGTACGAATCCACCGAGTTAATCCGGATAACAGGGAAAGAGAAAACATAAGACAAGCTGAGAGAAACAGGCAGAATAGGCGTAATCTATCTCCCGATTCCCGGCATCAATTCTTAATTTCAGACTCCCAAAGACATGTTGATCAAATGTTGTCTGAATTTAATGAATGCATTAAAAACGGACCTACCGAAATTTGTGTATGCTGTGGGGGTCTTTGGTTTCCTAATCAAATAAAAAAACTTAATAAGAATCTTATTTTAAATCAGTTTCCCGACTTGTCCGAAACTTTTTTTCTCTCCGAAATATTTCCATCCGAAAATAATATTTATAAATTTTGCAATACCTGTCATAAAATTATTAAAGGAGGTAGAGTCCCAACTATTTGCCTTTCTAAAGGTTTGCATTTTCCTACAATTCCTGACGAACTAAAGGATTTAACAGCTTTAGAGGAAAGATTTGTAGCTCCAAGAATTCCTTTTATGAGAATAGTTTCTTTAGGTTATAATCGCCAATGTGCAGTAAGAGGGGCTGTTGTAAATGTGCCAATTTCACTAAGCCGAACTGTGGATGTCCTTCCAAGAACATTTGACCAAACTGAAGTTATTCAGGTTCATCTTAAAAGAAGATTAGAATACAACCATAGTTTTATGACAGAGACAATTAGGCCGGGAAAAATTTATGAAGCTGCACGGTATTTGGTAAATACTGATTTATACAGATCGTATAACATTGTTATATCAGACGATTGGTTAAACAACGTTGGGTCAAATGCGGAAGTCCCATTCATTTCCAACCAAGACGATCAGGAATTAGTTCATAGATTGTTTAATGAAGTTTCGGAAGAAGATATAGTTAACGATACTAATCCTCAAGAAACGCTCATAGAAAACAACCCTGTTGAAAATCTTCCTTTAGATAGAATTTCAATAGCACCTGGCGAAGGTCAAAGACCTTTAGATTTAATTTTAGATGAAGACTCGGAAGAACTTTCCTATCCATCAATATATTGCGGCGTTAAAAAAACAACTACAGCCACAATAGGCAAGGCGATTAAATCAAAAGCCAGACGTTTCGACAGAAGATGTGCTCGTGTGGATATAGTTCTGTACTCTTATAAAAAACTGGAATTATCTAGGATCAAAAGCAGTATATCAACATGTTTGCGAAAAAAGATTGGAGGAAACACATATTTAGCGGGACAGGTATTAGATGATAATTTTGTTCAAAATTTAATACAACATGATGAGGGATATCATATATTGAAAGGAATTCGATCCTCGCCTGCTCATTGGGAAGGAGAAAAAAAGAAAGTTTTGGCAATGATTCGACAATTTGGATTGCCTACATTCTTCATTACCTTATCCGCAGCAGAATCTCAGTGGCCAGAATTAATAGTAATTTTAGCCAAAGTTGTACAAAATAAAGACATAACGGAAGAAGAGGCAATGAACTATACCACACAGGAAAAATATAACTTGGTGAGAACAGACCCTGTTACATGTTCACGATATTTTGACCAACGGATTCGACATCTTTTCAAACATTTTAAGGCAAATGGAGGTATTTTCGGTGAACACACAGTGGTGAAGTATTATTGGAGAATTGAATTTCAACAAAGAGGTTCGCCACATGTTCACGGAATATATTGGTTGAAAAATGCCCCTATACTTGATATAACAGACCAAACTTCTTTTCCAGAAGTAATCAGATTTATCGACAGATTTATATCTACAGATTCTACAATTGAAATGGTTCAAAATTACATATCATATCAGGAACATAACCACAGCCGATCGTGTCA
The DNA here is from genome assembly GCA_963921195.1 of Pegoplata infirma. Lineage (NCBI taxonomy): Eukaryota > Metazoa > Arthropoda > Insecta > Diptera > Anthomyiidae > Pegoplata > Pegoplata infirma. The sequence continues at coordinate 64,377,539 of OY992538.1, forward strand.
GCGTGAAATTCGTGGCAAAAAATTTTGTAGATTCCGGATTCCATATCCTCCAATGCCAAATACGGAAATTCTTTTACCCCTTCAAGAAGATACAAATCCAGATGATTTAAAAAGGTACAAGGAAAATTTTGAAAACATTCACACTTTTTTAAATGCCAGATTGTCTAGTGAGGAAGTAGATCGTGTTGGAAATTTTGAACAGTTTTTAGCTAATGAGAGAATAAATCTGACAAGTGAGGAGTATGTTCTGGCATTGAGATCATCGTTAAAAAAACCGCAAATTTTTTTGAAAAGGAGTTTTAAAAACAAATCCATTAACGCCTTTAATCCCAATATTTTAGCAATGCAGCGAGCAAATATGGACATTCAATTTGTTATGGATGCTTACGCATGTGTTTCATACATAGTAAACTACATAAATAAATCAAATCGGGGTGTTTCACGTTTACTTCAGGAAGCAATGGACGAAATAAGAGCAGGAAATTTTTCAATTAGGGAAAGATTGCAGCATATTGGAAACAAATTCATTTCAGCATCAGAAGTTTCTGCGCAAGAAGCTTCTTACAATATACTTGGTATGCATCTTTCTCAGTGCAGTAATGCTGAAGTTTTTATAAATACTTTTCCTCCAGAAAAACGGGTCCGGATGTTAAAATCAAGACAGGAACTACAAAATATGCCCTCAAGTTCAACTGATATTTTTAAATCAAATTTACTTGATCATTATATAAGCCGTCCTGATAGACTCAACGATACGTGTCTTGCTAAATTTGCAGCGTACTACAGTTTCTCTAAAAAGAAAAGGGTACTGCGAAGAAATCAACATGAAGAGCAAGAAGACGACTATGTGGAAGACGAAGACTTTGATTTAGGTGAAAATGATAGTGCATATCCTTTAAGAAACAATGCGGGATTTGTTTACGAAAGAAGGAATCCGGCAATAATTCGTTTTCCATCATTTAATGCAGATGTCACAAGAGGAGATTACTTTCGAGCTTTAGCTATGCTATACTTGCCTTGGAGAAATGAACAAGAGGAGCTTCTAGAAGTTGATATCGAACCTATATGTGATAGACATAAAGACATAATCGAAGCTAACCGGTTGCAATTTGAAATGTTTAAGGAAGGTGAGCTCGAGGAGATCCTTCAACAAGTAAGAGAGGAAAACAATGAAAGTGAGAATAATCAGCAAGATAATGCAGTTTTAACCCAAATACTTGACGATGAATTCAGGGCTTTGGCTATACCAGAAATTGACCCAAATACAAACATTTTAAATATTGCCACTAATGACAATATCACTAATGAATCTAGCGATGGTGTTCGACTAATAAGACTTCCTGTTTTAGTAACCGAATGCGATTTGCTGATATCAATAAGAAGTCTGAATGTTAAGCAGCGTTTGTACCTGCAACATTTGTTGCAAAATGTTGTGGAAAATACAAAATTCTACGAATATGTTGGTGGTGGCGCTGGCGTAGGAAAAAGTAGATTAATAAAGACTATTTATCAATCTATTACACAAAGATTTAATTCTATTCCGGGTTCTAACCCTGAACTTCCAAAAGTTTTGCTGAGTGCACCAACAGGGAAAGCAGCATTTGGTATAGGAGGTTCAACTTTGCATGCGTTATTTTCTTTGCCAATTAACCAATATTCTGGCGAAATTCGCCCTCTGAGCAATGATAACGTCAATTCTTTAGTTGCCAAATTTATTGAACTAAAGCTCATTATTATTGACGAAATATCAATGGTTGGATCTAGAATGTTGGGATTTTTAGATGCTAGACTTAGGCAAATATTTAAGAGCACCGAACCTTTTGGCGGGATGTCGGTCTTGGTGTTTGGGGACCTAAAACAACTTCCTCCGGTTGGTGACAAATGGATATTTAAGTCAAATTCAGCAAATCCGTACGGCGTTATTGTAGGGGAAGGGCTTTGGGATCTGTTCAACTTTTATGAGTTGACTGATATAATGAGACAAAGGGATGATCTGAGCTTTGCTCAAGCTCTTAATAATATGGCTGTTGGACAAATGACGGACGAAAATATTCGACTTATAGAATCGAGAGTAGTCAACTTAAATAGTGATGTACCTTCAGATGCCATTCACCTATTTGTGTCTAATGCTGAAGCTGAAGAACATAATAAATTAAGGTTGGCTCAAATTTCAACAGAAGAATTTACCTCAAATTCTTTTGACGTCATAAAATCGGATTCATCATCAACTGAGCAAAGAAGAAACATCTTAGCTTCTGTAAGTTTCAGAAAAATGAAAACTTCTGAGACTCAGGGACTGTGCAGTAAATTGGTATTAAAAACTTCTGCAAAGTATATGATGACTGTTAATGTAAACACCAGTGATGGTCTAGTTAATGGAGCTTCAGGAGTTTTGATGGCAATTGATTTACAAAGAAATTCAAGATGCCCCAAAACTCTTTGGGTTCTTTTCTCAGATGAGAATGTTGGTGAAGAAGCTCGCCGACAAAACCCTCACACAACGGAACCGCTTTGGACACCAGTAGAGAAATGTGCCCGATCATTTCAATTTAAAAACAACATGCAAATAACAATTGAAAGAAGGCAGTTTCCATTGGTAATTGCTGAAGGCATTACTATTCACAAAAGCCAAGGCGCTACTTATTCCAAAGTAGGTGTTCATACACGGGGTAGAATGCAAAGATCATCTCTATACGTTGCATGTAGTAGAGCGACAAGTGCTTCTGGATTATATATTATTGGTAGGTTTAACCCACCCAACCCGTTTGAGGCATCAGATCCAGTTAAGTTAGAGCTTGACCGGCTGCGATTACAGAAAGGTCTGCGTCTACAACACCAGTCAATGCTTAGTGATGAAATTCACCTAAAAATATTTTACCAAAATATTCAAAGCCTGCATGCTCATTACGAAGATATATCAACTGATGCAACAATTTTAAATGCTGACTTAGTATGCTTTGTTGAAACTTGGACTCTCCCGATGGAGGAACACGCACTACCTAACTTTTCAACAATTAGCAGGCTCGATTCAATCAGTACTCAGGCTAATGTAGACACTTCCAGAAATAGAAAAGGTATTATGATTTACGTAAATAATAGCAAACTAACAGAAACTGAGTTTCTCTTTAAAAGAGACCACAGACATGGAACTCATACATTTCAGTATATTGTAATACGCTGCAAGGACTACTTCTACATGGTTTTATATAAAAATATAGGGTTTCCTGTAGATATATTTCAAACATTATTAATCGAAGTAATAGACGAAATAAATACTCGTTTTTCGATTAATAATAGTAAAATTTTTATAATCGGAGATTTTAATTTATGTCGCAGAACTGTAGATCAGCATGCGGAATCTACATTAAATCAAAATGGGTTTTACTCTCTCTTAGATAAGACTTTGCCAACAACAAACCATGGAACCCATATTGATTGGGTATTTACAAATATTTCGGACGAATCTGTATTTGCCAAGACTTATACAACAATTCATAGCCATCATGACGGAATAGTAATAGGAATTAAAAATTAATTAATTATTTTACATTAATAAAGTTAGGCTCAATTATCTTACAATTATTAACAAATACGTAAAATAGGGCATTTTGTAAAATTTGTTTTAATTTAAAAATTTGTTGTTGCTTAACATATTTGAAAAAAAAAACAATTATACTAACACATTTTCTTTTTGGTTTATTTTCATGAACTTTTGGCGACCAATGCTCCAATTGGAGTAAGCTAAAAACACGTTTATCGAAGTCACAACCCCCAATCAACCATATATGCCTGAATTCTGGCCTCTGTTTTCAGAGGTTACATTCCATAACTTGCTCAACAATTCTGCTATACGGTATTTTCATCATCTAGTGGAATTGATCCAATACCTTCATATTGGAAGATTCGTCGATGGTTATAACGATAATTGCATAAACATCATATAGTGGAATTGAGCTAATATTGGAAGATTTTGGCGATTATTATAACCATAATTGACACTACCTTTTATATCCTACATTTAAAATATGTATTGCGTTTCACACACATACATTAGAAAGAAAAATTAATAAATATTGAGTTTTAAAGTAATCAAAAAGGAGTTTTTATTACATGGTTGGAGGGTATTCAAGATTCGGCCCGGCCGAATATAACACTCTAACTTGTTTTTCCTTAAAAATCGTTTTCTATGTTCCTTCGATACATAGAAAAAAGTGGGCGTGGGAAATTTTACTATCCGTAAAAATCTTAGTTGAATTATGGCGAACATTTTCAACAAAAATTAGCCAAAGGGGCGTGGTCAATTTCTTTTTTCGTAAAAACCACAGTTGGAACATGATGAAAATTCATTTAAAAAAATTTAGTCAAATCGGTGCAACCGTTCTCAGATTTTAAATATATTAAAAAAGTGGGCGTAAAAGTGGGCGTGGTCGATTTTTCTTACAGTAAAAACTTAAATTGGATTACTATGAACATTTAAATAAAAAATTACCCAAATCGGTGCAGCCGTTTTCCTATTTTAGATAAATCGAAAAAAGTGGGCGTAAAAGTGGGCGTGTTCAATTTTTCTTTACGTAAAAACCTAAGTTGGACTATGACGAACATTTCAAAAAAAAAATTGTCAAAATCGGTCCAGCCGTTCTCAACTGATGCGGTTACCAACGAACGACAATTGATTTTTATTTATATAGATTAATTCTAAGGAGATTAAAGCATGTGAATCAAGAGGTTCCTTAACGCAAAAATTAATATTAAAAGGCGCACCGAATCTTTGAGGGTTTTACAAAGATAATGCAATTGCATGAATCCAAATTATTCTGAAACGTTCGATCAGGTAATGTCATCAGCATTTTTTTAAAAAAGCGCTCTGAATATCGGCTATTTAGAAAAATATGTGCTAAATAGCTGGGAAGTTTTAAAGAGAAAATGTAATCAAAACTTAAGAAAAAATTCCTCAGAATCTCAAAACTTTTTTTTTATTACACAGAGAAAACAAATTTTCTAATTTTCAACTGAAATTTAGTTGATCCAGCCCAAATTCGTTTGATTCACACAACTGAATATCAGTAGTAACGATTGATTTTGGTTGATATAACTGGTGTTTAGTTGAAACAAACACGAAATTCAGTTGGCACAGCCGAATATTATAACAGTAACCAAAGTTTGAATTGATGCAACTTATTTTTCTCTGTGTATATTTTTTTGCACTGAAACGATCAAAACATTCAAATGAAGTTGTTTGAAGTTAACTAAATTTTATGAAATATAACGGCAACAGTTTATGGCAGTTGTTTTTTAGCAGTTGTTTTCGTAGAAATACTTATTGAAAACACGTTTGATAGTTTAACCAAAATTGTTTGAGCTTAAAAAAAATCATCAATGTTTCCCCTAGAAAAGAATTTTCAGAGAGTCATTTCTACACCTTTTTTCGAATTTTTAATTCAAAGATTCTATTTCTAATTCGAAGATTTCATTTGTAATTCAAAAATTCCATTTGTAATTCGAAAATTCCATTTGTAATTCGAAAATTCCAATTGAAATTCGAAAAAGATCAATTGTAATTTGAAGTAGATCAATTGTAATTTAAAAAAGATCAATTGTAATTTAAAAGAGATCAATTGTAATTCAAAATTTATTAATTATAATTCGAACAAGTAGAAAAATTAAATTCGACTTGGCCGAATCTGTGAATACCCTCCACAATGCCCTTTTCAAGTTATAGTAAATTTTCTAGAGTGAAAAATTAACACTAATTTCTGAAAAAAAAAAAAAAATAATTTATAATTGAGTGTAAATTTTTTTTTGAGTGTAAAATTTTTTTCGAGTGTATTTCTTTTTTCTTTTAGTGTAAACTAACTAATTTTTTAACTAATTTTTGAAAAAAAAAAAATAATTTACTAAATTTTTTTTTGAGTGTAAAATTTTTTTCGAGTGTATTTTTTTTTCTTTTAGTGTAAAAATATTTTTGAATGACAAAAATGCGATGTAAAATATTTTTGTGACTTACCAATGTTTTTAAAACATGTTTAACGGGTTTTCAACACGTGAATTTGGCTGAAATTTAAAAAGAACCGGACCTGAAGAACGACAAATATATATGCCGCACTTCAGCACCCTCAGAATTGCCGTTCGAAAGTTACCGTGTGTTTTATCTCGTAAATTCCAAAAAAACCCTTGCCGAAATTCACTCATTTGCTTATAACTTTTGAACCACTGGACCGATTTCGCTGGATTGCAATACCAACCTGACCAGGTAAATGCCCAACATATATGCCAAACTTCAGGAGCCTCCGTAAAGTCTTTCAAAAGTTAGCGTGTTTTCAACAGACAGACAGACAGACGGACAGACGGACGGACGGACGGACGGACGGACGGACGGACGGACATCGCTAGATCGTCTTAAAATCGATCGAGGATCATGAATATATATACTTTATGGGGTCCTAGACCAATATTTCGAGGTGTTACAAACGGAATGACAAACTTATATATACCCTCTATCACTAGAGTGGAGGGTATAAAAAGATCAATTGTTATTCGACAAAGATCAATTGTAATTCGAAAAAGGTCAATTGTAATTCGAAAAATATCAATTCTAATTCGAAAAAGATCATTGGAAATTCAGTTGATATTTTTCGAAATACAATTGGAATCTTCGAATTATAATTGACCATTTTCGAATTACAATTGATCTTTTTTGAATTACAATTGATCTATTTCAAATTGAAATTAATCTTTAATGAATTATAATTGATTTTTTTCGAATTTCAATTGATCTTTTTCGAACTACAATGGATAGTTTTCAAATTAAAAATTATCTTTTTCGAATTATAATTGATATTTTTCGCATTACAATTGATCTCTTTCGAATTACATCTGTAAATGGTGTAGAAAAAAACACATAAAAACTTTGACGAACTGATTTGAGTTCAGAAAAAATGGTCACAGTAGATAGAGGTCATTCGAAAATACAAAAAAAATTCGTATTTCCTTTAGTTTTTACTCTTATCCATTTTCCTTTATAATATGGCGACGGATTTTTCTACTATAGAAAAGTCCTAGATTTTAAAGAGTTTTTCTGATAGTAAAAGTCTCAGATTCTATAAAAATTTCCAATAAAGAAAATGTTAAATTTGAGACATGAATGGATGAAAATAAAGGAAATTTTAAGATTTCTTATCTGTTCAAATTTTCAAAAAATTTGATCAAATTTTTGTCGTTTTTTGAACTAAATGTTTTTACAGGCCAAAAATAACATTAAGTTATGAACAAATAGTAGTTTAGCGAGTTATTTAGCGATATCTCGAAGAATTGAGCAGCTTGAATTTGGATGTTAACAGTTTTATGACCTTTGAAAAATAACAAGTCAAACTGCATTTCGTGTTTTCAACAATTTTTAGGAAACTTTTTTTTTTAATAAAAAAAAAACACAAAAAGCTGCTTTTCGCTATTTTTCGCAAAAGTGAGCAGCTATATTTTTTTTTATATAAAAAATATAAAATATAATAAAAAAATTATTTATTATAATAATAAAAAATATAAAATTTCGCGATATCTCGCGAATTCAACACCTACAATTTCTGTGACAGGACATAATCCACACGGACACGAACGTCATTCGTCTGCAACGAATTTATATGTATTTTGTTTATAATACAATAACAAACTACATTCAAATTCATCGCGGACGAATAACGTTCGTGTTACAGAAACTGGGGGTTAATCATGTACAACTCGAACTGCGTTTACACTTTTCACTAAAGTTCAACCTAAACATCGCTGAGGCTCACCGTGGCTAACCGACTATTATTTTCTTGTTTCTATTCTTTTCGTTTGATGAAACACCCAGTTATCATTAGTTGAGAAAGACTTTTTTTTAAATATTTTTTTTCGTAAACAAATAGATTTTTATAATTTTTGCAAGGGTTCAATTTATTTAATTACTTAAAACTCAGACATTTATCAAAATATTTACAGAAATATAAGAGGCAAAACATTTTTTTTTTTTTCACAAAAAGCTTTTTTTAACTTTCTCATGCTCTATATTACTATTATTTTACCCTTTCGAAACAACATAAAAATAGACAATTGTATTGTATTTAAGGTAGAGTTTAGGGTCATTATTACACTCGAAAATTTTTTACAGTACACTCAAAATATTTTGTAGGCAAAAACAAATGAAAAACACATTTAAAACCAGTGAATAAACAATTGAAAACCATTCAAGTAATTATTCATTTGATTTAACAAACATCAACATTTATTTTTTACTGTTGACGAAATTTTCTAAAATAAATAACATTAAACATTAAAAAATTACGGATTTTTCATTCATTTTTACCAACAAATTCGAAAAAATAACCTACGAAAACATTAAAAATTAACGATAGTTCTGTTATTTTTACCAACAAATTCCAAAAAAATAACCTACGAAAACATTAAAAATTAATGTTTTCGTAGGTTATTTTTTACAATTTTCTATTGAAATATTTTTTTAAAAATTTTTTATAAAATTTTGGGGAATCGATCCCGCAATCAAGTACATTCTGGCCAGACACTCTACCCATCGTGCCAAAGTCACTTCATACAAACATGTTTTTATATTTCTATAAATAATTTTTTGAATTTTTTTTTCTACAAAAAAATAAACTACTTGTGTAGGTAAAAACTAATGATATTTCACTAAAAAATACCAACAATTTAAAAAAAAATTACTTACACAAATCATTAAAAATTTAAAGAATAATCAGTAGTTTTTACTTACAGAACAAAAATAAATGACTTTAAAAATTAAATGTTAATGAAAGTCTTTATATTTTAGTGTGTTATTTTTGAAACAAAGGACAGAATTAGTCATTAATAAAAACTGAACATCAAATAAATGTTTTTTCTTTTAAAAACGACTAAACCGAAAATTTTTTAAATAAACTACAAACAGTTAATGACATAATTTTTTGAGTGTAACTAACTGAGAGTTATTTATGAGGACATAGAAACTTTTGTATGTAAAAGAACTTTTCTGGTAGCAAAATATTTGAGTGTTTTGTTAAAGAAAAATGTCGCAGAGTTTTGTACTCTTGCCCAAAAAATTAAATCATGATAATGTTTTATTTAATAAAAACTTTTTACGAATAACCCTCACATATTTGCAAAAAAAATATGTAAAAGGGTTAAAAAAATATTCAGAAAAAAAACAAGAAATTTCTCAAATTTATCAATATTTACAAAAATTTGAAAAACTACACTCAAAATAATAACTCTGGTAAATTACAGAAAAACTCTGCTAATTTAACAGAGTTCACCGTACTTTTCCAGCTAGCAACATTACTTGGTAATTTTACTAAAAAAACTCTGTAAAATGATTTTTACAAAAAAAAAAAAACTGTTAATTTACAGACTTTATAGTAAAATATTGGTTAAATATTAGCGTCTTTTGACAGAAAAAAACTCTGTTTTTTTACTATAAAACTCTGTAAAATGTTTTGGACAAAAAAACTGTTAATTTACAGAGTCTCTAGTAAAATATAGGTTGAATAAAGCAACATTTAGCAAAGAAAAACTATGTTAATTTACATATATTTGTAAAATGTACTTGATGCAACCAAAATTTTATAGAAAAAACGCTGTAGTTAAATGCAGTTTGTTTTGGAATTTTCTTTTTTAAGTTTTCTGTGAAATTAATGTTTAAAATACAGACAAAACATAGTTTTTGGTTACAAAAAATACAAAGTATTTTGCTAAAATCTGTATTTTTGCAGAAATATCTGTTAATTATCTGTAAAATAAAGATTACAAGGTAAAAAGTAATATAACAGATAAAACTTTGTTTTTTGTCACAAAAAATTCAAAGTATTTTCTTTAAATCTCTATTTTGACAGAAAACTCTGTTAAACATCTGTTGAATTAAGATTGCAGTCATTTTACAATGAATTTTACAGAGTTATTATTTTGAGTGTAAGAACAAATCAGAAAATACAAAAAATAAGTCAGAAAAATGCAGATATATTCAGAAAAAATCACACAATTCATAAAGAAAAACAACTAGAAAATTTAGAAAAATCTGAATATATAATTTTTTTTTATTTATAATTAAATAAAAAAGTAAAAAGAATTAATGCAAACAAATTTTTCCCTAACAAAAAGAAATGTACAAGCTAAAAAAAACTAAAAAAAAAAAAAAAAATAAGCTGACCGATCACGGATTCGATCAGCGAACCTTCTGTTCTCCAGTCTGGCTCACTTCAGCAAGGCCACCGTAGCTTGTTTAAATACTGATTTAAATTTTGATATGTTTCTTTTGCTTGTAGATACATATTCGATTTTCAAATATACTGGTTAGTATTGCCATGTGGTAATATTTTATTGCAAACAATTTGCGATGATGGTAACAAATCTAATTGGAAATGCGATATTTGGTATGGCAATACTGCGTTAATCGAGTGACATATAGTGCCGCTAGGTGTCACTACCAGAACTATGTGTTTTTTTATTTTGTTTATTAATTTTAAATTATTGTCGAAGTTTGCGGTTGTAACAAAATGAAAACTATAATTCTTATTTTCTTTTTTGTTTAATCTTTAGCTTATATAGTCAAACTGAGGTGGCGTTCTGCAACTTTTTTAAAATTAGACCCCAGCCTAAAAACATTATCATGTTAAAAAAATTTTAAAAATTTAAATTTTATTATAAAAACTTGGGTTTCTTTAATATATTGAAATGAGGTAATAAATTTTGTTTACAAAACTGTCTGGAAAAGTTCTTATTATATTTTTGTGTGTTTAATTATTATTTTTTTTTTTATTATAAATCATTATGAAAAATACTTAAGCTAAAAAGGTTCATGTTTTTTTTTTTCTTTGTAGAATTGTTCGAAAAATTGAAGAAAAATATATTTAATAACAGTAAAAGTTTCTCGCAATTTATTTTTTGCCATACATATTATTCATTTATTTATTTTTGACCCATTAGTATTAAATCATATAAATAGAAATAATTTATTTAATGATATCATGACAAATAAAAAGCAAAACAATTAATTAGACTTATCTTTTGTACAAAAGTTCTAGCAATTTAATGACGATATTTTTTTTTTTTGTTTCTATAGTTAGTTGAAAATTTTATATACGAAAAAATGACAGAGAATCTGAAAATTTTTCTAATGATAAATTTTAAAAATTTTCTTAAGGAAAATTTTTTAAGAATCTAAGACTTGTTCTGTACGTGTAACTAAACACTTATTAAGTGATTGGCAATATTTATATGAATTTTTAGTTTTAAATTCAGTTAAAATTAATATTTTTTATATTTTTAAATGGAATTGCTGCAGCATACGTTACAATCAATGTTTTTGAAACCAAAATAACAAAAAGGGAAATAAGAAACATTTCCTTGTTGAAAATTGACAACCAAAATGATAAGCAATTTTAAATAAGATACATCACCTGTCATATTACATGGAAACAGTATTTTTTTTTTTGTAATTGCATAAATTGATAACAATTCAAAAACATTTGAAATAGTCTGGAAATACCCATGATCAATTATTTTTATTTATTCTTTCTATTTATTTACAACTCATTTTTAATAAATTCACCCTAACCGAGAACTGGTAACAATGACCGTCGTCTCGTTGTAGCGAAAAAACCAAGGGTGCTGGTGGGAATCGAACCCACGACGCCCACGTTAAAGGCTAGCATGCCACTGTGGGCCAGGATTTCCATTTTTTGGCCAATAAGGTATGTAAGGCAACACATATCTAAAAATATTTTTTCGGAATGTCGACATCTTGAATGTTGTCCATCTTTAGTATCTTTTTCTTATAGCTTAAAGTTTTTTTTTTGCATGAGGTTAAAGTCAAAGTTTGAGATTTTTTTATATTTTTTATTTATGAAACAAATATTTTTTTTTTGTACTTCGACACAATATTTTTTCAAATTTTCGGCAAAGTTCTCCTAAAGACATACCTGTTTGTCCAACACATGAGATAAACTGCCAAAAAGTAAGCTATAAACATATTTTTATACCCTACACCACTCTGTGATACAGGGTATAATGAGTTTGTGCTGATGTTTGTAACTACCCGAAATATTGGTCCTAGACCTACCTTCAAGTATACCGATCGACTCAGAATTACTTTTTGAGTCGATTTAGCTATGTCCGTCCGTCCGTCTGTCATCAATCGGTTTAAGCACGATGCAGGTCGCAATTTTCAATCAATGAACTTGAAACTTGAAACTTAAGCATATTTTGGCCCAAGAACGAAGCCTATTGAAATTGAAGAAAATCGGTACATGTTAAGACCTAGCCCCCATACAAACGCCCCCTTTGGATTCGGCTAAAATGACTCTAATAACTGCATTATAATAGATATCGCTTTGAAATTTACAAGGTAATCAAATTTTGTATACAAGAATCACCATTATAAATTTCAAAGGAATCGGGTCAGTCCATCTGGTAGTCCCCATACAAACCACCCTCCCGATATTCACATAATTCCCTCAAAATTCATAAAAATGGAAATATTTTATAAAAATTTTATTTTTAGGTTTTAAACGTGTACTTAAGTAACCTTTTCCAATTTGGAATATAATTGGACCATTTTTGGACTTAGTCCCCTATATAAAAATGTGGACCGATATTCAGTTAAATCGGTCAATTGACAAAAAAATAAACCAATTCCACTGAAATTTGACCTGTGTGTGTTTTCTACACTAAATAAAGATCTAACAACGGCAGATCCAATCGGTCCATGTTTGGACTGGGACCCATTTTCCGGGAAACACTGGTGTAGGGTATCATATGGTAGATCTTGATCGACTATAACTTTCTTACTTGTTTTTAAATAAATTATGGAAATTCATACTTTTGTTGAAATCCGCCTTTTTTCAACACCAAAGTCCAAAAAAGTCCAAACGATATTGACAAACCTCGAATTACAATCTGTCTTTGACAATGTATGTATTCTATTAAAATTTTTGCGACCCTGTGCGACCGTTCATAAACTTTTGATCTAGAGGCAATAAACCAAAATATGACGTTAAGAAATGCCCTAAAATGGAACTCCAACATTTTTTGATATTTTTGTTTCTATTGATTTCTAATAAAAAATGTCCCACTTTGACAACATTGGAGTGATAACTGGTGATGGGCACGTGAGTGAATTTTGACTCACGTTGACTTTCGCTAACGCAAAAAAAAACATTATTTACTCAATCGTTTGTTATTTCTCACACTTACTCACTATTTACGTGAGTAAACAAAACACCACTCACGTGTGACTCACGCTCACTCGTAACTCACGCTAAAAATTTAAAACACGAAAAAAATTTTAAAAACTGAATCAATACAATTAAATAATTTTCACTCACGCAGAAAAATTGCACTCACTACGAATCACTCACGCAAAAATTGTCTTACTCACTTATCACTCACGAACAAAAAATTTTAATCACGCTCACTTTCGATTGCGCGTAATTCACGTGACCAGAGTCCATCTCTAGTGCTTAACATCAAAGGTAACGCATTTAAGCGGGCATATTTTGGCAATAGCATTTTTAATATTTTTTACGAAATTGTAAGCTAGTAGCATTATTTGTACATTTAGGATGGCAAATGCTAATTGGAAATAAAGTTCTCTCTTAAATGAGCCACTAATATATATGAACTTTTTGACGCATTTAAAAGAGAAATATTTTATTAAAATCTTAGAAATGTAAACATTGTACATTTTATTAAAAAGCTATGTCCTTAATTTTGTGATATTTTGAAACATTAATCAATAATTAAAATATTTTGTCCGCCATATTGGATCCGCTATTTTGAATATTTGATTCTAATATCAGTTTTAGCATTCCAAAAATCATCAAAATCAGACAACATAGAAAAAAACTTAATATATTATTTGACGCCATATTGGATCCGCCATTTTGAATTTAAAAAATCGAAGCTCATATTCGTAATTACCGACCCTAAATACATCGAAAATGACTAATTTAAGTACAATTAGGTAAGAATTACAAAAGCATATTCGCCATATTGGATCCGCCATTTTGAATTTCAAATCTTTAATTCCAAAATCAGTTTTAACATCCGAAAAACCATTTAAATCTAAGTTTTTGGCCAAAAGAGACAACATAAAAAAAATCTTAAATTTAAATTTGTCGCCATATTGGATCCGCCATTTTGAATTTTAAAAGTCTCAGCCCATATTCGTTATTAACGCCCCAAATACATCGATAACGATTATATTAAATACAATAAACAAAGAATTAAAAAATAATCTCCGCCATTTTGGATCCGCCATTTTGAATTTTGATTTTTTTTCCAGAATCGTGATCAGCGATCCTTTAACACCCATATGCAATACTTTTTTGACTTATAGGTTAAGCTGTCTATTTATGGCCAAAATTCAGGGATGCTGGCCCACAGTGCACGCTACCAACTAGCCTACGGGGCCTTGCACAGAAAATAAATTCGTCAAATTTTAATCAACAAACATCAATTGCAAATCAACCAAATATGGTATCAACCAAACATTTTGTAAAAACGGCCGCCTATTAGTCCATAATACAAAACTTCGATTTCGTTTTCAACAAACTCAGTCAAGAAGTTTATTTCAAAATTCTTTTATCATGTCAACAAATAGTGTTTGTGTTTGTTAAATTTTTTTGTTAAAAAAAATAATTTCATTTGTCAGCAGTGTTGCCATATATCAAGATTTCCCTTTTTTTGCAAGTTTTTTGAGGTGCTAAAAAGATTTCAAGATTTTTTCTAAAAAAATAAGTTTTTTGGAAAATAATAAAGTTTTTTCAAGTTTTTCTTAATTAGTTAAAAAATATAAAAAGCATCATTTTTTTTTGTAAATACCCGAAATATTGGTCGTACCCAATCTTTTAGTATACCGACCGATTCAGAATCACTATCTGATTTGACTTAGCGTGTCCGTCCTTCAGTCTATGGCCTCTGTTCTATCTTTCACAACTTTTCAATTCACATGAAAATTTCCGAATCACATGAAATCAAAGTAAGTGTTTTGTTGATCACGTTTTCATTTGAAGTTGAAATCGAATAATAAAAATTTTAAAAATTATAAGGAAAAAAGTGCATTCGTTTTACTTTCACAAATTTTATTTATGTGAAACAAAACGAAAAAGAAATTCGGATGTGAAATCTAGAACACCAAAAAAATTCGGAAATTTTCATTTTCACATTTTTTATGTGAATTACTTTTTTTGGAACAGCGGCCTATGTAAACGGTTACAATTAAATACGTCTTTATTCTATGAAAATATGAGATATTCGATTACAATTTTGTTTTTAGCATGATATCCTTATTAAGGCCGCTGTTCCAAAAAAAGTAATTCACATAAAAAATGTGAAAATTAAAATTTCCGAATTTTTTTGCTATTCTAGATTTCACATCCGAATTTCTTTTTCGTTTTGTTTCACATAAATAAAATTTGGTGAAAGTAAAACGAATGTACTTTTTTTCCTTATAATTTTTTAAATTTTAATTATTTGATTTCAACTTCGAATGAAAACGTGATCAACAAAACACAAAACTTGATTTCATGTGATTCGGAAATTTTCATGTGAATTGATAAGTTGTGAAAGACAGAACAGAGGCCTAAATCCATTTAAAATCAGACCATTCTTAGACTTGGTCGCCATATGAAAATTCCACACGATATTCACTTAAATTTGTAAGTTGCCAACATAGAATAATTTTTCTCTTAAATTGTTGCACTAATAAAAGATTTTACCACATATAGATCCAATCCGTCATATATTGTCGAGCATGCACCGGTGTTTGATATTTGCTTACTGTGTACAATTTTCTGAGCCTTCATAAGTTATGACTCTTTCAAGGCTCCAAAAAATTAATAGAACGCTCGACATTTGGATTCCTGAAAGATTCATGTTTGACTCTTAATTCTGGATATGTAAAAAATTCAAAATATGTTTTTTTGAACATTCATAAAAGAGTCAGGAAAGAATACGAACATATATTTTTCAGAATCTTTTATGAGTCATATAAGGCCCCTGTAGGCTAGTTGGTAGCATGCTAGCCTATGAAACAGGGGGTCGTGGGTTCGATTCCCACTAAACCCATGGTCGATTTCGATACAACGAGACGACGGTCATTGTAACCAGTTCTCGGTTAGGTTTAATTAATTATTAAAAATGATTTGTAATTAAATTGTGAAAACTAAATAAAAACTGATCACTGGATTAAAATTATTATTATGATATTATAAGAGCGCTAAGAAAAAGGAATTATGTTTTCTGAACGTCTAAGAACTCTTTTACGAGTCTTTTCGAGCTCCAAATGAACGCTTAGTTGTTTTTTTTTATTATTTTCTTACACCTGATATAAAAAATGAATTGAAAATACATAATGAAAATACATAATGTATTAATTTTTAATTTTTTCAATACTTTTGTAAAAAAAAGATTTTTTCACTAAAAAAAAGATTTTTTTTCAGAAATAAAAAGTTTTTTCAAAAAAATATATGGCAACACTGTTTGTCAGATCAACAAATTGTATTTGTGTTTGTTGAATTTCTTTGTTGAAAAAAACAAAATTATTTTTTCAACAATTAAAATTTACAGACGTTTGTTGATATTATAAATTTCTGCACTTTCAGTTAAAAAAATTTTTGTATTCACAAATATGGGCGTCAATATAACAATTGGTTTTTTTTCTGTGTACTTAAAAAGGTTTTACTCTTAAGATCATTTGTTTAACAAAATATTTGCCAATGTCAAATTTAAAAGTTTTTGCTTTAATTTGAAAATCCCTTTTCTTTGCTATTTAAAAAGAAAAGTTTTTAAATTAAAATAATTTCTATAAAACTATTTAAGGCATGATTGAATTTCTAAACTACATGTGTCACACAAGGAAGCAACATTTTTAAATTATCTTATCAATTGATACAATTCTTAAACAAATAAATTAACAAACACACAAAAAACAAAACGATAAATGTAAGAAAACTTGTTCGAATTCTTGGCAATAGTTGCAAACTTTACATTAAGGGTTATTGAAAGAAACATCAGTAAAAAGAATAGACAGGTTAAAATGCACAAAATAACAAAATCTATTTAAACTTTTTAAATTAAGAAAATTTTACATAAATAGTTAAAATATTCAAAAACCTTAAAATACATTTGAAAAACAAGATTAATACGTTAAATTCGGTTTGGCCGAATCCAAAAATACCCTACACAATGAATAACAAATTTGTTTACATGTTTATGAGCAGATTTAATTTATTGAACGTGTCATAAAAAAATGAATTGGAAATTTATTATATTAATAAAATTTTAAAATTATATATTTGTTTGTAAATTAACAACTTTTCTGGCAAATTTACAAATTTTTCTGAAACTTTTGGGGCTGATAAAAAACATTTTACTAATAAAATTTATAACTTTTTGATGCAAAAGAACTTACAATGTAGGAGACAAAAAGTTGAAAGAAAGTATGAGGTGAGGTTGAGATTGCTAGAAATAGAATTGTAGTGTTGGAAACTGTCAAAATTTATTCTGTAGAAACTATAAATATTCACATATATAAAAAACAGTTTTCATTAACAAGACAAACGACATTTAAAATCCTACTGAAGATGACACTAACTGGGGTGTTTGAAACCGGTATAGGAAATACCAGAAATGTCTATAATTTTTAGAAATTCAATTTTTCTTCTGCATTTTTTCAACTTGAACCCTTATAACGAATTTTCTTTATTTTATGAGATTTTTTGCTACACTCAAAAGAAAAACTCTGTCAAAAAATTTGTAAAACGACTTTCAATTTGAATTAGGATATTTTTACTAAAATCTCTGTCATTCAGTTTAAGAAAATAACAGACATTTTACAATGTTTATACTGATTTGGTTTGCTGAATTTCATTATTTTTTCAAGAAATTTTTTTATATAAAAAAAAGCAGAACAGATTGTTCTGCGGAAATCAGCAGATTGTTCTGCTGAAATCATCAGATTATTCTGCTCAAATCAGCAGATTGTTCTGCCAAAATCAGCAGATTTTTCTGCTAAAATCAGCAAATATTTCTGCTAAAATCAGATTTTTTGCTGTCGAACAACACACATGTTTAATAACTAAAACGCCAGATAAAAGTATAAGCTTCCGTAGCGTAGTGGTTAAGAAGTGCACTTTCAAATTGGAATGTGGCGAGTTCGATGCTGGCTGGCAGCGTATGTTTTTTGTTTTTTTTTCTTGTTATATTTATTCACCTCTTATGACAGATATTTAGCAAACCGTGTCTGCTAAAATCAGCAGATTTCTCATATTGCTCAAAATGGGTGTATTTTCAGCAGATTTTTCTGCTGATTGGAAAGAGAATTTATTTTGAGTGTACTTTCTTATTTACGAAAATTAAAAAAAAAAAATCACTCGCTTTTCTTGTCCTTTTACAAGATCTTTTTTTAATTAAGTACGAAAATTGTGCAGTAAAGAATTTGAATTATTTTTTTTTGTTTTTTTTAAGTAGAATAAACAAACAACAATTGATGTCTGTTGTTTGATATTAAACCTTAAATGAAATTATAGTTATTAAAAAAGTCGTACACGAAAAATGTTTCTGAATGTAAGAATTTTTCTATACGAAAAATGTCTCAGAGTCTAAGAGAATCGGAGAGTTTTTGTAAACGAAAAATATCTTAGAATCTGAGAATTTTTCTATACGAAAAATGTCTCAGAATCTGAGAATTCTTCTATATCAATAATAGCTCAGAATCTGAAAATTTTTCTAAACGAAAAATGTCTCATAATCTAAGAATTTTCGAAAAATATCTCAGAATCTGTGAATTTTTGTATATGTCTCAGAATCTGAGATTTTTCGATATGAAAAATATCTCAGAGTATAAGAATTTTCCTATATGAAAAATATCTCAGAATCTGAGAATTCTTCTATACGAAAAATAACTTAGAATCTGAGAGTTTTTCTTTATGAAAAATGTCTCAGAGGCTGAGAATTTTTCTATATGAAAAATGTCTCAGAATCTGAGAATTCTTCTATACGAAAATTAACTTAGAATCTGAGAGTTTTTCTTTACGAAAAATGTCTCAAAATCTGAAAATTTTTGTATTCGAAAAATGTCTCAGAATCGGAAATTTTTCTATACAAAAATGTCTAAGAATCTGAGAATTCTTTTATAAGGAAAATGTCTCAGAATCTGAGAATTTTTCTCTACGAAAAATCACTCTGAATAAGAGAATTTTTCTATATGTCTCAGAATCTGAGAATTTTTTTATACGAAAAATGTCTAAGAATCTGAGAATTTTTTAAAACCTTAAATGTCTAAGAATCTGAAAATTTTTTCATACAAAAAATGTCTCAGAGTCTGAGAAATTTTTTGCATACGAAAAATGTTTCAGAATCTGAGAATTTTTCTCTACGAAAAATGTCTCAGAATCTGAGAATTTTTCTATACGAAAAATGTCTCAGATTCTGAGAATTTTTCTGAGAATCGGAAAATTTTTCTTTGTAAAAAATGTCTCAAAATCTGAGAACTTTTCTATACGAAAAATGTCTAAGATTTTTAGAATTTTTCTAGACTAAAAATGTCTCAGAATCTGAGAAATTTTCCATACGAAAAATTTCTCAGAATCTAATGTATCAGAATCTGAGAATTTTTCTATACGAAAAATTTTTCAGATCTAAAAATTTCTTTTTTTTTCCTATTCGAAAAATATCTCAGAATCTGGAAATTTTTCAAAACAAAAAACGTCCGAGAATCGAAGAATTTTTCTATATAACAAATGTTTTAGAATTTTTTCTATACGAAAAATGTTTTAGAATCTGAGAATTTTTCTATTTGAAAAGTTTTTCAGAATCTGAGAATTTCTGTTTTTTTTTTCTATTCGAAAAATATCTCAGAATCTGGAAATTTTTCAAAACGAAAAACGTCCCAGAATCGAAGAATTTTTGTATATGAGGCATTCCACACCAAAGGTCCAGCGAAAAATGCACGTGTACCATAAACTTCTGAATAGCTTGTATGGATAGCCCTATATGGAACTTAGAAAATTGCGTTTTCGGTTTTTTAATTTTTCAAAAACTGGGCTTAGGAGGCGTGGTCAAATATTGGAAAAATGGTCAAATTTGTGGCGAGTTGCCTTGATTAAATATTTATCACATTAAAACGGAATGCACCACAATCTTAAAAATTTACATTCTTATATAGTTTCGTATGGGCTATCGAATAAATTTTTTTTCCTTGAAAAATTTTCAGAACCCGTTCTGAAATTTTCCATTTTTTAAAAAAGTCAATTTATCAAAAATCCAGCCACTTTTTTTCGTTTTTTTATATTTTTTTTTAAAGTTTAGATGTTTGTCCATCCACACAAAAAAATATCAGAAATGTATTTTTCGTTTTTTTTTTCGAGAAAATCGCATTTGAATTTTAAATTTCATAACAATTTTGAAATTTGCTTGTATTTTCTTGTTTTAAAGTTGCGAATGAGTAATATTAATTGCATGAATATTACTCATTCGACACGTTAAAACAAGAAAATACAAGCAAATTACAAAATTGTTATGAAAGTTAAAATTCAAATGCGATTTTCTCGAAAAAAACCAAAATTACATTTCTGATTTTTTTTGTGTGGATGGACAAACATCTAAACTTTAAAAAAAAAATTTAAAAAAAATAAAAAAAAAAAAGTGGCCGGATTTTTGATAAATTGGCTTTTTAACAAATGGAAAATTTCAGAACGGGTTCTGAAAATTTCCTAAAGAAAAAAATTTTATTCGATAGCCTATACAAAACTGTAATTAAGAATGTAATTTTTTAAGATTGTTGTGCATTCCGTTTTAATGTGATAAATATTTAATCAAGGCAACTCGCCACAAATTTGACCATTTTTCCAATATTTGACCATGCCTTCTAAGCCCAGTTTTTGAAAATTAGAAAAACCAAAAACGAAATTTTCTTAGTTCCATATAGGGCTATCCAAACAACCTATTCAGAAATTTACGGGACATATGTTTTTCTGTAGCGGGACATTTGCTGTGGAATGCCTCATATAACAAATGTTTTAGAATTTTTTTTTATGCGAAAAATGTCTCAGAAGCTGAAAATATTTCAGAATCTATAAAAATTTCTATACGAAAAATGTCTCAAATCTGAGAATTTTTCTATACGAAAAATTTTTCAGAATCTGAGAATTTCTGTTTTTTTTTCCAATCCGAAAAATATCTCAGAATCTGGAAATTTTTCAAAACGAAAAACGTCCACGAATCGAAGAATTTTTCTATATAACAAATGTTTTAGAATTTTTTTATGCGAAAAATGTCTCAGAATCTGAGAATTTATCTATATGAAAAATGTGTCAGATTTGGAGAATTTTTCTAGACGAAAAATGTCTCAGAAATTTTCTGAGAAATTTTTGTCTTAAAGAAAAATTCTCAGATTCTGAGACATTTTTCGTATAGATAAATGCTCAGATTCTGAGACATTTTACGCGAAGAAAAATTCTCAGATTCTAAAATATTTTTCTATACGAAAAATACTTAAATTTTTTATAAAATTTTTCGCATAGAAAAATTCTCAGATTCTAATACTTTTTTTCGTATAGAAAAATTCACATATTCTGAGACATTTTTCGTATACAAAAATTCTCAGAGGCTAAGATATTTTTCGTAAAAAAAAAATCTCAGATTCTGAGATATTTTTCGTATAGATAAATGCTCAGATTCTGAGACATTTTACGTAAAGAAAAATTCTCAGATTCTGAAATATTTTTCTATACGAAAAATACTCAAATTCTGAGACATTTTTCGTATAGACATGATACATTTTTCGTATAGAAAAATTCTCAGATTCTGATACTTTTTGTCGTACAGAAAAATTCTCAGATTCTGAAATATTTTTCTATACGAAAAATACTCAAATTTTGAGACATTTTTCGTATTGAAAAATTCTCAGATTATGATACTTTTTTTCGTATAGAAAAATTCACATACTCTGAGACATTTTTTTGTATAGAAAATTTCTCAGATTCTGAAAAATTTTTCGGATAGAAATGTTCTCAGATTCTGAGACCTTTTTCGTAGAGAAAAATTCTCAGATTCTGAAATTTTTTTGGAATCTGAAAATTTTTCTATACCCAAAATGTGTCGAATCTGAGTATATTTCTATACGAAAATTGTTTCAGAATCTGACATTTTTCTTATAGAAAAATTTCAGATTCTGAGACATTTTTCTAAACGAATAATGTCTAAGAATATGATAATTTTTCTATACGCAAAATGTCTCAGAATCTAAGAATTTTTCTATTTGAAAAATGTCTCAAAAACTGAGCATTTTTCTAAAAAAAAATGTCCCAGAATTCGAGAATTTTTTTAAATAAAAAGTTCTTCAGAATCTGAGAATTTTTTTTAAAAAGAGAGATTTTTCATATAGAAAAATTCTCAGATTCTGAAACATTCTTCGTAAAGAAAAATTCTCAGATTCTGAGACATTTTTCATATAGAAAAATTTTCAGATCCTCTGATATTTTTCATATAGAAAAATTCTTAGATCTTGAGACATTTTTTCAATAGACATTCTGACACATTTTGCGTATAGAAAAATTCTCAGATTATGAGACATTTTTTGTATAGAAAAATATTGAAATTCTGAGACAGAAAAATTATCAGATTCTGAAACATTTTTTGTATAGAAAAATTCTCAAACTCTTCACATTTTCTTAAATTCTGATACGTTTTTCGTATAGAAAATTCTCGGATTCTGAGACATTTTTCGTTACGAAAAATTTTAAATTCCATAGCGCTGCTAGTATTTTATCTAAGAAAATTTTATTTTCGTAAAAATCTTGTTTAAAAAACAGTTCATCGAGGGTTAATTTTATTTTTGCAATCCAGAATAACATCAAACTATATAGAATATATTTTGTATTTATATTACATTAAGACATTGGCAATAAAAATATTTAGTTCGTTGCTATTTTCGTGTTCTTATTATAACGTTGTTCATTTTTATTATTTGCATTCCTTGTGTCATTCCCCGAATGCATTTAAAATGTAAATTTTAAAATCATTTGCCAAAACAGTAGTGTCTGCAAATGTCACGTTGTCTTAAATAAATGCCAGCAAATAAAACTATTGTTTCTATGGTTATTGACTAACTATACACACAAAAAAAAAAAAAAAACGTTGTCAAATTACTAGGAAAAGTCTCGAAATCCCATCTTACGAATATTTGACAATTTTCCTTGTTTGTTAACAAAAAAATTTGGATAGAAATTTATTTTTTTTTGTAATTTGAAATTTTTTTTTTTTGGAAATTTTACAAATTTCCAAGATAAGTTTAATTTTAATTGCGCCAAAAAAACTGTAAATTTACAATTTTATAGGCAAAAACCTTGTAAAATTACGAGGAATTTTCGTAAAATAGGAGGTAGAAAAAAATTTAGTAAAGGTACGAAACCTCCTTGTAAATTTTATCGTGTCAACAAATCTGAATTTTTGTCAAACAGGCGGTATAAAAAAAATACATGTTTTTCTTATAATTTTACAAGGTTTTTTTTTGTGAGTGTAGAAGTTAGGGTGGTGCATTTTAAATGCATTTTAAGGAATTTGAATTTTCAATAGTATTATTTCCGAATACTAACATCTATTCCACTGAGCTTGCCAACATCATAAGTATTGTGCCACCCTAAAGACATTTTATTTTTAAAATATTCAGTAACAAACTGTTTTAATAATAGTAAAATTATTTTAGCATTGAAAGACATCACATTCCTTGAGAGTTTCTTTGTTTTTATTTAAGAAAATAATTTTTTTTTGAAATTAGTGCAAGATTAAATTTAAGAATTTAAAATTTTTATTAACATAATGTACATTTAATTATTTTTGTTTACAATAAAATTAAATTTTAAAGTTTTTGTTTTGTGTTTTTGAGTGAAGAAGGTAAATTGTGTCTTCTAAAGATTGAATTAAATGTGGATTTACGCTAGGCCATGGTTTCTGTAGCCACTTTTACGTCTTCAATAGGCAATTACATTAAATTGATTATTTAATATTTGCAAGAAAAATTATTAATATGTTTTTTTATCAACAGACTAGCCTGCCATGAGATTCGAACCTGTGCTTCTAAGGCTGAGTTTTTGAGTTGTAAAATTTATTGATTTTAGGTTTAAACTGAGTTAAAACCACAAATTCTGTTTTTGAGATGTGGTTTATTTTAAGTTTAACTCACCAATGATGGAGAGTTAAACTAAGGTGCAAAAATGTCAAAAAAACACCTCTGATTTTTAAATATACTGGTTAGTATTGCCATGTTGTGGTATTTTATTCGAAAAAATGTGCGATGATGGCAACTATTCTAATTGGAAATGTGGCATTTGGTATGGCAATTCCGCGTTAATCGACATTTGCTAAACTTGAACTGAAAAACAGAATGCTTGGTTAAACTTGGTTTTATTTTTATAAAGTTTAATAAAACTCCCGGTTAAACTAAGTTAAAGCGATATGTCAAAAACGCAGCCTAAATCACTCATGGTTTGTAACACCGACTCCTAACTGCTTAGGCGAGTTTTTGAGTTGTAAAATTTATTGGTTTTAGGTTTAAACTGAGTTAAAACCACAAATTCTGTTTTTGAAATGTGGTTTATTTTAAGTTTAACTCACCAATGATGGAGAGTTAAACTAAGGTACAAAAATGTCAAAAAAACACCTCTGATTTTCAAATATACTGGTTAGTATTGCCATGTTGTGGTATTTTATTCGAAAAAATGTGCGATGATGGCAACTATTCTAATTGGAAATGTGGCATTTGGTATGGCAATGCCGCGTTAATCGACATTTGCTAAACTTGAACTGAAAAACAGAATGCTTGGATAAACTTGGTTTTGTTTTTATAAAGTTTAATAAAACTCCCGGTTAAACTAAGTTAAAGCGATATGTCAAAAACGCAGCCTTAGGCTATTGTTAGTATAAAAACATCAGTGGCGAAACGTAGTTTGTTTAACTCACAGTAGGTTTGTATGTGACGTATGCAGAAAAGCTTTTTTCTAACTCAAGCACTGCATTTAATCTGGAGACCAACAATATTTTCTTAATCTTTCATTTAATTTATTTTATGCAAACTATACCATTGCGGAGATTTTTTTGTTTATGACACTACAGTAACGCATAGTTAAAGTGAAATGCTCACACGAGCGACATTTTTTCGGCGTAAGCCAAGTGTATTTTTAATTGTTGTTTTGTGTTTTTGATTGAAGAAGAAAATTAAATTTTAAAGTTGTACTTTTTATTTCTTGAAAAGTCTTACTAACCCGGTAAAACTTAGATTACCAAATAAGGTATAAAATAAGGTATAGGATCTCTTATTTTTTTTACATTGCAGCATTGATGATTTTAACAGGCGATGAGACTCAAAGTAATGCATCCACATTATCACAAAGAATACCAGTAAGGTATAAAATAAGTCATAAATTTATAACGAAGAATACGAGTAAGGTGTAAAATATATGATATTTTATAGGTTACGAGAAATGAAATAATATAGCATACCAGAAGATAATATATAAGGTGTTACGAGTAGTGAAAAATTAATTTTGTATTAAATTTACTCACGTGATTGTAAGTGAGTGTAAGTAGATAAAATATGCTCGTGAGTGTGTGTCGTTAAAAATTTCCTGTCGTGCGCCCATCTCTAGTTTAAACTAATGCATTTTTTATAAAATAATTATTTTTTATGTTATTGTAATGCATTATGCATCCAATTATAAATAAGACATTATTTCAAACTTTCAAATAATACATAATGTAACCAAATATATGTCATCCATGATTTAATGTTTAGAAATAACAAATATGAAATACATTTTTTTCCAATAATCATGCATTACGTAGCAAATTATTAGTAAAGCATTATTTTTCACTTGAAAATAATACGTTGTGGAACAAATGTTTGGTAAGACATCATAAAATAATGCTACAAATAAGTTATATGCATTACCTGGCAATGTGTTATATAATCACTACCCATTACCAAAGTTTTGGTGGGAAAGGTAAGCAATAGAGTGGCTCGTTTTTGGAATTTTCTCTTTGATCCAAATCTAATACCCGCCAAAAGTGTCGATCCCCTAAGGGTAACTCACATGCAAAGCATCACTCCGATCGGAGTTCATCTTCTGTCTCCACTTTGAGCCACAAAATTGGGGTTTTTGCAAAAAAGGACTTAAAAAATGCCGCAGAGTTTTGTACTCTTGCCCAAAAAATTAAATGATGATAATATTTTATTTAATAAAAACTTTTTACGAATAACCCTCACATATTTGCAAAAAAAAATTTGTAAAAGGGTTAAAAAAATATTCAGAAAAAATAACTCCAAGAAATTTCTCAAATTTATCAATATTTACAAAAATTTGGAAAACTACACTCAAAATAATAACTCTGGTAAATTACAGAAAAACTCTGCTAATTTAACAGAGTTCACCGTACTTTTCCAGCTAGCAACATTACTTGGTAATTTTACTAAATAACTCTGTAAAATGATTTTTACAAAAAAAACTGTTAATTTACAGACTTTATAGTAAAATATTGGTTAAATATTAGCGTCTTTTGACAAAAAAAAAACTCTGTTTTTTTAATACAAAACTCTGTAAAATGTTTTGGACAAAAAAACTGTTAATTTACAGAGTCTCTAGTAAAATATTGGTTGAATAAAGCACCATTTAGCAAAGAAAAACTATGTTAATTTACATATATTTGTAAAATGTATTTGATGCAACCAAAATTTTATAACAAAAACTCTGTAGTTAAATGCAGTTTATTTTGGAATTTTCTTTTTTAAGTTTTCTGTGAAATTATTGTTTAAAATACAGACAAAACTTAGTTTTTGGTTACAAAAAATACAAAATATTTTGCTAAAATCTGTATTTTTGCAGAAATATCTGTTAATTATTTGTAAAATAAAGATTACAAGGTTAAAAGTAATATAACAGATAAAACTTTGTTTTTTTGTAACAAAAAATTCAAAGTATTTTTTTTAAATCTGTATTTTGACAGAAAACTCTGTCAAACATCTCTTGAATTGAGATTACAGTCATTTTACAATGTTTTTTACAGAGTTATTATTTTGAGTATAAGAACAAATCAAGAAAATACAAAAAATAAGTCAGAAAAATGCAGATATATTCAGAAAAAATCACAAAATTCAGAAAGAAAAACAAGTAGAAGCTAAAAAAAACAAGTAAGAAAATTATAGTCGGTCAAGACCGACCATATAATACCCTACACCAGAGTTTCCCGGACCATGGGTCCCAAGTTCAAACATGGACTGATTAGATCTATATTTTGTCAAATCTTTAATAAGTGTAAAAAGCAATCACTAATCAAATTTGAGTGGAATAGGCTTCTTTTTGTTGACAATAAATCGCTTCAACTGAATATCGGGCGAAATTTCCACATGGGACCTAAGTCCAAAATGGTCCGATGATAATTAGATTTGATAAGGTTATTAAAGTACGCGTTTAACATACACAAACAGAATTTTAATTAAATATTTTCTATTTTCATGAAAATTGAGAGATTTACGTGAAAATCGGGAAGGTGGTTTGTATGGGGGCTACCAGAAGAACTGGTTCGATTTCTTTAAAATTCGGAATGGTGATTTGTGTGTATAAAACAATAATTCCTGCCAAATTTTGAAAAGATACCTATTAAAATGCGACTATTAGAGTCATTTGAGCCAAAACTAAAGAGGACCTTTGTATGCGGGCTAGGTCTAAATATGGACCGATTTTTTCAAATTTCAATAGGTTTCGTCCTTGGGCCAAAAGAGGCTTAAGTTTTAAATTTCAAGTCAATTGATCGAGAATTGTGTTTACACCGTTTACATGGACAGACAGACGGACGGACGGACGGACAGACGGACGGACGGACGGACATCGCTAAATCGACTCAAAAAGTGATTCTAAGTCGATCGGTATACTTAAAAGTGGGTCTAGGACCAATATTTCGGGTAGTTACAAACATCAGCACAAACTCATTATACCCTGTACCACAGTGTGGTGTAGGGTATAACTAAATAAAAAAAAATTAAAAAAAAAGTTGACAGATCACGGATTCGATCAGCGAAATTTCTGTTTTCCAGTCTGGCTCACTTCAGCAATGATTTAAATTTCGATATGTTTCTCTTGCTTGTAGATACATATTCGATTTTCAAATATACTGGTTAGTATTGCCATGTGGTAATATTTTATTGGAAACAGTTTGCGATGATGTTAACAAATCTAATTGGAAATGCGATATTTGGTGTGGCAATACTGCGTTAATCGAGTGACACCTACCGCCGCTAGGTGTCACTACCAAAACTATGTGTTTTTTTTATTTTATTTCTTAATTTTAAATTATTGTCGAAGTTTGGTTGTAATAAAATGAAAAATGTAATTCACGTTTTCTTTTTTGTTGAAACGTTAGCTTATATAGTCAAACTGAGGTGGCGTCCTGCAACTTTTTTAAAATTAGACCCCAGCCTAAAAACATTATCATGTTAAAAAAAAAAATTAAAGTTTTTTATTAAAATAATTAAAAAAATATTTTTGTATAATATTTGATCGTAAATACTTAAATATGAAATTTAAAGATTTTACGGTATCATTAACCCGTTCAAACTTGATACCAAAAAAATGGCATGATTTTGGGGGCGTTCTCAAAACACCTTTTTTCAGAATTTGAAAATTTTATTAAAAAAAAAAGTTAAATATACCATTTTTTCTTTCTGAATTCATTAAAAACACCTTGGAGAAGAAAATGTGAAATATGGCGGATATCCGTCGAGCCACTTTTTGGGAATCGCGGGGGAAGTTAGCGGATTTCAAGGAAATGTTGGTTTTATCAATAATTTGGATTAATAAAATCGTATAAATTTCATTTTTGGGCAAATTAACTGTTTTTTGGCGTTCTGTCGTGCCACTGTCGTGGCGTTCTGTTAGATAACTTTAAGTCTGTCATGAAATTTTACCGTTCTAGGACGTCTTTCACCCACATTGGCTGGGGGTCAAAAATTACCCCTGCAGGAAATTTGAAGTTAAGAGCTTAAATTTTGTGCTATAAACAAGTATAAAACGGCTTTTGTGTTTTTTACCCCTACTATTATTTTGTATTAATATATTATCTTTAAAAAATTCGTTAGCCCTTCTTGGTAGGGGGTCAAAAATTACCCATTCAATAAAAAGTATATATTTTTTTATAGAAAATTAATTTGTGGCAATCAATTAAATAACTTTAAATCAGCCCTAAAATCTTACCTATTTAAGATATCTTTAACCCACATTGGTCGGGGGTCAAAAATGACCTCGGCAAAAACCTTAAGGCATAGTGCTTGAATTGTGTGATATCAACAAAATATATATTTTTTATTGAATGGGTCGTTTTTGACCCCCTACCAAGAAGGGTTAACGATTTTTTTAAAGATAATATATTAATACAAAATAGTAGTTGGGGTAAAGAACACATAAGCCGTTTTATACTTGTTTATAGCACAAAATTGAAGCTCTAAACTTCAAATTTTATTAGGGGGTCTTTTTTGACCCCCAGCCAATGTGGGTTAAAGACGTCCTAGATCGGTATGAGTTCATGCCAGACTTAAAGTTATTTAATAGAATGCAACGACACCATAAAACAGCTAATTTGCCTAAAAATTAAATGTATAAGATTTTATTAATCCAAATTTTTGATAAAACCAACATTTCCTTGAAATCCGCTAACTTCAACCCGCGATTCCCGAAAAGTGGCTTGACGGATATCCGCCATATTTCACATTTTTCTTCTCCAAGGTGTTGTTAATGAATTCAGAAAGAAAAAGTGGTATATTTAAATTTTTTTTTTAATAAAATTTTGAAATTTTGAAAAAAGGTGTTTTGAGAACGCCCCCAAAATCATGCCATTTTTTTGGTATCAAGTTTGAAGGGGTTAATGATACCGTAAAATCTTTAAATTTCATATTTAAGTATTTACAATCAAATATTATACAAAAATAATTTTTTAATTATTTTAATATAAAAACTTAAATTTTTTTTTTTTAAAGTCCTTTGCATGTGAGTTACCCTTAGGGGACCGACACTTTTGGTGCGTATTAGAATTTGATCAGAGAGAAAAGCCCAAAAACGAGCCACCCTAGTAAGCAATAATGAAAAACAAGTGAAAGTGTTAAATTCGGCTGTGCCGAATCTTTGATACCCTCCAACATGTTAAAAAATTAAAAAAAAAATCTAGGGGCGTTTTTTGGAGGGGCCTCTGTGGGGGGGTCCTTCACATTTTTATACCCTCCACTTAGTGAAAGAGGGTATATATAAGTTTGTCATTCCGTTTGTAACTCATCGAAATATCGATCTGGGACCCCATAAAGTATATATATTCATGATGCCCGATCGATTTTAAGACATTCTAGCGATGTCCGTCTGTCCGTCTGTCTGTCTGTCTGTGGAAAATGCTGTCGCGGACAAAATATTGCACAGAAATGACTGAAACTTAACATATTTATTGGAAGTTCTCCCGAGAAGTTTGGTATTGCATTTGAGCGATATCGATTCAGCGGTTCAAAAGTTATAACCGAAAATGTAAGCACACCTCAAAAATTTCAGTACATTCAACATAACCTAAAAATACAAAATGCTTTAATTCGGCTTCTGGTTGACATATGTGAACATACTTGAACACCAAATGGTATTTAAACAAGTACGAACCTATTTTTTTAAAAAAAAGAAAAAAAATCGCGGATTTTTTTTTACCAAAATTTTTTTCGCGGAAATTTTTTTTTCAAAAAAATTGTTTTTTTTTCAAAAGTAATTTCCTTTTAAATAAAGTTCTTTGCAATAATCTTTTTGAAATTGTGGAGGGTATCACTACATTCGGCAAGGCCGAATTTAACTTTTTTACTTGTTTGAACTTTAATTATACAATTTCTCATTATTTTAAAGATTTTTTTAAATTCACGCCCACAAAAGAGGGCGGGCCGAAAAAAATGTAACTTTTTTGCCCCCTGGGTCTTAGTGCAGGACTTTAAACTTCTTCTAACATTAAAAGGTCTAATTTGTTTAACAAAAGTGCAAAAAAAGCTGTATAAAATGGATTTTTTTTAGAGGTTGGTTTAGTTCTTTAAGGGGGAACTTTTTTCCCTCTGATCCGATTTTGCCTATTTCCGAACTAAACTGGCCTATGCCCATGAGACATGTTCGTGCCAATTTTCAGCAGTCTAGCTCCTTTATTTTGGACTGTATCGTGGTTTCTACAGACGGACGGACAGACGGAGGGACGGACATTCATAGAATGACTTAGAATCGGTCATAGATCAATAATATGTGTACTTTAAGGGGTCCCCGACCGATATTTTTATGCATTACAAACGGAATGACAAAATGAGTATACCCTAGGGTGCTCCAAAAATATTAAGAAAATGACAAAAAAGCAGGGTTGGCAACCGAAACGAATAACGGTATTGGTAACGGTATTGGTATTACATATTTTTTATATCGGTAACGGTAAAGGTAACGGTCTTTTCGATTATTTAGGTAACGGTTAACCGTTACCGAAACAACGATACCGGTGCGTACCGGTATTATGAAAAAAATTTACAAAACATGTTAAAAAGTCACAAATTTTGTTAAAAACACGTAAAAAATCAAAAATTTATTTAATAAAATTAAAAAAAAAACATATAAATTTAGTGCATTTTTAACATATAATTATATAGGAGTATTTAATACTATTAATTAACTCAGAATTTAAAATATTCACGCTATATTGTAATTCAACAAATAAATTACTGATTTTTTACGTGTTTATAAGATGTCTCTGTCCAATTAGCAGAAATATCTGCATTTTGAGCCATTTAAGAAATCTGCTGATTTTAACTGACGCGGTTTGCTAAATTTTTGTCTGGATAACAAGGTAGTCTGCAGAAAAATCTGTCAAGACCGCAGGTAAATCTGCTGATTTCAGTTGAAAAATCTTCTGATTTAAGATAAACAGCATGAAGATCAAAATTGTATTTTAATTAAGTAAAAAATACTTTTTTTTGTTAAAAACTGTTATAAAAGAAGAGAAGTTTTTCAATAAACTTTTAAATTTTTTTAAAGAAAATTTTCTTACAAATAGGATAATTTCTGTAAAATTAATTATTCATCTGATTGTTCTCATTTGGACAATTTTTAGTTTTAGTTGTTTAAAATTGACAAAAATTAAAAAATGTCAACAAATTTTGTTTGCAAAATTACAAAATAATCTGCTAAAATTTGAAAAAAAAAATTAAATCAGCAAAAAGAGTCAATAAACATAAAGAAAAATGTTACTGTTACTTTTTAAAAAATAATAAGTTAAAGAAGTTATTTTAGCAGAAAAATCTGGTAAAATTTTTCTAATTCAAACTGAAAGTTGTTTTACAGATTTTTCAATAGAGTTTTTCTTCAGACTGTACGACTTGGGCTCACTATGTATTTAACTCCTGAGAACAACCTCTCTATGCTTCCATGCATGGATGACAACGCCAGCAATACTTGAGCCATTCAGTTTTGTCTCTTCTTTTATATTCCAACTGAAAAATGCTTACATTACGTGGCAATCACTTTTCTCTTCAGAAATTTTTAGGTAAATTGCGAATGTGATCATTGGTTGGACAGATTTTTTCAGTGTTTTTGCCCAAATAACAATCCAATTTCCAATGAACAAAAATTTATTTTTTAATTTTACGTACATTAAAAATATTTTACTTTGTATTTTATCAGCAAAAAATTTAAAATAAGTAATATTAAGACAACCGAAACAATACCGTTATAATACCGGTAAAAATCCGAATAAAGGTATTGGTTTTTAATCGGTAACGGTATTTAAAATTTTTTATTTCGGTATTGGTAACGGTAACGGTAGTCAATATTAAAGGGTTTTTATACGGTAACGGTATTGAAAGGGTAACGGTAGCCAACACTGCAAAAAAGTCATATTTTCCCCATGTAATCTGTTTTTCAAACTTCAGAGCCGATGCGGCACGACTGACCCACATCCGATTACCCTATAATTTTGTGAAACATATTTTTACACCCAAATGAATATTTCTAGGGGGTGTTACGGTCAATATTTAACAACTTCATTTTTTTGAAGCACCCTAGTATACCTCCATACTGTGGTTGGAGGGTATAAAAAACACAGCTCTGTAAAAAGTCAAGCGTGATTAAGTTTGGCCAAATTAATACACCATTGATGATGGTGGTTTAGGGTGAGGTTGATAACTCATCATGGTGTTAGGGATGTCCAAATTTTTTCACAAATGTTTAAAACCAGTTGTTGTTAAAATTTTGAACAAATTATTTTTTTTCGCCTGATCTACCGGGAAATGCGTAATGCCTTTTTTAAACTTTTCAATCAACTTTATTAGAGTTTTTCTATGAAAAATTCGATAAAAACACATTTTTTTTTGTAGAGTTTTCGAAAATATTATAGAAAAACCTAGATAAAGCTGCTTAAAAAGTTGAAAAACAAGCAATTATCATACAGACTTAAGGAGCGAAAGAAATATCACTTTCGCAAATTCCTTTGCAGGTATATCATGGTTGCCCTAATATACAAGACTTTTTTTTTTTTTCTTTTAACATGATAATGTTTTTAGGCTGGGGTCTAATTTTAAAAAAGTTGCAGGACGCCACCTCAGTTTGACTATATAAGCTAACGATTAAACAAAAAAGAAAATAAGAATTATAGTTTTCATTTTATTACAGTCGTAACTTCGACAATAATTTAAAATTAATAAATAAAATAAAAAAACACATAGTTTTGGTAGTGACACCTAGCGGCGCTAAGTGTCACTCGATTAACGCAGTACTGCCATACCAAATATCGCATTTCCAATTAGATTTGTTACCATCATCGCAAATTTTTTCCAATAAAATATTACCACATGGCAATACTAACCAGTATATTTGAAAATCGAATATGTATCTACAAGCAAGAGAAACATATCAAAATTTAACTCGTTATGTAACTAAGCTACGGTGGCCTTGCGGAAGTGAGCCAGACTGGAAAACAGAAGGTTCGCTGATTGAATCCGTGGTCAGTCAACTGTTATTTATTTTTTTATTTAGTTTTTTTAGCTTGTTCATTTCGTTTTGTTAAGGAAAAATTTGTTTGCATTAATTCTTTATTAATTCTTTACAGATTTTTCTAAATTTTCTAGTTGTTTTTCTTTCTGAATTTTGTGATTTTTTCTGAATATATCTACATTTTTCTGACTTATTTTTTGTATTTTCTTGATTTGTTCTTACACTCAAAATAATAACTCTGTAAAATACATTGTAAAATGACTGTAATCTCAATTCAACAAATGTTTGACAGAGTTTTCTGTCAAAATGCAGATTTAAAGAAAATACTTTGAATTTTTTTGTGACAAAAAACAAAGTTTTATCTGTTATATTACTTTTAACCTTGTAATCTTTATTTTACAGATAATTAACAGATATTTCTGCAAAAATATGGATTTTAGCAAAATACTTTGTATTTTTTGTAACCAAAAACTAAGTTTTTTCTGTATTTTAAACATTAATTTCACAGAAAACTTAAAAATGAAAAATTCCAAAATAAACTGCATTTAACTACAGAGTTTTTTCTATAAAATTTTGGTTGCATCAAATACATTTTACAAATATATGTAAATTAACAGAGTTTTTCTTTGCTAAATGGTGCTTTATTTAACCAATATTTTACTAGAGACTCTGTAAATTAACAGTTTTTTTGTCCAAAACAGAGTTTTATAGTAAAAAAACAGAGTTTTTTTCTGTCAAAAGACGCTAATATTTAACCAATATTTAACTATAAAGTCTGTAAATTAACGTTTTTTTTTGTAAAAATCATTTTACAGAGTTTTTTAGTAAAATTACTAAGTAATGTTGCTAGCTGGAAAAGTACGGTGAACTCTGTTAAATTAGCAGAGTTTTTCTGTAATTTACCAGAGTTATTATTTTGAGTGTAGTTTTCCAAATTTTTTGTAAATATTGATAAATTTGAGAAATTTCTTGGAGTTCTTTTTTCTGAATATTTTTTTAACCGTAAAAAGTTTTTATTAAATAAAACATTATCATGATTTATTTTTTTGGGCAAGAGTACAAAACTCGGCGGCATTTTTTGTAATTTAATAGACAAATGCTTAAGTGGAAATTCCATTAAATTAATATTGACCATTTTTATTTTATCAATAAAAAAAATAATAAAAACGATAGGTTTAGAGATAGGAAAATGTATAAGAAGGATATTAAAGATTACACTGTGCAACAAATTTGGGGTCTTCGAAGGTATCTTGAATGGGACAAAAAAAAAATAAAGTATACCAATAGAAGACCAAAACCCCCGAAGGGTTTTGGAAGCTTACCTCGAGGTCTTTTTTATATAGGCCACT
Organism: Pegoplata infirma; assembly: GCA_963921195.1. Classification (NCBI taxonomy): domain Eukaryota; kingdom Metazoa; phylum Arthropoda; class Insecta; order Diptera; family Anthomyiidae; genus Pegoplata; species Pegoplata infirma. The sequence goes on from OY992538.1 coordinate 64,412,952, forward strand.
AAAGTTTTGATTTTTTTTAAAGGCGTTTGGAATAGGTAAAAAAAATGTTATTAATCAAATTCTGAAGCAAATAATGTTCAAAAGTCTCTTCAATGAAATTTATTAGCGGTTCATTTCTCAGAATATATTAACCCTCTATTTATCCTTTTTTTTAAATATTCTCATAGAACACCAATAAAACGTGCGTGTAAAGGGCTAAAATGTTCTACAAACATTTTCTTCATCAAATTTCACTAGGGGTTGTCACACTCTCACATGTTTTTTGTACATTTGTTAAACAAATGGAACATTTTTATGTCTGAACTTTAGACTTGGTGAAAAAGTAGTTTTGATAAAAACAATAAGTAAAAAATAAAAAGAACAATTTTTTGATAAAAAAATTTTTAATGAAAAAAAAAAATTCTGGTGAAAAAATTTTTTTTTTGATGAAAAAAAGTTTTTGGTGTAAAATTTTAATGAAAAAAAAAATTAGGAAAAAAAAGTTTTTGATGAAAAAAAAATTGATGAAAAAAAAAAGAATTGATAAAAAAAATGGAGGAAAAAAATAAAATTTAATGCAAAAAAATTTTTTATGAAAAAAAAAAAATTTAATAAACAAAAAAATTTTAATAAAAAAAATTGATGAAAAAAAGATTTTTTGGTTAAAAAAATTTTTTTTGAGAAAAAAAAAAGGTTTTTGATGAAAAAGAAATTTTTAATGAAAAAAAAAATTATAAAAAAAGTTTTTGATGAAAAAAAATGACAAAAAAAGTTCTTGAGGAAAAAAAAAAATTATGAAAAAAAATTGATAAAAAAAATTAGATGAAAAAAAATTTTTATGAAAAAAAAAAAAATTATGAAAAAAAAAATTTATGAAAAAAATATTTGAAGGGCTTGTTGTAAAAACTCGATAAGCAACATTTCATTTTATGGTGATTTTTGCTTTAAAACTTTTAAAATAATGTATGAAATATAACTTACAAGGGAAGTCTCCCTAGTGTCACCCGCGGATCTTTGTTGAATTGATTTTATTTTGTAGATCAGAAAAAACTCACATTTAGGTGGTAAAAAGTAGGGGGAAAGACAAGGCCATTTTTCAGTTTTTTTCGTTTTTAACACTTTAAATGCGCGTTTTAGTGGTGTTCCATAAGTATATTTGAAACAAAGAACTCGAGCTAAGTTTTCAAAACCGTTCGGGGGTTCTGATCTACTATTGGTATACTTTAATATTTTTCGGTGCCATCCGTGATACAAAATCGTGTTGCACAGTGTTATTTATATAAAGATTGATGTAATAAAAATCTTTTAAATATATATTTACCTTTTATTCTATTTATACTCTTATTTCTAAAAAAAAAAAAATATATAAACAGCTCTATTCTGGAATTTGTTAAGGAATGATTCAGGTATTCATAAAAATAAGAGCCAATTAAAAATCTTTCAAATTTAAATAATTTTTTAAAAGTCAAACATTGTTTAAACACGGAATAATTTTCGTTAAACAATTATTATGAGGAAAGCGTTCAAAAAGTGCATATTTCTCTATGCTTATTTCAACCTACAATTGCAGGAATATTTCATTTGTTGTGAAAAAAAAAAACAGGAATAGCCATGAAAACCAATTTTTTTGTTTTTCAAATAAAGATTATCTTTATATAAATGGTACAAGCAACAACAGACTTATATGATTTGTAAAACTTATATTTTTTTGTGTATTTATCGATTGAATTTTATATTGTGTTTTATTTTGCTAATACAAGAACAATGCGAAAAATAAGCACTACTGGTAGCAAATCGGAGAAAACTATAAAAATCAGGTAAAAATTCAATTCGGCTGCCTCAAATTCAAAATATTCCTTTAACTTTCGAATTATTTTTTATACCACAGTACGGTATATGGTATACTCACTTGGTAAAAATTCAATTCGGCTGCCTCAAATTCAAAATATGTATTCCTTTAACTTTCGAATTCTTTTTTATACCACAGTACGGTATATGGTATACTCACTTGAATATTCCGTGTATAACGCATTGCATACTCATTAGAGTTGGCAACGCAATTAAAAAAAATGTGGCGAAGGCTTTTCATTCAAATGAAAATTAAATTTTTTCAATTTCCATTTGTTCTGGAAATGAAAATTGAAAAAAATATAATTTACCATTTGAGCTAAACCACCTCAATTCAACCGACGAGTTTACCGCAACCCCTTTAAATTTAATGAAATTAAGTACTGGGGTTAACTTTAACAAAAAAGAGATTTTGCCAAGTTTTCAGGATTCTGGTCATTCCAGTCTTCGAGATATGTGGTCTTGAAAATTAACAAAATCGTATATATTTGACAAAAGTGTTCTGACATAAAAAAAGATATCTCGAAAAGTAATAACAATACAGGTCTCGTTCAGGTTTCAAATAATAGGTAATTAGACAGCCTTTAAAATGGCATTCACCAAGATTTTTTTTGAAAAAGGTCAAAGGTCATTGGTTTTTACTAGGGTGTTCAGTCGAATAATTCTTGTTCGATTAATCGAACAATTTTAGACGAATAATTGTTCGATTAATTTAAAATTGCTAATTTCGATTAAAGGATTAATCGAAGAATTTATGCCGATTAATCGAATAATAATAATAATATATGTTTTTTCTAGAAATATGTATAATTTTTTAAAATTTTTAAGTTCAATAAACAAACCAAATGTATGTTACCGTTAGAATTAAAAAATAACACAGTCATGAAGCTTGTATTTGTTAAACGCATTAAATTTGGGTCAAATCGGTTAACTGTATGACCGCGCTAAAATCGGTCAAAGTTTCGAATTTTCGGCAAAAACGCACTAATTTATAAAAAAATACAAATTTAAGATTTCCCAAATGTACACTCAAAATAATTCTACAGTAAAAAAATTAGTAAGTGCGTTGGTAATCCAAATCTACTAATAAGTTACCAATTACCAGTATTACAGTAGTTTTTTTAGTATCTTAAAAGTGCTAAAATTAGTATTTCTTACTGTTTATGAGTAATTTTTGTTAGTAGTCGGTTGTACTAATTTTTTTACTATTTTTAGTTCATAAAAGTACTAATATACAGTAATTTATTAGGTTTTTAATTTTTTTTTTGTTAGTAATAATTCCGTAAGGGGGCGCTTGTTTACAAGCAGAGCTACCAACTGTTTTTGCTGCAAAATCGTTAAATTTGAATTCAGTGTTGCCATTATGTTACATTTTGGGTATGTGCTGGTGCTTTTTTGGTTTTGCCGTTTTTTAAATACGCGTTTTTAAAGATAAGGTATTTATGGTGTTTTTTCCATTTTTTTTAATTTGTGATTTTTATATTATCAATAGATTTTGCTGAAATTTGAAAGTTAAGCCCAGACCTAATGAAATTTGGAAAATTTTATCCATGTTTGGACCTTGGCCTCATACAAACAACCCCTTTAAATTTGAATTAAGTGACTCTAACAATTAATTTAAATTGTGCCGAAGAGGAACTTACGGTGGTGGCGACTCGCCCCATTTGCTTGCAGACGGCGGCGTTTGCTCTCAATCGTCGGCTTATTTAAATTTTTGGTTATGGAGTTGTATTTTTGTAATGACGCAATCAAAATATGTATTTTTGATAAAGTTAAATAAAGAAAATTGGGGTTTATTTTCGTAAAAATTTCAATACAATTTATTGTTTTTACAAAACCAATTTACACAGAATTTTGAACAACGCTATGCGTTGTGATGGAATGTGATTTCATCTTAGGTGTGAATTAGGTATAAGTTCATGTAGTGTGAACGTGGCCTTACTCTATACAGGATTAATGATTTTTTTGGGATAAGACTAAAAATAATGCATGAACCTTCGTAATGCATGAAAAATAAAAAAAAAAATATGGCCTATGGGAAGCGGTAGGGAACAACTAGTACATATTTTTCCATTTTTTGTGGCTATGCATTACATGGTAATGCATACTGTTACTTCCTGTAGATTTAGTCGCCGATATTCAGTTAAAAGAAGCATATTTCTCTCAAAATTGTTTTATATGTGTTTTTTCCAGTAATTAAAAATTTTTAAAAAAATATCCAATCGGTCCATGTTTGGACTTTCCTACTTGTATTTGTGTAAAAACTTTTTGGTACATATTTTCTAATTTTTTTTTACAACTACGTATTTTTTTAAATGTTTAATGACTGTTGTTTTTTTAAACAATTTTGTTTACTGTCAAAATCCAAATCCGGCGACCAAATTTGTCTATCACGTCAGGATTTTGAGTAATTCGCGGTTAAAGTGCCGAAAAAGGGCATTTTTTACCCTTTTTATATTTTTTTATTTTTTATATTTTTTTTATATGCCCAACAAACTGGTAAACATTTTTTTGAGAATTTACAAATAAGGACTTTTGGCCGGAAATCGATCTGTCTGGCCCTCTGTGCATTCCATTAAAGCAGTTCTGTGGCTTGATAATTGAATGTAATAAAAAAAGTTTGTTTAAAATTTAATGTTAACCATTATCTTAATATTAAGTACTTGAGTAATATGAATGTAATATTATTTTTACTTTTGATTGTATCAGCTAATTTATTGAATTTATAATAAAAACAAATATTTTTATTTTTTTTTTTGCTTTTTATCCTTTTTACCTTAAAAAGCACATTTTCAAATTTTTTTTTAATATTCTCTCTTTTCTTGGCGCTGATTTTTGTTTGGTAAATTTTTACCCTTTTCCTACGATTTTTGCGTTTTTTTTTTTCATATTGATAATGGCAACACTGTTTTTATTAGCGATCATTTGCTCCTTCACAATTCAGCAGCAAGCAGCAGACAGCAAAAATTTAGAGTAGACTATTTAATTATAATTTCACTAAAATGCCATATTTTTTATTTCTTAACATTACAAAAGCACACATCAAGTTCCAAATACAATAAGTACAGCTTTTATAAATTTATAATTTATAATTAAACAGGTACTTTATATTTTTTGCCGTCTGCTGCTTGCTGCTGCAGTGTGTGCGAACACTACGTTTGCTCGCATTAACTGCAGTGCTACCAACTGTTTTTTCTGTTTGTTTAGTGCGAAAAAGAATTAGAAAAAGTAACAACGCGATACCCAGTCATGGAGTGTTTATAAAAAAATATATGTTACATTTATTTAATTAAATTGTGTTAAAGTAATTATATATAATGTTTTTTATTTAAATGTGTTTATAATAAAATTAATATGCATTAATAATAAAACTACGACAGTTTTTTTTAAATCGTTTTTTATTTCAATGATTGTGTAAGAAAAAAATTCAAGCTGAAGAAGAATATGGATACACACACGAATACAAAAAAAAATGTAGGTATAAAAAAGCGCCCTCTGTAGTAAAATGTTTGTACATACATTTGAACATGTATTGAGAATATATTATTTCTTTCTTATATTTTTAGCAATCGTTTACGTGGTACAAAGAACGCTACATTTTTTTAAACAGCTTAAGAAGACATGTAATTAAGTATATCTTATAACCGAAGTGAAATAATAAAATAAAAAACCGAAGTGAAATAAAATCATTTATATATAATATTTTTCTGACTTTTATTTATTAAAATTGATTTAGGTAGTAATTTTTATCACTAAAATTAATAATTTTATTTACTAAAATTAGTAGTTTTATTTACTAAATAGGACAAAAATTTTAAATATTTATGATTTTTTTAGTAGTAAATTGCAGTAATATTTACTGTTTTGTTAGTATTTCTCATGTACTAGATATTAGTAACAAATTTTAGTAATGATTAGCAACGCCTGCACTAGATCATTTTGGACTAAAACATTAGTACTCGTAGCTAAATTTTTAGTATTAAATACCCACGTTTTTTTTTGAGTGTAGTCAGATAATAAATATAATTTTTTTGTGATATCGGTAATCCAATAAATTTGTCAAAAAAAATTGTTTTTGAATTCTGCACAAATCACCAAAAAGTATTTTTTTTTTAATTTTCTCAAACAATTTAGCAGAAAACTTAAATTTTGATACATTTTGAAATGATTTTAATTTTGTTTTTTTGTTGTTAAAAAAATGTTGAAATACTTGTAATTACTGTTGTTTATTTACTCAAGTACCAATTTATTCTAAAATTGTCGAAAAAAATCTTATAATTTAGAAAATTTCTGAATTTGTAATTATTCGATTAATCGAACAATTTTAAAATTTTATTAGTTTAATCGAATAATTTATAAATGGCAAATATCGATTAATCGTTTAATCGAACAATTAAAAAACCCGATTAATTGAACACCCTAGTTTTTACCTTCATTTTTGGAGAGCTATATCTCAAAAAACGGTATTTTTTAAAATTTTTGAAAAAAATATATGTTGTTAAGAATCACCCATACTACTTAAGTTTAAATTTTCAGGATGGAGACTTCATTAGAACTTTTTATATTAATAGAAACATTGTGGCAGGAAAGAAAAGGCGGTGAAATTTCCCTTAGAAAAAAAAAAAATTTTTGTCTTTGAAATTCTGGTACAAAAATTCATTTATCAGAATGTTTTTGACGTGCTAAGTCCAAATATGACCTTTGAACTGGCCTATCGCTATTACGTTTCAAGATATATGCACCTAAATGTTTAAAAAACACAGAAATAGCATTTCAGCAATTTTCACACATTTATGTGCAGATAACTCGAAAACTAATAGCGATAGGCCAGTTCAAAGGACATATATGTACTCAGTACGTCAAAAACATTCAGAAAAGTGAACTTTGGTACCAGAATCTCAAAGACAAAAAAAAATATTTTTTTTCTAAGGGAAAATAATTTTAAGTTATTAATATTAAAAGTTCCAATGAAGTCTCCATCCTGAAAATTTAAACTTAAGTACTATAGGTGACCCTTACAAACATATATTTTTTCCAAAATTTTAAAAATATTGTTTTTTGAGATATAGCTCTCCAAAAAATAAGGTTAAAACCAATGACCTTTGACCTTTTTAAAAAAAAATCTTGGGGAAGATATTTTAAAGGCTGTCTCATTACCTATTATTTGCAACCTGACTGAGAACTGTATTATTATTACTTTTCGAGTTATCAATATTTATCAAAGAACACGTTTGTCAAATATATACGAATTTGCCAATTTTCAAGACCCCATATATATATACGGTACAGTGGACTATTTTGAGTCTGAGCGCCATGGACTTGCCTAAAAATTTACCTATTTTTAGGCTTGTACAACCCACCCTCAACTCAACAAAGACCCCATATCTCGGGAAGAAAAACTACCAGAAGTCCAAAATTTTGGCACTATGATTTGTTTGTAAGGGCCCAACTACATTCCAAGTTTCATCAAATTCAAAAGGGATAAGGTCAAAAATGCTACATTTTTCGGTTGAATTGAGGTGTTTTAACTCATTTGCAGAAAAAATTGTAATTAAAATACAAATTATAATTTAAAACAAATTGTAATTTCCCATGTATGGTACTTACTGAATGGCCGAATTATTTCCAAAAAAATAAACCACTGTGCACTGTGGTACAGGGTATAATGGTTTGTACAGATGTTTGTATCTACCCGAAATATTGGTCCTAGATCCCCTTTTAAGTATACCGATCGACTCAGAATCACTTTTTGTATCGATTTAGCGATGTCCGACACGATACAGGTCATAATTTTTAATCAATTGACTTGAAATTTGAAATTTAAGCTTCTTTTGGCCCAAGGACGAAGCCAATTGAAATTGGAAAAAATCGGTCCATATTTAGACCTAGCCCCCATACAAAGCTCCTCTTTAGTTTTGGCTCAAATGACTCTAATAACCGTATTATTATAGGTATCTTTTCGAAATTCGGCAAGTAAATGGGGTTTGTCTTAAAAAATCACCATTCTGGATTTTAAAGGAATCGGACCAGTTCTTCTTGTATCCCCCATACAAACCACCTACCCGATTTTCACATAAATCTCTCAAATTTCACAAAAATCGGAAATATTAAATTAAAATTTTGTTTGTGTATGTTAAACGTGTACTTTAATGACCTAATCAAATCCGATTAACATTGGACCATATTTGCACTTAGGCCCCATGTGAAAATTTCGCCCGATATTCAGTTAAAGCGGTTTATTGGCAACAAATCGAAGCCTTTTTCACTCAAATTTGATTTGCGAGTCTTTTTTACACTTATTCAAGATTTGACAAAATATAGATCTAATCGGTTCATGTTTGAACTTGGGACCCATTTTCCGGGAAACTCTGGTGTAGGGTATTATATGGTCGGTCTTGACCGACTATAATTTTCTTGTTTTAGTTATTTTCAAAAAAATAAAAATATTTTCCAAATTAAATAATTATTTTTTTTTTTTTTACAAAATCATTGAAAAAAAAAACAAGTAGAAAAATTAAGTTCGACTTGGTCGAATCTATGAATACCCTCCACAATGTCATCTGATAGTAATATTCTAAAAAAATTTCAAAAAATTGCATTACAAATTTTTTATTAGAAATACATATATTATATTGAGTAAAACTTTTTTTCAATCAATTAAATTTTTTTGAATGTAAATTTTTTTTGACTGTCAGCATTATTTTGAGTGTGACATTTCATTAAAAAAAAAATTACCCGAGTAAAAATAAACATATATAACAATATATAACTTGATACAAACATAATAAATCATATATGATTATACATCCCGTGAGGTATTTTCTATTTTTTTTAAATGCAGTCATATGTTGTAATATATAATTTTATCATGATTCGGATTAAAAGGTATACGGTTGATATAAATATATGAAATAATATTAGGGCCAATACAAAATTTGTTTTTCTGTATAATTTAATATAAAATTATATATAGCTTATTGTGTTCCATATATAAATGTTTCCAATTAAATGTTTCCAATTAACCAAAAATGTTCTAAGTTTTTTAAGAAAAGTATAAGAAACTTTTAAAATGTTCCTAAACATTTCCTTGTTAGGGTTATGTATATCACCTATCTGGTTCGAAGCGTACCCAAACATTTTTAATTTTTTTGTTTTAGAAAATTATATGTTTGGTGAATGTATCGTTGACCTGTGGTGTATCTCATCCAAACCAAAACACACTAAGATTTTTTATGTTTTTATGCAATTAGATCTAATTGGATCCAATGAAATATGGCAATGTCTGGTCAAAACTCGGATGAAAAACAATAACAAATATTTACTTGTCTAACAACTAAACTGCACCCCACGACAAGAAAACAAACAACAACAAGTTTTAAAAAACTGATATTTCACCACGCTTTTAAAACTTGTTTAACGAGTTTTCAACAGTTTGTGAAACAAATCTGAAATTCAGTGCTTTGCTTATAACTTTTGAACCACTGAACCGATTTTGCTGAAATTCAAAACCAAACGGCCTTGGGGAACGACAAATATATATGCTAAGCTTCAGCCCCCTCAGAATTGTCTTTCGAAAGTTATAGTGGTTTTAATCTTGTAAATTCGAAAAATAACCTTGCTGAAATTTACTCTTTTGCTCATAACTTTTGAACCACTTGACCGATTTTGCTGGATTGCAATACCAACCTGACCCGGTAAATGGAGAACATATATGTCAAACTTCAGGAGCCTCCGTAAAGTCTTTCAAAAGTTAGCGTGTTTTCAACGGACAGACAGACAGACAGACAGACAGACAGACGGACGGACGGACGGACATCGCTAGATCGACTTAAAATCGATCAAGGATCATGAATATATATACTTTATGGGGTCCTAGACCAATATTTCGATGTGTTACAAACGGAATGACAAACTTATATATACCCTCTATCACTAGAGTGGAGGGTATAAAAATGGCATAAGCAATCTGATTGCATTTTTTTCAAGGAATAATTTTGATCATGAGTCATTTTTCGATATTTCGCTTCGTTTTTGAGTTATTAGCACACAAAGTTACAGTTTAACATTTATAAAAAACATAGTTAAAATTTTTCAACAAAACTAATCAAATTTAATGAAATTAACGTTTTAATCGCGGTATTTACAATTTGATTTTTTTACAGAACTTAAAACTGCAATTTTTTGCAACAAAAACATTGTAATTGCAAAATGTGCATTTGCATAATTTTTCCATATCTCTAGTCGTTTTCGAGATAAGCTTAAAATGTAAATCTTTTGATGTTTGACCGCGATTTTTTCAAAAACATTTTGATTTTCGTCGAAATATAGTAGTGGGACACCCCAGATTTCAATTTGAGGTTAAAGTTTGTGTACACTCAAAAAAATACGTTAGTAGATTTACTAATTTTTTTTTGCTAACGCTAGTTAGCTAACTTTTAGCAAATTTTTAGTTGAGATTAGCATGTTAGCAAAAAATTCTTGTAAACTTCATTTAGCACATTAGCAATTTTAAACAAACTTTGAACTAATTTCTTTTGCTAAATTTGAAATTGAGTTGACTACATTTTTACAAGATTTTTTGCTAATATTAGCAAAATAAATGGTAATTTTTTTTTTATTTTCAGAAAACTTAAAATGGCGCTATCTCGGAAACTAAGCCAGATAGAGCAAAATGGAGGCCATTTTTGGTTCTTAGAATCTCCATAGTATCGCCGGTTCTCTTCACATGTGTGGACCCTAATGGGCCCTAACTTTGGATCCAAAAAAGTTAGCATTCCCGAAAATTTTAAAATGCTCATATCTCGGTAAATATTGCCGACACAACAAAAAGTCCAAAAGCGTTTTTGTAGCTCTCAACACGTAGAACAAGACCGCAAAATAGTCAAAAGCTCTCCGAGTAATGTTTTTGAAGTTATTGAGTTTTTTAATTCTCAAGACCCCAGTGGTCCCCTATAATCACGTATCTCAAAAACTAAGCAAGGTAGAGCGAAACGGACACAAATTTTGGATCAAAAACTATGACGATTTTTAAGGAACCCAACTAGGTCTAGGCCCATCGGGGTCTGGACCTATCGGGTCCGAACCCAATGGGTTAATTCTACGGGGTGACTAACTAGTACATAATTACATAATTGAAGCATTATGTATTTTTTTGATATAATTTTTTGATTCCTCCCATATAATTATTATTTTTCAAAGTTCTCTTTTTTGAGAATCAAATCACTGCATTATCTTTATTTTTAAAACTTTTTAAAACTTAATTTTACTTCATTGTCATTACAACGGCAAATAGTGAATATGCTGTTTTACATGTAGCAAAAAATGTTGTCAAATGTATGGGAAACATACCGCCCGCCAAAGCTCTTGTTTCTTTTAATGATCGTTCCGTAAACAACATCATATGACGTTTATATCTGCGCGATTGACCAATCCAATTACTAGAAAATACAGCATAATGTAAATTTTCAAAAAGTAACACGAAATCACTGCCATAATAGCAGGCTGGAAAAATTTGCAAGCCCATTCCAATAAAATAGCTAATATAATAAATGCGATATAATGTATCCTTGACAAAGAACAGTAAAACAACCATAGCCACACAAGTATTGGCTAAGGTAATAAATAATTGCAGTAACATAGGCCATGCAATTATATCTTGAATGGCGTTGAAGAGTCTGAAACGAGAAGAACAAAATATTATTTTTAATAATTTTATGCTGAGACATTTTCTCGAAAATTCTTAGATTCTAAAAGATTTTGCGAATAGAAAAAGTAAAAATAAAAAAAATATACGAAAAATGTCTCAGAATCTGATATTTTTTTTACGAAAAATGTCTCGGTATCTGAGACTTTTTCTATACGAAAAATGTCTCAGAATCTAATTTTTTTTCTATACAACAAATGTCTCAAAATCTAAATTTTTTTTCTATATGAAAAATGTCACAGAATCAGACTCTGACACAATTCCTTTACGAAAAATGTTGTAGAATCTGAGAATATTTTTAATCGAAAAATTTCCCAGTATTTGAAATTTTTTTTATACAAAAAACGTTTCAGATCTGAGACTTCTTCAATACGAAAAATTTCTCAGAATCTGAGACTTTTTTGACGCAAAATATCTTAGAATCTGAGACTTTTTCTATACGAAACGTGGCTTAGAATCTGAAACTTTGTCTATACAAAACATGTCTTAAAATCTAAGACTTTTTCTATACGAAAAACTTCTCAGAATCTGTTTCTTTTTCTATACGAAAAATATCTCGGCATCTAAGACTTTTTCTATACGAAAAATGTCCCCAAATCGGAGACAATTTCTATAAGAAATATGTTTCAGAATCATAGACTTTTCTACACGAAAATGGCACAGAATCTGAGACTTTTCTATACGAAAAATTTTACAAAAAAAATTAACCCTTCCCAATAAACCAAATTACGAGTGATAGCGAGAATAGTATCACCTGTATGATATCGATTAGGGTATAACCTTAAATTAAAATTATGATATCATTTTCGAATTTTAGGCGATTTTGCTATCGTCATTCCTGGATATTTCGATAGCGAAAACGATATCATATTTTCATATGGAAACGATATCGCTATCGCCTGGAATAACGATAGTTTTTCGATAAATTTTGGAAAATGGCGATTTTACTATCGCTATTACTGGAGTTAACGATAGTGAAAACGATATCATATTTTAATGAAAAAACGATATCATAAGGAAAGGTACATTAAGAACAAAAACACTATCGTTTTTGGGATATAGTAATTTTTTTCCCAATCCCAATAAACCAAATAACTATAAGTGTTATCGAAAATAGTATCACCTGTTTAATACAGATTGCAGTATCACCTTAAATTAAAATTGTGATACAATTTACGAATTTTAGGCGATTTTGCTATCGTCATTCCTTAAAATTTCGATAGCGAAAACGATACCACATATTCATATCAAAACGATATCGTTATCGCATAAAATAAATTCTGGAAAATGGTGTTTTTCCTATCGTTATATCCGGAATTATCGATGGCGACAACGATATCACATTTTTATGAAAAAACTATATCATAAGGTAAGATACATTAAGAACAAAAACACTATCGATTTCGTAAAATATCTGATAATCTGGTGATATTGCCTCGATATCACCTAATAATCACATATTATACCAAAACGATAGTGTTTGCGTTCCTAATGTACCTTTTCTTATGATATCGTTTTTTCAAAAAAATAAAATGTCGTTTTCGCTATCGATATTTCCAGTCATAACGATAGTAAAATCGCCATTTTCAAGAATTTGTCGAAAAGCTATCGTTATTCCAGGCGATAACAATATCGTTTCGATATAAAAATGTGATATCGTTTTCGCTATCGAAATTTTCAGGAACGACGATAGCAAAATCGCCTAAAATTCGAAAATGGTACCATAATTTAAATTAAAGGTGATACAGTAATCGGTATTATACATGTTTACGTGCCCAATAAACCAAGCGATACTGTTATGATAGCGAGGCAATATCACCTTATTATCACAATTCTACGAAAACGATAGTGTTTTCTTTCCTAATGTACCTTTCCTTATGATATCGTTTTTCCATAAAAATATAATATCTTTTTCGCCATTTTCCTGAATTTATCAAAAAAACTATCATTATTGCAGACGATAGCGATATTGTTTTGACAAGAACTTGTGATATCGTCTTCGCTATAGAAATTTCCAGGAACGACGATAGCAAAATCGCCAAAAATTCGAAAATGGTATCATAATTTTTTTTTTAACATGATACAGTAATCGGTATCATACAGGTTCTACTATTTTCGCTATCAGTTATCGTTATTTGGATTATTGGGTTAGATAATCTTTATTTTTACAAAAATAAAAAATATTTTTAGCACAAAGAAAAAACTGTTTTTTTCTAACAAGGGAAGTATCTCAACACTTATGAACTGATTTGCCTGAAACTTAAAATATATAAAAGAGACGATTTTAAGGTTGGGTGTCTCGGCTTAACGGCCATATTAGCGTTTACAAATTTCGTTGTCCCCTTATGAAACAATGTGGACCTTCGGGAAAATTTCGGTAACTCCCGAACTAATAGGAATATCGTCTAGAGCAAAAATACGTGTCGACTTAAATTTAATAAAGATTATTTTGTTTTCATATGGATATCGTATATCGATGTCTTCATATAAAAAGTATTTAACGATGCCGAATTTTTACAAGGTTATGCCACCATTGGATAGGCATTTAAAAAACCTTTCTTCTCATATGTAAACATCATGTAGTTTCTTAGCATGAAATCTATGAAAATTCCAAAAAAATTCTCCATTTTTTGACCCATGTTTTGAACCCCTAAATCCCCGTTATGGCCGATAAACTTAGAATTGTCTCTTTAAACATTGTCTCTTTTAGAATTGTCTCTTTAAATAATAAGTTAAAAACATTACTACCAAGTCGAATTTATTTGTTTACGTGCCCAATAAACCAAACGATACCGTTATGATAGTGAGGCAATATCACCTTAATATCACATATTTTACCAAAACGATAGTTCTTAATGTACCTTTCCTTATGAGCAAATCCATGGGAAATTTAACTGACGGATCACCGATTATGTTTATTTTTGGTGATTTGATAAAGCTCGTAAATGATTAAAACCCATTTTTTTTTTTTGGATCAATACTTTGGAAGATATGGGCGTTTAAAAAAGCGCTTTTTTGACAATATTGACTTTAGACAGTTTTTTTTAACATTTTTGTGCTCGAAAACCGTAAGTCGTACGAAAAAACTTATAACAATAATATTGTACATAAAATTATGAAGATTTAAAATTTAGAAAAAAAAATTTTATTTTTTTAAATTTCAACAAAAAATGTTGAAAACCATATTTGAATGCCCTTTTTTCCTGGGAAGGACACCATGGATTTGCAAAATCAAAATTTTTCATTAATGTTTAGAATGTCCTTTTAACGCTGTAAAATTTTCAGAGAGGTATTTTTTCGTGCAATTAATTTTTAATATTTCTTAAATCGCCAAATATTTGATTTTTTCAAAAATTTTGTCAGAAAATCAAAAATTTTGCTTTATCACCAACTTTAAAAATTTATTGCTCGACAACACAAAAAAAACACCTCCCTGAATTTTTAGCAGCATTAAAAAGGACATTCCAAGCTTGAATAAAAAATTTTGGTTTTGGAAATCCATGGTGTCCTTGATAGGATAAAAGACCATTCCAATATTGTTTTAAAAAATTTTTGTTAAATTTGTTTTGAAATATTTTTTTTGTTTCTGAATTTAAAATCTCAATAATTTTATCAAAAATATTACCACAGGAAGTTTTTTCGTACAACTAACGGTTTCCGAGTAAAAAAGCACAAAAAAACTGTCTAGAGCCAACTATTTTTTTTTTTTGCCAAAAATTTTTAAAAAAATCAAATATTTGGTTCTGTAACAAACTTTGAAAATTAATTGCTCAACAATACGAAAAACACACCTCTCTAACAGCGTTTAAAGGGCATTCTAAGCTTTAAAACAAAATTTTACTTTTGGAAATCCATGGTGTCCTTCCCAGGAAAAAATGACATTCACATATTGTTTTCAAAATTTTTTGTTGAAATTTTCTAATAACATTTTTTTTAAAAATTTTAAATCTTCATAATTTTATCTACAATATTGTTTTTATAAGTTTTTTTGTACGATATACGGTTGCCGAGTACAAAAATGTTAAAAAAAACTGCCTAAAAGTCAACATTGTCAAAAAAGTGCTTTTTAAACGCCCATATCTTCCAAAGTATTGATCCAAAAAAAAAAAAAGTATATGGTTTTTTATACCCTCCACTCTAGTGATAGAGGGTATATATAAGTTTGTCATTCCGTTTGCAACACCTCGAAATATTGGTCTTAGATCCCATAAAGTATATATGTTCATGATCCTCGTATGATTCTAAAACGATCTAGCGATGTCCGTCCGTCTGTCTGTCTGTTGAAAACACGCTAACTTTTGAAAGACCTTACAGAAGCTCCTGAAGTTTGGCATATATGTTAGGCATTTACTTGATCAGGTTGGTATTGCAATCCAGCAAAATCGGTCCAGTAATTCAAAAGTTATGAGCAAAAAAGTGAATTTGGGCAAGGGTTTTTCACGAATTTACGAGATAAAAAGCACGATAACTTTCTAAAGGCAATTCTTAGGATGCTGAAGCTTGGCATATATATTTGTCGTTTCCCTGGGGTGGTTCGTATTGAATTTCCGCCAAATCGGTCAGTGGTTTAAAAGTTAATAGCAAAACCGTAAATTTCAGATTCGCCTCGCCTTAAATTCACGTGTTGAAAACCCGTTAAACATATTTTAAAAATATTGGTAAGTCACAAAAATATTTTACAACGCATTTTTGTCAGTCAAAAATATTTTTACACTAAAAGAAAAAAAAAAAAAATACACTCGAAAAAAATTTTACACTCAAAAAAAAATTTAGTAAATTATTTTTTTTTCAAAAATTAGTTAAAAAAAAAGTTTTTTTACACAAAATAAAATATTTCTAATCAAAAATTTTATTTTTTCACTTTAGAAAATTTACTATAACTTAAAAAGGGCATTGTGGAGGGTATTCATAGATTCGGCCAAGTCAAATTTAACTTTTCTACTTGTTATCATTTACAAAACTCTATCAAATAACCAAAAATAAACAAAATCGGTGATCCATCAGTTAAATTTCTCATGAATTTGCTCTTATGATATCGTTTTTCCATGAAAATATTCCAGTCATAACCTTAGTAAAATCGCCATTTTCCAGAATTTATCAAAAAACTATCATTATTCCAGACGATAGCAATATTGTTTTGACATGAACATGTGATATCGCTTTCGCTATAGAAATTTCCAGGAATGACGAAAAATTTCGAAAATGATATCATAATTTTATTTTAAGGTGATACTGTAATCGTTATCACACAGGTTATACCATTGTTGCTACTACTTAAAGCTATTTGGTTTATTGGGTGCTTAGTTTTGTGTTTTGTGATAAATTCCCTTTAACTTACTTATACAAATGCATTTGATCGGCCACACATCTGTCCAGCTCCTCTTCATGTTGTTTCATTGTTAGACTTTCATCATGTCCAATACGTGCCACTCGTTTGTACAACAATTCAATATGACCCGATAGCAAACACAAGGCCTTAGGTGAAAAACTATCATTTGTAAAATTTTGCAATATTTGAAAGAAAATGCCAAAAAGTTGATAGCCGATGGCAGCAACATAATTTCGTTTCGAATACCGCCAATCGAATGGCAACCAACCAGGATAGAAGAGCCGCTGTTCTTTGCTAAATACAAATGCTAAACTGGCGGTGAAGCCAATGGCCAAATATACCATAATGTACAATGATTTGATTTGGTCGATATTGCGACGTATCCGTTGTTCATAGTGCAAACGTTCCTCTTTATGTTGCACACGTTCGTCAAGTTCTTGAATAATTTTTTCCATCTCCTTGATTTTTTTCATATTAAGAGCAAACATTAAGAGTTTAATACTGGTGCCGATACTTGTTATATCAATGGCTATATTTTCAAATAAAACCGATTGTATGGTCTTTCCAAAAAAAATATTTAACATCAAATGCAGGGGTAATGATATAGTGGCAACTGCATTTACTATTGACGACCATATGAAATATTTAAAACGTTTCTGTTGCTGTTTAGGATTATCCAAAATTTTAGTTGGTGCAACTAAACCTAACAATTTCCAACATTTCCAATTAATTTTGAAATATTCACAACTATTGATGGTGGATTTTTCTTTAGGAAACATAATTTTTTAGTGACACTGATTTTTTTTTAATTAGTTAATTATATATTTTATTTTCAGTTTTGTAAATCCTGTTGTAGTTTATGAGCACGACTACTATTATGTGATATGTTTTACCATGTTTTTATACTTTTGGTAGGATTTTAATAAGAAACAAGTAGAAAAGTTAAATTGGTGTAGGTCGAATCCATGAATACCCTCCAAAAAAAATAAAAAAAAAAAAAATTGAGTATTATTATGAAATTTAAAGATAAGTGATAGCGAAAATAGTATCAACTATATGATACCAACACTCAAAGAAAAAGCTTCTTCATATTGATGAAAAGTTACATACATATGATGAAATATTACATAATTTTTCGTTCAATGTAACTTGTCATCAATATGATGAGGCGGTGTCATCAATAACATTTTTTTATTTGAAAAATGAGAAAATAAAAATAATATTTTTTTTTTGTTATTTGATTTAATTTATATTTATTTACTTATAATTGTTTGTTATTTTCTAATTTTCAAAAACTTACATTTTTTTCGTATCCACTAAGATTCGACCGTCGGACCTCTTGTTTGTTGGGCTTAGCCTCTAGCCACTTGTGTACAGAACATCAACAAGTAATAACAATAAAAAGCCGTTTTGTTTGTTGTGTGCTAAATATAACACTAAAATTTGTGTGTAACTATGCTCTGCTAAAAGCTGTGAGAGGGAAAGAGAGGGATATTGTACAATAATAAAATGTGTGTGGCTACAACCACCATAAGCAAATGTGTATTGTAACGACTTGTTTTTGCTGGGGTAAAATACTCAGCCTTTGTCCAGGTTCCGCTACAAGAAAATAATGTACACGTGCTCGTTTTGGTTTCAATACTTCTCAATCTCGGTTTTATTTAAAACATTAATATAGAATTTCATTCAAAAAAATATAATATTAATTGATCGTTCCTCTTCGGCTCCACTTCGGCAATCTTCGTGTTTGGCTCCCTGTGACCGCTTTCTTGTTCCGGGTATTCTTCTGAGAAAGTTTACACTTTGGGATAGTACTCGTGTCCCTCGTTTCCCTCTCGGACTTGGTCGGGTCCCCTCGCTCGTGCTTCGGATTTTTATACGGGGTTGTCCACTGTTCGTGCTAGGAAACCACTAGCAGTTTCCAACCCAGTTGCCTTCACGAATCGTCTGTCCAGTGGTCCACTCGTGTTCGGTAACCACTCGTGAACCCTCGTACATCCGACCCGTGATCACTGGCCGACGTTCACCGCACACTCTTACGCCACAATTCTGTCTCGGATGTTAGACCTGGTTGAACTCGTTTGTCCTGACGTTCGGAACACCTTCGGTAGCTGCTCGTTTAATTATCCGCCGAACCTATAAGCTGAAAAGAACGAATTCTACTCTACCTTTCACCCCACGTTCCTCGGAATCTGACTTCCACGGGTGCTCGCTAACCACCCGGTGAAGTGTTCCTCGGTTCGTCTACTTTCTAATCTTCGCCTGGTGCTCGGTAACCACCAGCCGAAGTGGATACTTAATTCCTGAAAAGGTAAGATTATTCCATCCGGTGCTCGGTAACCACCGGGCGGAATAGTTGCTATACTACGAATTAATCTAACTCCCTCCGGTGCTCGCTAACCACCTTCGGGAATGCTCGTTAAATCTAGAACTTATGACTAACTTCATCCAGTGTTCGGTAACCACCGGCTGAAGTTTGCTACTCACTACTGACAACCCACTAGTGTCCTCGGGTGCTCGCTAACCACCGTCGGAGGATTATCCTACCATTACCCTAGCTCCGGCCTGGTGCTCGCTAACCACCAGTCGAAGCATATACTTAACTTTACTTGTGTTCCTACGTCTTTCCCTGGTGCTCGATAACCACCAGTGAAAGTTCACTACTGCTTATAATAAGTAATTCTAACTTCATAAGGTGTTCGCTAACCACCAAATGAAGTGTCTACCTTATAATAATTTTATTACTTACAGACCGAATCGCTGATAAAAGAATGAGAGCTGTTTGTTAAAACCACGCGTCTTTTATACAATTCCAAGCTCATAGAAACTACCAACAAAATATTACTCCTGTGTGTTGTTTTATTTATCTAACGGTCAATATTGAAAACAAGTCCTTATATTTTGTTGCTACTTGTTTACTTGTTTATTACAAAAATAAAAGCCCACTGTATGTTGTTGCTACTTGTTTGTTACAAAATATTTCTACTGTTGGGTTCTGCTGCTTGTGTGCCTGCTATATCAAAACCACACAGTGTGTGTGTTGTTATTTCATTAATCAGGGTATTTGTACACTGTGTACGGTAAGTATACGGACACTGTCTGTGACACAAGTTTGCGAGCAAACTTGTCGTCACATTCCCCCCTTTCTTTAATAACATGCTAACCCCTCCAAAGAAAAATACGACTCCTTACTCCTGGCTACCATCTTCAACATTAAACGCCTTTAGTTCGCCAATGTGCGCATTTCTTTTCCGTCTACCGTCACCCTCTAGCTCCACAATTACCGGTGATATAAAACTTTTAACTTTATAAGGCCCATCATATTTCGGAGCCAGTTTCGCAGCAAACCCGTCGACTGCACTAGAAAGATGATGTTGTTTTACCAGCACTAAGTCTCCTTTCCTTGGTTTCCATTCCCTTCTCCTCAGATTGTAATGCCGCCTCTGATCTTGTGATGCGACCTCCAAGTTACGTCTTACCAGTTTAAAAATCTCTTGTATCATTTCTGCCCTTTCTTCTGACTCCTGAACATCGCCTCCTGTACCAACAGTGACTTCATCGTACAGCGCCTTTGGAAGTCTTGGCTCCCTTCCCTGAACCACAAAACTGGGACTGTATCCCGTAGAATCCGAGACACTTGAATTTACCGCCAACATAATCTCTGGTAGATGTTCGTCCCATGTTCGCTGATTTTCGCCTGCAAATTGTGCTATCATTGTTTTCACCGTCCTGTTGACACGCTCAGTAGGGTTTTCCTGTGGTGTATATGGTGCCGTTAACTGATGGCGTACACCCAACTTCTCCAAAAACGTTTTGAATGCACGACTAGTGAACTGTGTTCCATTATCTGTCACCAATACTTTTGGAACTCCGAACCGGCTCACAATCCTTTCCCGTAACGCCTTCATAACACCCTCGCTCTTAGCCTTCCTCATTGGAACTAGCTCTGTCCACTTTGAAAATTTGTCAAAGAAAACCAACAGCATTGAGTTCCCGTGCTTTGATCGTGGTAGTGGTCCAACAAAATCGGCACATACGACCGCCCATGGTTCCTCTGGTATTTGCGTTAACATCATTCCCGCTGGCTTTTGTTGACTTGCCTTATATCGTTGACACGATTCACATTTCCGTACGTAGCTGGTTACGTCGCGGAATAAACCTGGCCAATAGTAACGCCTTGCAACTCGAGCAATAGTCTTTCTACTACCAAGATGACCCGCTGTTTCATCGTCATGATTCTCCTTCAACACCCTCTCGCGCATGTATTTGGGGACACATAGCTTCCATTGAACTCCACCCTCGACTTCATCACGACTCGGAATATGTCTATACAATTGGTTGTTTTCAATAACGAAATCAGCATACTTTTCCGGGTCTTCTCTTACCTCCTTCATCTTTCTCTCCAACCAGGCACACTTATCTTTGACCGAGTCATCAGACATAGCACACAATATGTTTAGTGGTTCTCGTGATAACGCGTCGGCCACCACATTACTTTTTCCCTTGCGATACTCCACATCAAACGTGTACTGCTGTAGTTCTAACGCCCACCTCGCAACTCTTCCAGACGGACTCTCAATGCTATTTAACCATTTGAGAGAGAGATGATCAGTTATTACCTTAAACCGATAACCCTCCAAATATTGACGCATTTTTCGAATACCCCACACAATCGCCAAGCACTCCTTTTCCGTTGCTGAATAATTGCACTCTGCTTTATTTAGCCGACGACTCGCGTATGCGATGACCCGTTCCTCGTCGTTGATGTTTTGCGTGAGCACCGCACCCAAGCCAAAGTCACTTGCATCAGTCTGGAGAATAAACTGTTTGTCGAAATTTGGACAAGCCAACACTGGTGCACCTGTCAATCGCTCCTTCAGTTTTTCAAAAGCCTCCTGTTGCTCCTTACCCCACTTCCATCTTGTACCCTTTTTCAATAAACTTGTAATTGGGGACACCAAATCGGAAAAATCAGGTACAAACCTTCGATACCATGAGGCAACGCCCAATACCCGTCTCACTCCTTTAACATCTTTTGGGGGTAGCATTTCCTTGATCGCCGCTATCTTGTCTGGGTCGGTTTTTATCCCATCCTCCCCCACAACATGGCCAAGGTATTTTATTTCTTTCTTCATAAATGAGCACTTTTCTGGATTTATTCTCAGATTCGCCATCTTTAGTCGCCTAAACACCTCTCGCAAATTCCCCATATGCTCCTCCAATGTCTTTCCAATCACAATTATGTCGTCCAGGTAAGCAAATGCATGTGGTTCCATCTCCGGACCAATAACCTGGTCCAATGCGCGCTGAAACGTAGCCGGCGCCGAATGTAATCCAAAAGGCATTACCTTCCACTGGAACAACCCTCGACCTGGTACTGTAAATGCCGTTACTAACCTACTTTCCTTCTCCATGGGTATCTGCCAGTAACCATTTTTAAGATCCAGTGTACTGAAATATTTAGCATCTCGCAGCCTCTCCAGAATGGAATTGATACGTGGTAAAGGGTATGCATCTGTTACTGACCTGCTGTTTAATTGCCGAAAGTCACAGCAAAGCCTCCATTTACCATTCTTTTTAGGTGCCAACACAATCGGTGAACTGTATGGACTATATGAAGGTTCAATACATCCATTCTCTATTAACTCATCCACCAGATCACTTATTATCTTTTGCTTTGCCGGGTTTGTCTGCATATACCTTTGCTTAAACGGAGTTTCATCCTTCATTACAATTCGATGTTCTGCAATATTAGAAACTCCAGTCAAAGTTTCAAAACCTCTTAATTCACCTTCTAAGAACCGCTTTATACGCACTTCCTCCTCGTTGCCTATAGCTTCTACACCCGTGCATCGAGTCTTCGGACTTCTTACTCCTCCTACCTCCTCCTTTAATTGAAGTGTTACACCGCCACAGCTCAACGTAGCATTTACTTTGATTAAGAAATCCATCCCCAGTATCAACCCGTCCATTACCTCAGGAAGAATTAACAACGACATTTTAAAGCTCCTATCGCCTACCGCTACTTCCAACACCACTGCCTCGTTCACCTCCGCTTTTTTACCGTCAGCCAGAGTTATACCTACATCAACCTTTACTCGTTCTACTCCTTCTATCATCTTGTCTGCCAACTGGGTACATATAAAACTGTTGGACGCCCCGGTATCTACTAGCGCCTCTGCCATTTGACTTCCCAATGTCACTTTCGCAAATATATGACCTTGTCTCATGTAGATTGCGTTCATAGATTTTGTAGATGTACCTACTGCCTCCGATATAGGTCTTTTACCCTGAAATACACCATCACTCAACGACCATTTTCCCCTTCTCTTATTGCAACACTCCCTCGTACGAACACTCGGCTTACCACACTCCCAGCAAAATAGTTTGGATTCATTTTGGCAAAACCGATAGCCATGGCCCTCCTGTCCAAATCGCCTGCATGCCGTTCTTGGATTAATCACATCGATCACTTGCTCCTCATAACATCGATTACTATCACACACTGCTCCTGCCATAACGACCATCTTATGTTGGTTATCCAGCTTCATTGGTTGGAGTTGTGTTTGCGTATCCATCGTCGGAGTAGGTGGCGTTTGTTTAAAACCTAAAGCCTCCCTCATCACAAGCTCAAAATCCCCTGCCAATCTGAGTAGCTCCCGCTTGTTCCTGAACTCTCTACGTTTTATATATAATTTATAACTAGGGTTCAAATTCTCATAAATCCGTTCCAATTTTTGTGCCTCACTGTATCCTGCCTGCCTCATCAAATCCTGTAAACTAACCATGTAAACCTTAAATAATTCACCTGCCTGTTGCTTCCTGCCCCTGATCCTATCCTCCAGTGTCTTGAAATATCCCGTTGGTAAAAAGTATTCGAGAAAGTCCTGTTGAAACTCATTCCAGTCGCACCAATTATCATTATTATTTCTAAACCATAATAGTGCCACGTCCTTCAGCAGTTCCGGCATTGTCTTATGTACTTGGTCCAGTGGAATTTTATAGGCTCCTGCCAGTTCCCGTACCCGTTCCAGAAAATATAACGGATTCGTGCTTCCGTCATACTTAAGAGACCATTTTCTTACCCGTTCTATGGCGTATAGACTGCTTGCATGTTCACTTGTGCTGGTCTCATGACTAACATTTTTGATGAAGTCCTCCAAACGTTTTCGTAGTTCCTCTACATTTTCCTCCGAATCGACACCAAATTTTGTTGCAAATGCTGCTACTTCATCATAAAACCACTTCGTATTCTCCATGTTGCTCGTGTATTCTTCGTGTTTTACTTTCTTGTTTAAATAGCCTGCTCGGGCGCCACTTGTAACGACTTGTTTTTGCTGGGGTAAAATACTCAGCCTTTGTCCAGGTTCCGCTACAAGAAAATAATGTACACGTGCTCGTTTTGGTTTCAATACTTCTCAATCTCGGTTTTATTTAAAACATTAATATAGAATTTCATTCAAAAAAATATAATATTAATTGATCGTTCCTCTTCGGCTCCACTTCGGCAATCTTCGTGTTTGGCTCCCTGTGACCGCTTTCTTGTTCCGGGTATTCTTCTGAGAAAGTTTACACTTTGGGATAGTACTCGTGTCCCTCGTTTCCCTCTCGGACTTGGTCGGGTCCCCTCGCTCGTGCTTCGGATTTTTATACGGGGTTGTCCACTGTTCGTGCTAGGAAACCACTAGCAGTTTCCAACCCAGTTGCCTTCACGAATCGTCTGTCCAGTGGTCCACTCGTGTTCGGTAACCACTCGTGAACCCTCGTACATCCGACCCGTGATCACTGGCCGACGTTCACCGCACACTCTTACGCCACAATTCTGTCTCGGATGTTAGACCTGGTTGAACTCGTTTGTCCTGACGTTCGGAACACCTTCGGTAGCTGCTCGTTTAATTATCCGCCGAACCTATAAGCTGAAAAGAACGAATTCTACTCTACCTTTCACCCCACGTTCCTCGGAATCTGACTTCCACGGGTGCTCGCTAACCACCCGGTGAAGTGTTCCTCGGTTCGTCTACTTTCTAATCTTCGCCTGGTGCTCGGTAACCACCAGCCGAAGTGGATACTTAATTCCTGAAAAGGTAAGATTATTCCATCCGGTGCTCGGTAACCACCGGGCGGAATAGTTGCTATACTACGAATTAATCTAACTCCCTCCGGTGCTCGCTAACCACCTTCGGGAATGCTCGTTAAATCTAGAACTTATGACTAACTTCATCCAGTGTTCGGTAACCACCGGCTGAAGTTTGCTACTCACTACTGACAACCCACTAGTGTCCTCGGGTGCTCGCTAACCACCGTCGGAGGATTATCCTACCATTACCCTAGCTCCGGCCTGGTGCTCGCTAACCACCAGTCGAAGCATATACTTAACTTTACTTGTGTTCCTACGTCTTTCCCTGGTGCTCGATAACCACCAGTGAAAGTTCACTACTGCTTATAATAAGTAATTCTAACTTCATAAGGTGTTCGCTAACCACCAAATGAAGTGTCTACCTTATAATAATTTTATTACTTACAGACCGAATCGCTGATAAAAGAATGAGAGCTGTTTGTTAAAACCACGCGTCTTTTATACAATTCCAAGCTCATAGAAACTACCAACAAAATATTACTCCTGTGTGTTGTTTTATTTATCTAACGGTCAATATTGAAAACAAGTCCTTATATTTTGTTGCTACTTGTTTACTTGTTTATTACAAAAATAAAAGCCCACTGTATGTTGTTGCTACTTGTTTGTTACAAAATATTTCTACTGTTGGGTTCTGCTGCTTGTGTGCCTGCTATATCAAAACCACACAGTGTGTGTGTTGTTATTTCATTAATCAGGGTATTTGTACACTGTGTACGGTAAGTATACGGACACTGTCTGTGACACAAGTTTGCGAGCAAACTTGTCGTCACAGTATGTATGTATGTATATAACAAAAAATGTTGAGTCTTTACAAATACACATTAGCAAACGTTTAACGTTATTTAACTAAGTAGTGGTGCGAGATTTTCATGTATAGATAGGTGAACTTAGCTAAGTCGTCGACAATAAAAACTATAACTGGGGACCCGTGGGTTCATGTCCCAGCCAGGGCAGGATTTTTTTATTTATTTTTTATACCCTACACCACACTGTGGTACAGGGTATAATGAGTTTGTGCTGATGTTTGATACTACCCGAAATATTGGTCCTAGACCCAATTTTAAGTATACCGATCGACTTAGAATCAATTTTTGAGTCGATTTAGCGATGTCCGTCCGTCCGTCTGTCTGTCTGTCCATGTAAACGCTGTAAACACGATACAGGTCGCAATTTTAAATAAATTGATTTGAAATTTGAAACTTAAGCCTCTTTTGGCCCAAGGACGAAGCCTATTGAAATTGGAAAAATCGGTCCATATTTAGACCTAGCCCCCATAAAACGATACCACATTTTGATATCGAAACAATATCGTTATCGCCTGATATAATGATAGTTTTTCGATAAATTCTGAAAAGCGGCGATTTTACTATTGTTTAGACTGGAGTTATCGATAGCGAAAACGATATCATATTTTATAGAAAAACGATATCATAAGAAAAGGTACATCAAGAACCAAAATGCTATCGTTTTAGTGCAATATATAATAATAAGGTGGTATTGCTTCAATATCATAACGGTACCGTTAGTTTTATTGGGTTTTTTGTAATAAATTGTATAGGATTAATTACTATTATGGGTATAATTTTTTTGAGTGCAACATTTTTAAAAGACAAAAATACTTTGCAAAATATTTTTGTTCCACACTAATATTTTCGAAAAAGTTAAAAAAAAATATTTAAAATAAGGCTCAGACTCTGAGACTTTTTCTAGACGAAATACGTTTTAGATTCTATGAATTTTTCTATGCTAAGTAGGTCTCCAAGACTTTTTCTATACGAAAAATGTTTCAGATTCTGAAACTTTTTCTATACGAAAAATGTCTTAAATTTTGAAACTTATTCTATACGAAAATTGTTTCAGATTATTGTTCTTCACGAAAATTAGTACAGATTTTGATGCTTTTTCTATACAAAAAATTCCTCAAATGCCCTTTTTTCATAGATTCTAGACATTTGCCGTACAAAAATTATACCAGATTCTGAGACCTGTTCTATATAAAAAATGTCTCAGAATCTGAGAGTTTTTCTGTACAAAGAATGTCTCAGAACCTGAGAGTTTTACTAAACAAAAAATATCTCCAGACCTCGAGAGTTTTTTTATATAAAAATTTCTTAAATTCTTAAACTTTTTCTACATGAAAAATTTCTCAGACTCTGAGACCTTTTCTATACGAAAAATTACTCAAATTGTTAGACATTTTTTTATACGAAAAATGTCTCAGATTCTAAGACTTTTTTTTGAACGAAAAATTTATAAGATTTTGAGACTTGTTCTATCGAAAAAATGTCTCAGAGTATGAGACGTTTTGTAAACGAAGAATGTCTCAGACATTATACGTAAAATGTCTCAGTCTCTCCTTTTCTATATGAAGAATGTGTCGGATTCTGAAATTTTTTATGTACAAAAAATGTCTCAGACTCTGAGACTTTTCTTAAATTCCTAAACTTTTTCTATACAAAAAATATTTTTCAGATTCTAAGACATTTTCTATATGAAAAATGCCTCATATTCTGAGACATTTTCTATACAAAAAATGTGTCATATTCTGCTACTTTTTCTGAACGAAACATTTTTAAGATTTTAAAACCCAATCTATACAAAAAATATCTACGAGTCTGAGACTTTTTTTACACAGAGAAAACAGTTTAATTGTGCCAGCCTAATTTAGAGCCAACTGCATGGTTTAATTACAACAACCGAAATTTTCGGTTGCGATTACCGAAATTTATTGAACCAACAGAAATTAAATTTTCAAAACAAATTTTGGTTATCGCAACCGAAATTTTCGGTTGTTGTCATTAAACTATGCAGTTGGCTCTAAATTCGGCTAGCACAACTAAACTGTTTTCTCTGTGTATACGAAAAATGTATTTTTTCATAGAAATACAAGTTTATCATTATTTAAAAAGAAAATCTTATTCCACGTTCATAAAAGGGGGGCGGACCGAAAAAAAATAAAATGTCGGGAGTCTAGCTCTTTTATTTTGGATTGCATCGTGTTAACTACAGACGGACGGACAGACGGACGGATAGACGGACAGACGGACGGACATAGCTAGAATGTCTTAGAATCGATCACTGATCATAAATATATATACTTTATGGGGTCCTAGACCGGTATTTTGATGCGTTACACACGGAATGACAAAGGGTACAAAAACTGTTATTTTACAAAAAGTCCCGGACAAAATTTTGAAAACTCTGTTACGAGGATTCTAGTTAATTTACAAAAAAAAAACAGTTTTTTTACAAAAATGATTTTATTACGAGGATTTATGGTGTTTTAACAAAAAATCATTTTTTTTTTGTCAATTTACCATTTTGGTTTGTAAATTTACATTTTTTTTTAAACATATTTACCATTTTTATACCAGGGCTGCCATATTTGCCGATTTTTGCCTCAAAATTATCAAAGTGCCGATTTGCCGATTTTTGCTCCAAAAATGCAGATTTTTTTATCAACTCAAAAACACAGTCGCTTTTTATACTTTTTTTGTTTCCTGCTATAAATTGGGGTAAATTTACGAAAATTGCGCAGTTATACTTAAAATTATTGGAAATCTACACAATTTATTTAGTATATTATTTGAATTTGTAGACACTTACCCAATTTATAGTAGGAAACTGGACTATTTTTTTTAAAGTGTATGTGTATAAGTTTGTCATTCCGTTTGTAATACCTCGAAATAAAAGTCTAGAACCCAATAAAGTAAATATATTCATGGTCCTAAATCGATTTGAAGTTAACCTATCGATATCCGTCCAACTGTCTGAAGAAAACACATTTTTTATCGTTGGGGTAAAAAAATTTGCATGTGGGTCTCTTTTTTATCTTAAAAAACGGAAAAATCTGAACAGAGTGAAAAAGAATATTTTTGATTTTTTTGCTGAAAATATTAGTTAATATTAGGACATTACTGAAAAATCATTTTCATGATAATCGAATTTTTTTTTGGTCTGTTAAAATTTTAATTTTTTTATTTTTTTTTTGCGAAAAAAAATTTTAAAATTTTGTAGAGACCAAAAATGGTTATTTCTGATTGATTTTTATGTTATTAATATATTATATGAAGGGCTTATTGTAAAAACTCGATAAGCAACGTTTCATTTTATGGTGGTTTTTGCCTTCAAATATACTATTTCGAAGGGTTAAAGCAAGACTTCTGCCAAAAATCTGGCAATGGAACATCAGCGAAGGCGAAAAACACGAAAAAACAAAATGCTGCTTATCAAGTTCTTGCAGAAAGCCCTTCATATATATATTAATGCTAAATTGATCTCTTTTGTTATTATTTGTCAATAGAAATGTAATTTATTGTATTTAAAATGGTTATTTTTCATTTGCCGATTTTTGCCGATTTTTTATATTGAAGTGCCGATAACACTGTGCAACAAGAAAAATGAGCCTCAACGGCATCAACGCCATATGAAAGTAGACCATCAAATGGACAAAATCACCAAAGGGTTTTGCAAAGTCAGTTCGGATTTCTTTTTTATAGCCCACTGAAGTTTTTATTTTTTTATCAAAGGCGTTTGGAAAACGTCAAAAATACTATAATAAGAACACATCTGAGCTCCAAAATATGATTTGATGTCTTCAGTGAAATTTTATGGCCGTTCTTTTCTTAGAACATTTTAACCCTCTAACTGCCATTTTAAGGGGTCATTTTAGTCCTTTTTCAAAAACTAAACACAGAAGTCTAATAAAACGTCCATTTAGGGGGTTAAAATGCTCTACAAATATTTTCCTCATAAAATTTCACTAGGGGTTGTCAAATGTTCAAAGTTTGTGCGACATGGGCAAAGTGCTTAAAAAGGTCAAGTATAAATAATCCATGTTTGTTATTTTTTTTTACCAAAGCAGTGTTAAAAAATATCGACAAAAAACAGTGCAAATATACTTTTGAGCTACAAATCATGTTCTGATGTGTTTTATAAAATTTCACGATGATTCTTTCTTTGACCAAATAAACCCTCTAACTCCCGTTTTACAGGGTAATTTTTGTCCTTTTTTAAAAGAAATACAAAAAAGTCTATAAAAAAAGGGCAGTTAAAGGGTTAAAATGTTTTACAAATATTTTCTGCATCAAATTTTACTAGGGCACGTCTAAGACAGAAAGTTTGTCCAGCTTCTAGAAAACGATTAAAAATTTTAAAGTATTTAAATTTTTTTTTTTATATTTTTTTTGGACCGAAATATAAAAAAAAACAAGTAACAAAGTTAAATTCGACTTTGTCGAATGTATTAATACCCTCCACGATGTAAAAATGTTTATTTGCAAAAAAACAAAAAAAAAATAAATAAAAAAAATCCGCGAAAAATATTTTTTGGTAAAAAAAAATTTGACGAAAATGTTTTTTTTTTTTTTTAAATATGTTTGTACTTGTTTAAATACCATTCCATGATCAATTCTGTTCACATGTGTCAAGCAACAGCCGAATTAAAGCACCACAATTTTCGAGGTGTTCTTAAATTTTCGTTCTTAACTTTAGAACCGCTGAACCGATTTTGCTCAAATGCAATACCAAACTAAAGTCTTATTGTTAGTAAAATTATCATTAACTGACGTATATTTTTTGACTTTTTAAATTTTTTCATGATATTGTCATACTTTTTGCACTTGGTCAGTTTTCCTATAAATATATATTTGCTCTGTTCTTCTAAATAGAAAAAATAGAAAAAATATAAAAATAGCAAATGTAATTATACCTGTATGTAAAAAAAAATATTGAAAATTAAATTAAGATAAACGTTTTTTATGTAAAATGGTTTATTTTATAAAATTCCCGGATTTCCCGGGAAAAATTAAAAAAAATCCCGGGAATTCCCGGGAAAAGACTGACGGGAATTTCCGGACCCCAAACACTAGTATAAATACATTCGACAAGAATTTAACTTTGTTACTTGTTTTTTTTTTCATATTTCATTTCGGCCCAAAAAAATATAAAAAAAAAAATTTTAATACTTTAAAATTTTTAAGCATTTTCTATATGCTGGACGAACTTTGTCTTAGACGTGCCCTAGTAAAATTTGATGCAGAAAATATTTGTAAAACATTTTAACCCTTTAACGGCCCTTTTTATAGACTTTTTTGTATTTCTTTTAAAAAAGGACACAAATGACCCTTTAAAACGGGAGCTAGAGGGTTAATTTGGTCAAAGAAAAGAATCATCATAAAATTTTATAAAACACATCAGAACATCATTTTTAGCTCAAAAGTATATTTGCACTGTTTTTTGCCGATATTTTTTAACACTGCTTTGGTAAAAAAAAACAAGTAAGAAAATTATAGTCGGTCAAGACCGACCATATAATACCCTACACCAAAGTTTCCCGGAAAATGGTTCCCATCAATCGATTAGATCTATGTGTTGTAAAACCTTTAATAAGTGTAGAAAACACTCACAAATCAAATTTGAGTGAAATAGGCTTCTATTTGTTGACAATAAACCGCTTTAACTGAATATCGGGCGAAATTTTCACAAGGGGCCTGAGTCCAAAACTGGTCCGATGATTATCAGGTTTGATAAGGTTATTTAAGTACGCGTTTAACATACACAAACAAAATTTTAATTAAATATTTTCTATTTTCATGAAATTTGAGACATTTATGTGAAAATCGGGAAGGTGGTTTGTATGGGGGCTACAAGAAGAACTGGTCCGATTTCTTTGAAATTCGGAATGATGATATGTGAAGACAAAACATGTTTACCTTCCAAATTTCAAAGCGATACCTTCTATAATACGGTTATTAGAGTCATTTGAGCCAAAACTAAAGAGGACCTTTGTATGGGGGCTAGGTCTAAATATGGACCGATTTTTTCCAATTTCAATAGGCTTCGTCCTTGGGCAGGGGCGTATCCAGGATTTTATTTCGGTGGGGGCCCAACATTTTTTAAAATTTTTTTTTTTTTTACAAAAAATTTACATAACAGCACATGTTTTAAAATCTTTCTCGATCTTTTCCTTGAACTGAATGTAACACAATCAGATTCTTCATTTTTGTGTAAGTTTAAAAAAATTAAAATTTTTTATATTTTAAAATTTTTTAAGAAACTTACGCCTTTCTTTAAAGTGTGACTTGTATCAGATGCTGATACATTTTTACAAAGAAGATTATAAGAATCTGATTTTTTTTCGCAGAAAAGTCTATGACAATTTCCAGTTAAGACAGTTTTTGTTATAGAAAAAGTCAAAGACTCTAAATCATATTTCCAATGGAAAACGTTTCTCGCGAAAAAGTCAAGTTAGAAAATAATTCTATAAACATATTCATAAAATACTTTTAAAAAAGAAAAGACTCCGACTGTAAGACATTTTGACAGAATCTGAGATATTTCTAGTCTAGTACATTTTCTTAGATTCTGAAACATTCTACACAAAAAGTTTTAGATTCTGAGAAAATCTTCGCTTTTTTATAAGAAAAATAATTCAGATTCTGAGACCTTTTTAAAAAGAAAACAGTATAAAAAAGTCTTAGGTTCTAAAACCTTTTTCCTAAAGAAAAACTCTCGGATTCTGAGAAAATTTTCGTCAAGAAAAAGTCTCAGATCCTTAGACATTTTTCGTGTAGAAAAATTTTCTAATTCTGAGATATTTTTCCTATAGAAAGTCACAGATTCTTATAGAAAACGTCTCAGACTCTTTGACATTTTTCCTATAGAAAAAGTCTCAGATTCTCAGACAACTATTCTACAGAAAATATCTTAGATTCTGAGACATTTTTCCTATCGAAAAAGTCTCAGATTCTGAGACAGTTTTCCTAAAGAAAAAGTCTCAGATTCTGAAATATTTTTACCATAGAAAAATACTCCGATTCTGAAACATTATTTTTATAGAAAAAGATATTTTCACAATAGACAAAGTCTCAGATTTTGAGCGTTTTTCTATACATGAGACATTTTTCCTATACACAAAATCTTAGATTTTGAAATAATTTTCCTTAAAAAAAATTCGTTGATTCTGAGACATTTTTCGTAAAAAAAGTATAAGATTCTGAGACATTTTCCTAGATTGTAAGAAAAATTCTCAGATTCAGAGACATTATTCCTATAGAAAGTTCTCAGATTCTAAAACATTTTTCATATAGAAAAGCCTCAGGTTCTAAGAATTTTTATATAGAAAAATCTAAGATTTTGAGACATTTTTCAGATTCAGAGACATTATTCCTAAAGAAAGTTCTCAGAGTCTGAAACAATTTTCTTATAGAAAAGACACAGATTCTGAGAATTTTTTAGAGAAAAAACTCTCAGATTCTGAGACATTTTTCCTATAGAAAAAGTCCTAGATTCTGAGAAAAAGGCCAATATTTTAAGACGTTATTCCTATAGAAAAAGTCTTAGATTCTCAGACATTTTTCTTATAGAAAGTTTTAGATTCTGAGATATTTTTTTTTTTAGAAAAGTGTAAGATTATGAGACATTTTTTTTAGAGATAGTCTAGTTCTGAGACATTTTTCTAAAAGACAAAATCGCATTTTAAGATATGACTACATTTTACTTACATTTAGGTCCATTTTTTGTGCACATAAAACTTCAGGTTCTAAGATATTTTTTCATTAGAGAAATTTCAAATTCTAAGAAAAAATTTTCCGATTTTGAGATTTTTTTTTTAACATAAAAATTTTCAGCTTCAAAAAATTTTTCTTCAAAAAATTTTAAATTATTAATGTTTTTCGATTTTTTTTAAGAAGTTTTTTAATATTGTCTTGTTATTTGAAACCAAATTCGGAAATTTGTGAAATCATTTCGGGGGGGGGCCCGGGGGCCCTGTATACGCCACTGTCCTTGGGCCAAGAGAGACTTAAGTTTCAAATTTCAAGTCATTTGATTAAAAATTGCGACCTGTATCGTGTTTACACCGTTTACATGGACAGACAGACAGACAGACGGACGGACGGACGGACGGACGGACGGACAGACGGACGGACGGACGGACGGACATCGCTAAATCGACTCAAAAAGTGATTCTGAGTCGATCGGTATACTTAAAGGTGGGTCTAGGACCAATATTTCGGGTAGTTACAAACATCAGCACAAACTCATTATACCCTGTACCACAGTGTGGTGTAGGGTATAATAACAAACATTGATTATTTATACTTGACCCTTTTTAAGCACTTTGCGCATGTCGCACAAACTTTTACCATTTGACAACCCCTAGTGAAATTTTATGAGGAAAATATTTGTAGAACATTTTAACCCTCTAAATGGACGTTTTATTAGACTTCTGTGTTTAGTTTTTGAAAAAGGACTAAAATGACCCCTTAAAATGGCAGTTAGAGGGTTAAAATGTTCTAAGAAAAGAACCGCCATAAAATTTCACTGAAGACATCAAATCATATTTTGGAGCTCAGATGTGTTCTTATTATAGTATTTTTGACGTTTTCCAAACGCCTTTGATAAAAAAATAAAAACTTCAGTGGGCTATAAAAACTCCGAACTGACTTTGCAAAACCCTTTGGTGATTTTGTCCATTTGATAGTCTACTTTCATATGGCGTTGAAGGCATTGAGGCTCAATGCGATGACCCAAAATTTGTTGCACAGTGTAATGCCGATTTTTTTTGGAAAATATTCCGATTTTTCATCAAAATCATCTGGCACCCCTGCCTCCAACCACAGTATGGGGGTATACTCATTCGTTTGTAACGCATCGAAATATCTTTCGAGGACCCCATAAAGTATATATGTTATTGATCCATGATCGATTCTAAGACATTCTATGAATGTCCGTCTGTCCGTCCGTCCGTCCATCTGTCTGTAGATAACACAATGCAGT
This sequence comes from Pegoplata infirma, assembly GCA_963921195.1. Lineage (NCBI taxonomy): Eukaryota > Metazoa > Arthropoda > Insecta > Diptera > Anthomyiidae > Pegoplata > Pegoplata infirma. The sequence continues at coordinate 64,447,728 of OY992538.1, forward strand.
CCAAAATAAAACAGCTAGACTCCTGAAGTTTGGCACAAATATGTCTTGTGTTCATAGACCGGTTTAGTTCGTGAATAGGCAAAATCGGGCAAGGGGGAAAAAAGTTCCCCCTTAAAGAACTGAACCAACCTCTAAAAAAATTCACTTTTTTTGCGTTTTTTTTGTATTTTTGTAAAATAAATGAATCATTTTGTATATTCATCGCGATGGGATGGTGATCTCAACGTCCCCACTGACCCCATCAGCCCCATTCCCCCCCCCCAAAAAAAAAAAAAAGAAACGCCCCTGATTTTTTTTAATTTTTTTTTACATTTTAAAGGGTATAAAAAATTCGGCCTAGCCGAATTTAACACTTTACTTGTTTCTTTTAAGTTTACTATTTTTTTTCCGGTTTAAAAACAATATTTTTTACCAATAAAATTGGTTATTTTACCAATATTTGGCGCATTCAAAATTACGAGAAAATCCTCGTAATTTTACGAGAATCTTACCTACCTCCTATTTTACGAGAATAGCCTCGTAAAATCACGAGATTTTTTGGTAACTTTACAAGGTTTTTTTTTTGAGTGTAGATTCTCAGGCTTTTTCAATAAGAAAATTGTCTCAGATTCTGGGAGTTTTTCTACTTATACGACGAATGACTCAGATTCTGAGAGTTTTTCTATACGAAAAATGTCTCAGATTCTAAGACATTTTCTTTACGAAATATTTCTCAAATTCTGAAACGTTTTCTTTACAAAAATTGTCTCAGATTCTCAGACTTTTCTATACGAAATATATCTTATATTCTGACAAGGCAAGTATCTTAACCTTTATGAGCCGATTTGCCTGAAACTTAAAATATATATAAACGAGACGATTTTAATCACTGATATGGCCAATAAGCTGAGACACCCCAGGCTTATTAACCATATCAGTATTTTAAAATTTCGTTGTATCTAATGTGGACTTTCGAAAAAATTTCGATGACTCCCGAACTACCAGGAATATCGTCTAGAGAAAAAATACGTGACGACGTAAATTTAAATAATTGCTGTGTTTTTCAATAAGTGGATTTATTTTCGGATTAGTATTATTAAGTTTAAAATTAATATTTTAACATGCCAAAACAAATTTGAAATATTTTTTTCCGTAATCTACGATAAATTAGGAATTATAATCCGAAAAAATGATTAAAAAATTTGAAAAATCAAAAAAGTTATAAATAAATCAAAATTAATCCAAAGTGGACTTATTAAATCCTAAAATTTAATTGGATTAATTTTGATTTATTTACAACTTTTTTAATTTTCCAAATTTTTTTATCATGTTTTCGGCATATAATTGCTAATTTATCATAGATTGCGGAAAAAAATATTCCAAATTTGTTTTGGCATTTTAAAATATTTATTTTAAACAAAATAAGATTAATATGAAAATAAATCCACTTTTTGAAAAACACAGCAAATATTATTTTGTATTCATATGGATAACATAGGTCTTTGTCTTCCCATAAATACCCGCCAAATTTTATACATTTCCATGAAAAAAATATTTACCGATGCCCAATTTTCACTAGGTTATGCCCCCGTTGGATACGCATTAAAAAACCTTTCTTTTCATATGGAAATATAAAATAGTTTCTTAGAAAGAAATGTTCCAGATTCTTAAACGAAAATTGTCCCAGATTTTGAGAGTTTTTCTATACGAAAAATATCTTAGTTTTTGAGAGTTTTTTTTATACAAAAACTATCTTAGATTCTGGGACTACGAAAAATATCTTAGATTTTGAGAGATTTATTATATAAAAAGTTTATTTGGTTCCGAGATTTTTTCTATACGAAAAATGTTTTAGATTATATGTCTCAAATTACACGTTTAAAATAAGAAAAATGTATGAAATTCTGAGAGTTTTTCTAGACGAACAATTTCTTAGTTTCTGAGGCTTTTTCTTAAGATACGAAAAATGTGCCAGATTCTAAGACCTTCTCAGATTTAGAGACTTCTTTAAAAAAAAAAATGTCTCAGATTCTGATACTTGTCGATGCTAAAAACCTCACAGATTCTATGACATTTCCTTTACGAAAATTGTCTCAGATTCAAAGGGGGTTTTCTTTACAAAAAATTTCTCAAATTGTAAGTGGTTTTCATTTGTTTGTTCAACATGTGAAGCCCCATATTATTTCACCGTAACTAGGAGTTTATTTTTTTGTCACGAAAAAATTTAATAGCATTATTAAGTATTACTCTAACCATATTGATTACCTTATAAATTGTATTTAATTGAGGAATTTTTAAATTTTAATTGAGTTATTTTTTCATAAATTTCTAGGGTTTTCAGTTGATTAACATTATAAATTTTTGGTAATGATAAACAAATTTCTGAGAAAGCAGAAGGTTACTGTATTTTGAACCATATGAGAAATAATTTTTATCAGCAGATGAGTTTTTTTTTTTAATATTTTGGTGTTAATAAACCGAAGCCGAAGCAGTATAATGTCTGTTGTACTTAAATCAGCCTTATGCATCATTTGAGTTCCATTTCAAAATAAAATATATTTTTTTATATAAAAAAATTTAACTTCTGCTTCCATGATAAGCTTATTTTTTTTTAAATTTTTTTTCTTAATATACACAGAAAAAATTTTCAGCTATAAAAATTCAATTACCCATCCCAGCAAAATTTTCGGTTGCAAAGAACCGATTGTGGAACAACTTATTCTTCCCTAGAACCTGTTCTAATTCTTGTGCAACACCGATTCTTTTTACAAAGGGATTGTCCCAAAAGCAACAGGTGTTTGTAAGCAAAATTAGAACATATTTTTGTTCCTCGGAATCGGTTCTAGAAGTGAAATTTGGAATAGAAACGAGAATTAAAAAAATATTTTGAATTGCATTAATTTATTAAACAAAGATAAAAAATCAGATTTAACATGGAATATTTATATTTTTAACACAGATTTATCCTTTTTCGCCTCCAAAGTTTGCATTTAGGGCCTTACAATAATAAAATACCATAACATGGATTTTCTGCAAACAAAAATAAAAAACATAATATTATTAGTTTTTGACCCGACCCAGACAATGAAAATTTAATTTACTCACCTTTTTTTCAACAATTTTCACGATTATATCCTGCAATTTTAATATAAAATTTGTGTTTTTTCTTGGTTGGCAAAAAAAAATTGATATTTATTTTTTAATTTTTTTGACACATAATTTTTTTTAAATTCCTGAGAACCAAAATGTTATGAAAATTTGATTGCAGAGAACAAGCTTCACAATAATTTTCACACAACTTGTTCTGAATAATTGAGGTGTAATAGTGTATGGTTACCGAAGGACCTGTTCTAGAACAAGTGTTGTCAGAATCGGTTCTGAAAAATTTTCCTGGGATAGTAATCAAAAAATAAAAATGGTTTCAATTACTTATGGCGTTTTCTTTTCTGGCAAAAAATGTAGCATTTTGTAACATATTTTTTATTCTTAGAATTTTTTGTGTTCTTTTCTAAAAAAAATGCACACTTTTGAAAAAATATTATGTTCTTTTCTCAAAATATTGCCTGCCCGTGAGGTAAAAAGTGCATATTTTCCACCCCGAAATCAAATTACGGGGTGAAAAACTGCCCTGCTATTCTCTCATATAGCAAAACTCAAATTAAGCGAACAAGTTAACTGGTGCTGTTGTGGTGCAGAGGATGGTGTCGTGGCATGTGACACTGGAGGTTCGGGGTTCAAATCCCGGTATGGACAAATTTTTTTTTTTTTTTTTATTCTGGTATTTTTTTTTTATTCAATTACGTATTATTTTTTATTTTATAATGTTTTTTTTTTAAAATAATTAAATAATTTAAATAAATAAAAAGTAAATTTTCATATAAAATCGACTAAATTTGTAAATTTTTTGGTATTTTTTTTAAAAAAGTTTAAATAACACCGCTCGACACTCATTTTCCGGTTTGAATTCTGATGATCAATTTTAGTAGACTTTGATCTCCTGATTCCAAATCTGTTCTCCAAATTTTCCCATCACGTCCAGATTTTTAGTTATTCACGGTTGAAAATGCGAAAAATGACGATTTTTGCATTATTTGAAAGCCTGTACAGCAGCCATTCAGTGGAAAACAAATCTGGTATAAAGCGCAAAAGTATAATTTGTCTATGGTCTCCAACATAGAACACAATTTTTTTCAAATTATTGCGTTTGGTTGGGTTACAATTGCGTTTTAAAATGACTCTGTTAAAATTATCAATTTTGTAAAAAAGACAAGGTAGATACCTTAGTTTTTTTTGATATTTTTCAAAAAAAAAACTAAAAAAATAAATATTTTACAAATTTAAGATTTCTGTGTTATTTTTCGTATACACCGGAAGATATCTTTAATGGGTTTAAAAGTCTATAAGAAAGAATGAACTTTTGCCTAAATTTTGAGCTCATCACAGTAAAGATTGATCATATTGTTATTGTATTAGAGCCTTTTAAAAATGGTGCTTTTTCTAATTTTTTTGACAGTGTTTTTTTTTAAATGCATGTTTGGCCAATAATAGTGCAACAACTTCAAATTTTTTTGATCATACTTTTGAGATCATAGTTCAGTTCTACTCTCACGCTTTATACCAGATTTTTATTTCACCCAGCGGCTGCTGTGCAGGCTTTCAAAAAAGGCAAAAATCGCTTTTTTTCGCATTTTCAACCGCGAATAATTAAAATTCTAGACGTGATGGAAAAATTTGGAGCACGAATTTGGAATCAGCGAGTCAAAATCTTTAAAAATTTTATATGAAACTTCAAACCGGAGCCAAAAACCTTCAATTTGTTGAGCGGTGTAATTAAAAAAAAAATAATTTAAAGCAAAAAAAAAATAAAAAAATATGTGATGGCCATTGCCGGGATTCGAACCTGAGCTGCCGGCATTATAAGCGAAAAACACATCCATCGAACCAGCAAATCAGGGCAATTTGCGTAAAAAACAGAATTTTTTGTGTTCTTTTCTGAGTGAAAAAAATGCTACATCGTTTCAGGGCCATGTCAACATTTTAAAATTTAACATTTTAACAATGCACAATTTTTTGTTCAGAAAAGAAAACACCATTAAATGCTCAAATTTTGATTTTATTTTATTTTTCAAAGAAAAACAACAACAAAATAAATACCCACAATTTTTTTCTATATGTGTGACACTAACATCTATACAATAAATAGATGCTAATATCGTGAGAGGGTGTGAAGTGTTTCTTTTATTTGTTTTTCTTTTGCTTATTCGTTTTTAAATAACAATAAAGTTCGATAACATGCAAGTACTGCGATAGCCTGGTGGTAGAGAGTTGTGCTTACGATGCGTTGTAGCGCTGGTTCGATTCCCCGTAGATGCTTGTTTTTTTTTTTTTTTAATAAAACCTAAAACATTTTTTTTTATATGTATTAGGGTGCACAGTGGTTTCCCCCATTGGTCAAAAATCAAAAAATGTATGTTTTTTTTTCTAAGCTTTATTGCACTAAATTTATTGATAACACTCTAAATTTTATGAATCTAACCAATTTTCTGTTTTTTTTTACTAGATTTAATGTTTGTGTTCGTTGAAAGTGAGGGAATGTTTATATTGCATATATTGTCGTTGCATAGTCATAAAATAAAACTTAAGTTTATCTAAAAAGTTATTCGCGATGTTGTGACAGAAGTTTCCAAAAACCCTGCAAACATTAAATTTTAACCTATTTTGTACCAAATTAAATAATAAAAGCTGCAAAAATATAAGCCCATTAAAAAATCCCTGAAGAACACTTTTTTTACCTTTTTAAAACACACGTTTTTTAAAAACTACTTTTTCACATAGACTTTTAGTTATTTGGCCCTCATCTGCCCACCACTTTTTATACATCAAATTGAAGATTTTTTACCCCTCTTTAAATTAAAAAACATTGTGGCCGCGGGTTTTTGCATATTTTCGCATATGGATGTGATTTACATAGTCATCCAACGAAAAATGGTGAAAAATTGCATTTTGTTTTGTACTATTTCTTTATATAACTAAAGAGAAATATTTTTTTTTTAATTGTTGTTATTTTAAACTTAATATTGCATTTGTATGGTTTTTGACTTACAGTTCTGAATAAAGATAAAACACTTTTTTTAAAGAAATTGTCCTTTCCCCTTATTTTTCTTGGTGAAAAAATTTGCCCTTTGACGATTCCGCATTTTTGGGCAAAGCTATTTGCTACTAGCTGTGATTTTTAAGATCTGCAACCAATAATAGTTACTTGTGTCCGACAGAATATACATTTTTTAGCCGAAGCCGAATATTCGGCCAAATTTTCACATTTCGACCGAAACCAAAGCCGAAGCCGAATATTGAAAAAAAATATTTTTGTAGTAAAAGCAAGGAAAAAAGTAAAACTTGACTTGGTGGAATACACAAATTTACACTCAAAAAAAGTTGGTATTCAGTACTAAAAATTTAACTAAAGTACTAATGTTTTAGTCCAAAAGGACCTAGTGTAGGAATTGGTAATCAATACTAAAATTTGTTAAAATTATTATTCCAAACCAGTAAAAATTACTTATTTTAGTACTTTGAAGATACTAAAAAACTACTGTACTACTGGTAATTTGTTTATTAGTAGATTTAAGTACGAAATCACTTACTAAATCTTTTACTGTAGAATTATTTATGGTGTATACGAATTTTGTATTGAATGATTTATTTTGAACAAAAAACTGAGCTCAGGCATTTGCGTGAATAAACATTTTGTGTGTAAATTTTTTAGATCGGAAACATTTTTTGAGTGTAAAATCTTGTTTTAGTTGCAAAAACGCTTAGTAAAATGTTTTTGTGGCTTACTAATGTGATTCAAAGTTTCTTTAGTGTGTTTTTCAACACGTGATTACAAATTTTATGCAATTATTCGGTATTCGGCCATATTCGGTCAAAAATGTGACCGAAGCCGAATAGTGGCCGAATAGTGCTTTTTGGCCGAAGCAGAATATTCGGTTGGACACTAATAGTTACCCTACAAGAATTTGGAACTCTACCCCTTTCTTGCCTCCGATTTTGCTCAGCAAGTAAAGATCCTTTTGTCCCTAAAATAGAGAAAACAATTTTACAAACTTTGAGGGCTTACAGAGAGTAAGTGGATCAAATTGGAGACTTACTGTAAACTAGAATTTTGTTGCGGAAAACATACTCTACAATTCTTCTTTTAATACATCTACCGTATCTTTTACTTGAATGAAAATAATCGCCAAAAACGCTTTGGCAAGTGTACTCGCCTGTGGTCGTTAAAGGGTTAAGTGTAGCTTACTCACTCCATTTGAAAAGTGTCGAAACAAAGGTCAAACTTTAATTCTTATAATTAATTGTTTTCGCGACAGTGTTAGAAGTTTCAAAAATATCAATATGGAAATTAAAACAAACAAATTTTCATATTAAAATACTTTATTTAAAAAATTCTTAAAACAGATCTTTAAGCCAATTAACCCTTCAAAGATCAAATGGCTACTGTGGCTACAGTTGTTAATATTTTTTCCTACAAATTTGCAAACTTTAAGTTCTTCGGGCATACTATTAGCTGAAAAATTTTGAAGACCCTAGTTTTTTTAGTTTTGAATATATTGATTTTTGACCGCTTGTCCATATAAGGGAAACCACTGTGGGGTGGTTCTTTATTTTATTTTTTTTTGGAATTTCGAGGAGCGCGCAGCGGATTTTTGTGCCATTTGATGTTAAAATAATTGTGTAAAAATTTGAGCTAAATCGGATAAAATTAACCCGAGGCGCAAGAAGGTCAAAGTTTCGAGAAAAAGCCAAAATGGCCAAATTTTGAAAAAACTTAAAAAAATGTAAATTTTGTAGAAATAAAAAAAAATAAAATATTTTTTATTTAACTTTCTTGCAATAATACTCAGAAAAAAATATCTTTACTTTTTATGAAGGCAGTAACACTTTCAAACATGAAATTCAAAAATTACCATGCATTTTGGGGGGTACCTGAAATGAGTGTTTTCGATTTTTTGAAAATTTTATTAAACAAAAAAATTAAATCTTACTATTCTATAGCAATGGATTATTAAATACATCCTAAGGCTTAAATATTTAAAAAATTGGGGATATCCATCGACTCAATTTTTTTTTTGAGTCATTTGAGTTTTTCGGATTTCAAGGAGTCAAATGACTCCAAACAAAAATTGAGTCGATGGATATCCCCAATTTTTTAAATATTTAAGCATTAGGATGTATTTAATAATCCATTGCTATAGAATAGTAAGATTTAATTTTTTTGTTTAATAAAATTTCAAAAAATCGAAAACACTCATTTCAGGTACCCCCCAAAATGCATGGTAATTTTTGTATTTCATGTTTGAAAGTGTTACTGCCGTCATAAAAAGTAAAGATAATTTTTTCTGAGTATAATTGCAAGAAAGTTAAATAAAAAATATTTTATTATTTTTATTTCTACAAAATTTACATTTTTTTAAGTTTTTTCAAAATTTGGCCATTTTGGCTTTTTCTCGAAACTTTGACCTCCTTGCGCCTCGGGTTAATTTTATCCGATTTAGCTAAAATTTTTACACAATTATTTTAACATCAAATGGCACAAAAATCCGCTGCGCGCTCCTCGAAATTCCAAAAAAAAATAAAATAAAAAACCACCCTAATATGTATATTAGAGTTCGTTTGGTGACTATGTCACTTCATCTCTTTGTCGGATATCATCACTTTTTTAAAGGATTTAGGGGAGCTAAAAATAATGCCGGTATTTTTTTGGAAAAATTTTCACTCCTTGGGGTGGTTCAAAGCATCTGAAAACGCGGATTTTGAGATGATTTTTCTGAAGAGAAAAAACGGCTGAATATATTGCAAATCTGATTTCACCAGTCGATTCTACAGCAAAAATTAATACAATAGCAGTTTTTCGAACTCTTAAAAAAAGTTCCAATAGCCCCCAGCAGGGGGCGGAAAAATCAATTTTTTAAAAAAAAAATTTAAAATATTTTTTTAATTATGCACGATGAAGAGGCAGTTTTTGCTAAGAAAATTGGTACAAAAAGCACCTTTCTATCACAACCCATTAAAAAGTTATAAGGCTTCAAAGTTTTTTTTCTAGTGGCAAAATTATAAAACACTGACCGAAATTTGAAAAATTTTTGGATGGGTCAGCGGTCTGGACAATCGTTTTCGATTAGCCTTTCAATACTGATTCCAAATCTGGTTTCCAAAGTTTTTCATAACGTCAGGTTTTTGAGGAAATTGAGGTCAAAGTTCATTAAAAAAAAATTTTTGTGCATTATTGAGAGCATTTTTTGTGATATTTTTGGATGATATTCTGGGATCGTACAAATCGTTTTCGATTAACATTTCGATACTGATCCTGAATCTGGTTTTCAAATTTTTCTATCACGTGATGTTTTCGAGAAAATTGAGATCAAAAATCTCAAAAAACGTGCTTTTGTCCATTTTTGAGAGCTTATAACTTCTTAACGGGTTGTGATAGAACGAACAATTTGGTACCATTTTGTTAAGCTTAAAATGCCCTTTAATTGTGCATATTTAAAAAATTAATTTAAAAAAAAACTGGAAAACCCTTATATTTCCGCCCTCTGTGGTGGGTTTTTGGAACTTTTTTTAAGAGTTCAAAAAACGACCATAGTATTATTTTTTGCTGTAGAATCGATTGGTGAAAGCAGATTTGCGATATATTCAGCCGTTTTTGCTCTGCAGAAAAATCAGCTTAAAATACGCGATTTCAGATGCTTTGAACCACCCCAAGGAGCAAAAATTTCCCCAAAAAAAGACCGGCATTCTTTTTAGCTAACCTAAATCCTTCAAAAAAATGATGATATCCGCATATCAAATTTTAAAAACTAACTCTAATGTATATGTGTGTCTGATTCTATAAAAAGATTTACAGAGTTGTTAAAACGCTACTTGTTGCTTCAGATTCTATAAATAGATTTTTTTTTACAGAGATGATAAACGAAACTTATTTTTGTATATTTTATTCATTTGTATAATATCAGTAAAGTTCACTATTAATTTAAGACGGCTGTGGCCTGGTGGTTGTGTTTTGTGCTTTAGACCCCGGTGTCCTTGGTTCAAATCTCACAACATTTTTGTGTAAATTTTTTTTAAATAAAAAAATATGAAACTAAAATTAAAAAGTAATCAAATACGGAAAAACGAGTATTTGAAAACAATTCAAATACTCAGCCATTAATTTAGTAATTGGTCCAAGCATTTTCGTGCTCGGAGGAATTTCAAATACTAAAGTAATTGAATCAGCAGTTTTAGTAATTGAAATCAGTTTTCAATTCTTTCTGTGCACTTTAAGTTACAAAGTTTGTAAAATATTTTTTTTTTTTGCAAAACACGCGCATTTAAACCGCTTGTAGAGGAATGCTATTTTTTTATAATTTTCCCCGTTATTAAATTTTGATATTAGTTAACAAGATTTGCATATATAATTAAATATGGCGTAATATAACGTTCTTTTTTTACTCGGGTACATAAGTATTTTGCAAAATTAAACATAAGTAGTTAACACAAGTTAATGTGACATTAATTGTATTACAATTGTAAATCACACAGTTGAACAAACAATTTTTCAGTATAACATATTAATATGAGATTATTGTTTTTTTGTTTGATTTTTTGATTATGTATGCGTGTCAATTTAAATAAGCATTGATTGCGTGTTATGGAAGTATTTTCCTTTTTTCCTGTTTTTTTTTTTTATTACGTGCAAAAATTCCAGTAAAACTACACCTAAATACATCCAACGCATCTTGCCAGACCTCCCCTTTTGTTTTAACAAAATAACATAACAGATTGTTAGAGTGGGCTGAGAATTTGTATGTATCTAGATTTTGATGTCTGTCTAAATGTCCGTCGTTCAGTATGTAAAAATCACTCATGCAAACAGAGAAAAAAATGTATGCAATATGATTGCTGCACACCAAATCTCCGATAATGCAGGGACAATATCGTATGGTTGAATTTTTTGATCATATATTTATATGATTGTGACAATCATACTTTGATAATCAAAAATTATAAGACTAAAATTTTTAAACCCTCCAATTACAGTATGGGGGTATACTCACTTTGTCATTCGGTATGTAATGCATCGAAATATTGATCGGGGACCCCAAAAATTATATATGAGGCATTCCACACCAAATGTCCAGCGAAAAAAAAACATGTGTACCGTAAACTTCTGAATAGGTTGTATGGATAGCCCTATATGGAAGTTAGAAAATTGCGTTTTTGGTTTTTCAATTTTTCAAAAACTAGGCTTAGAGGCGTGGTCAAATATTGGAAAAATAGTAAAATTTGTGGCGAGTTGCCTGAATGCACCATAATCTCAAAAATTTACATTCTTATATAGTTTTGTATGGGCTATCGTTTAATTTTTTTTTTTTTTTTTGGAAAATTTTCAGAACCCGTTCTGAAATTTTCCATTTTTTAAAAAAGTAAATTTATCAAAAATCCGGCCACTTTTTTTTTCTTTTTTAAGTTTAGATGTTTGTCCATCCACACAAAAAAATTCAGACACGCGTTTTTCGTTTTTTTTTTCGAGAAAATCGCATTTGATTTTTAAATTTCATAACAATTTAGTAATTTGCTTGTATTTTCTTCTATTAACGTTGCGAATGAGTAATATTCATGCAATTAATATTACTCATTCGCAACGTTAAAACATGAATATGAAGGTTTCTATTTCAAACGTACCACGAAAAAAAAATGTTGTTGGATCAAAGTCAAACTTTGAGAGCTTATTGCCCTATATGAAAGTAACAAATCGTGGAACAAAAGTTTTCGTTTTTCGAAAAAATGGGCGAGATAGGCGTGGTCAAATATGGTAAAATTGAGCAATTTTTGCATGATGTCGCTTTATATTTAATTTTTTCTACAGTAATTCAACGATTCTGAAATTTTCGAAACACATCTATTTTATAGTGTTTTGTTTGGGCTATTGATTGGCATTATTTGTTTTTGGGAAAAATTCAGAACTATGTCTGAATTTTTCAAATGAAAAATAAAAATCGATGTAGCAAAAAACACACCATTTTTAATTTTTTTTTAAAAAAATTTTAGATTAAAGTTCATTTCATTATCTACATCATATCAAATTTTCAGAGAGCAGTTATTTTTGGTTTTCGAGAAAATTGGCTTTAAAGTTTGAATGTCTTATTTTATTTTCCATATCACTCATACGCCACGATACATTTATTTTTGCACTTTCCAAAAACTTGTTTAATTCTGTTTAGATAACAGATTTAGAGCTGATTTGTCTTATTTATGGGAATTCGACTGTTTTTTTGTGGACCGGAGACATACAGTGCCATCGCTTACTCGTTTTCTGTGTAATAAGAATGACAATTTTTTTGAACTTTAAAATCTTTGAAATGATGAAGAAGGTTTGTAAAATTTTTGAAGTGCAGACTTTAAAATATTTTTTGGAACTTGTCTACTTCCGATATATTTTAAATTTTTAGTTGTAAGGCAATGTGTTTAATATCAGAGTATTCTTAAAAATTAACATCGACTGTGATTATTGTTGCCTGTTGCGGCGTCCCAGAATTTCAACAATCCTATGGTAAAGATCACTTCTGAAATATTGTCATTTTATTGATATTGAGTGCAACCTTGATACGAAGAATATATATGACAAATCAATAGAGTCCGGCCGAAACTAGTTTTTCGAGGCCAAACCGAAACCGAACTAAAACCAAAACTGAAAAAAAAATTAATGCCTGGCTGAATAAAATTTTTATATATTTCTTTTTTAAAATAAATATACAGCACTTAATGTTTTTAAACCATCGGAATTTGAGCAGCTAGGAATGTCATCATTTATTTCCATATTAAGTTCCCCCAAAATTGCGAATCTATTTTCAGAAATAGGAATTTTACCAAGATCCGTTAAATCAACACGTGGTGCTTTATTATGTAAAGAATCTGAGCCCAAGAAGTCGTTTTGATTTTCTAGTGATTCAAATACGTTATTTGAGTTTTCCAAATATTTTCTAGAAGAATCGTTATTTATTCTATCAGATATATATGGGGCATTCCAAGCCAAATCACTCACTTTTAGACCCGACCCTTTTCGATTTATTTTATTTTTATGTATGTTTTAGTACTTATTAAGTGCAACTTGGACACCAATTTGCAGCCTTTTATTTCAAGATGGTGTTGAGTAATCAATTTTTCAAAATGGGATTTTCTCAAAAAAATTAAAAAATTGAAATTTTTAATTATTTTTGACCATTACAAAATATAGATATTTTAAAAAAATTTGGACAACGTTTTGTTGGTATTTCAATGTAGTTTTAGAAAAAAAATATGAAAAAATTATTCGAGGTAATTATCACTTATTTTTTGACGTTTAAAAATTAAAATCGACTTTTTGAAAAAGTCCGAAACCTTCGATTTTTTTTGTAAAAATTACAAAAATTCTACTCTAAATTACGCAACTTTTAAGCTATAATTCGAGATGTGATCACAATTCTTTCTATTTTTTTTTTAATTTTAAAAATTGCTCATTTTATTTTTTGGCTCTGATTTATTTTATATGGTGCTCCAAAAAAAATAAATTGGTAGATATTGACCCTAACTTACCCCAGATATATTTATTTCGAGGTAAAAATACGTCTCACAGAAATTTAGAACGATCGGAGATGGGTAAGGCGTTAGCATGGTCCTTGAAGTTTAAAAAACGGATTACAAGGAAAAATATGATTTTTTTTCTGTTTTCGCAACATTTTTGGTATTTAAAGTTAATTTCTTTTTCAAGCAATTACAGAATTATGATGTAGAGTAAAATGCCTCTCTAATAAGGTAACAAAAACTAAAATCGGTTGAAAATCAGCCAAGTTATTACAACTTCCCCAGGCATCTAACGTATGGCAGACCACTTGATTAAGCAATACAATCCGATTTTTGAAATTCATTGAAATTTTCTACTGTAATAACATTTTTTTATTCTTCAAGTTCAATTTTTATAAGATGACAAGTATTTTTCATATTAACATGTTTTAAATTAATGCTAAAAATGCCTGCTTTTCAACACCCTTTTGAAATCTCTATTTTAAAATTTTTTTTTTTGTTTTAAAATTTGGAAAAACCAAACAAAAATTACACTGAAACATGAATAATGAAAAAATGTTATTACAGTAGAAAATTTCAATAAATTTAAAAAAAAGGACTCGTATTCTTTAATCAAGTGGTATGACACACGCTAGATGCCTGGGGAAGTTGTAATAACTTGACTGATTTTCAACCGATTTTAGTTTTTAGTACCTTACACAGAAAAAAATATCGTGAAATCAAAAGTAACAAAACAAATTGTTAGCAACTAACTTCCAGTTCAACAACGTTTTTAATTGTATCAACAATGTATATAGTTAATGTGACAAAAATCCAATTTAATTTCCAATTAAATGCATCAATTAAAATCATTAAAACCGGTTTATTTCCTTTAATATATGCGTATAGTCAACTACAAATATATACAAGGAATAGCACGGTGGTAGTGTGCTAGACTCGTATCGTGTTCGTTGCGGGTTCGATTCCAGCTGCCGGCTAATGTTTTTTTTTTTTTTTAATTTTTTAGATTTTTGTTTGTTCTATTTTTAGATTATTTTTTTATAAAATGACATTAAAGCATGCTTATTTCTGTTAATATAATTTATTACAAACTTTTCAATTAATTTCATTGTTGATACAACAATGAATTTAATTGACAAAAAAGAGTTGATATTTTTTTTTTTAAAGTTAAAAAAGTCAATGTTGTATTGACAAAATCCAATGTAGGCTTAGTTTCAATTAAATGTTTAATTGTATTAACAATGAAATTAATTGTATTGACAATTTTTTTTTTCTGTATACTAGAAAGGCATTTTACTCCACATCATAATTCTGTAATCACTAGAATTAAAACTTAACTCAAAATACCAAAAAAATTGCGAAAACAGAAAAAAATCATATTTTTCCTTGTAATCAGTTTTTTAAACTTCAAAGACTATGCTAAACGCCTTACCCAATGGGTAATACCCATGTCCGATCGCCCTAAATTTTTGTGAGACGTATTTCTGCCTTCAAATGAATATATCTGGGGTAAGTTAGGGTCAGTATCAACCATTTTTTTTTTTTTTTTGGAGCACCATATAAAATAAATCAGAGTCAAAAAATAAAAGGTGCAATTTTAAAAATTAAAAAAAAAAAAAAAATTGGAAGAATTGTGATCACATCTCGAATTATTACTTAAAAGATGCGTAATTTAGAGTATAATTTTTATAGTTTTTGTCAAAAAAATCTAAGGTTTCGGACTTTTTCAAAAAGTCGATTTTATTTTTTTCATATTTTTTTTCTAAAACTACATTTAAATACCAACAAAACTTTGTCTAACTTTTTTTAAAATATCTATATTTTTTAATGGTCAAAATTAATTAAAAATTTCAATTTTTTTATTTTTTTGAGAAAATCTCCATTTTGAAATATTGATTACTCGACACCATCTTGAAATAAAAGGCTGAAAATTGGTGTCCAAGTTGCATTTAATAAGTACTAAAACATATCCAAAAGTAAAATAAATCGAAAGGGGTCGGGTCTAAAAGTTAGTGATTTGGCCTGGAATGTCCCATATATATTAGGGCAGGTCGATTTTTTTTGTCAAAAATCGTATAGCAAAAACATAACACTGTGCTACAGTGAAAAAATACTTCTGATGTGACCAGGGCTGCCAGACTTGGGGATTTATCCCC
The DNA here is from genome assembly GCA_963921195.1 of Pegoplata infirma. Taxonomy (NCBI): domain Eukaryota; kingdom Metazoa; phylum Arthropoda; class Insecta; order Diptera; family Anthomyiidae; genus Pegoplata; species Pegoplata infirma. The sequence continues at coordinate 64,463,468 of OY992538.1, forward strand.
AAAGTTGGGGATTTTATGCTATTAAAAAGGACAAAAAATCTCATTTGGGGATTTGGGATTTTGATGGGGATTTTGAAAATTATTTTGGGGATTTTTTGGGGATATTCGAAATTAAATCAATATATTACCACAAGCTAAATTTAATGTACTTAACTATTTATAAAAATAGTTTTAGTGACAACCACAAGATTACGAAGCGCATTAGTAAAACTTGCGTTTATCGGATGTAAAATGTATTTTAACATTGCCAAACATCATTTAATTATGAGTTTGGGGATTTTTGGGGATTTTTTAATTGCTAACAAAATAAAATTAAAAATTACTATCCATAAAATTTTTTTAAAAAAATTTGAGAAAAAATGTTTTGTGTAATTAAAAAAAAAGTATTTTTTATGGTTTTGGGGATTTTTGGGGATATTTTGTTATATTTTTGGGTACAATGAAAAAAAGTACCTGGCAACGCTGGATGTGACATAGTATAGGTTGTTGGTCTTGTCAAGTAGATTACAAAAATGCCAATTTAACTTGCCAGACACCTTCAAATTTTAGAGTTATTATCAAAAAACGTTTTTTTTGGGACTTTTCTCACTAAACCTTGTGTAATTCAGAAAATTTTCAACCGATTTTAAATTTTTAAACTGTTTTGGATAGAAGAAGGATAGGGCTTTCCATGTGTGTGAATTGGTCTATACATACAAGAAAGATATCTATTGATTTTTTCTGTAAAATCTAATATTTTGGTTATTTTTTGAAAATTTTTCGAGTTTATCGATTTTTTTCTGCTATAGTTTGTTTAACAACCTTATATTTAAAAGCGTAGTTTAAAAAAAATTTAATTCTGAATACGGTAAGCTTTATCCTGAACAAATCGGATAACAATTGTTAGAGTTGTGATAATTTGTCTACAAAAGAAAATTCCCGAGTAAAAATTTTTATATGATGCAATATATAATGATATATAACACAATATATATTTATACGCAATTTAATCCGAATAATGGTGGATGTTTTTGCATTAAAAAATATCAACTTTTATAAAATATGATTCGATTTCATCCGAGTTTTGACCAGACATTGCCATATTTCAGTGGATCCAATTACATCTAATTGTATAAAAACATATAAAATCTTCGTGTGGTTTGGTTTGGCTGAGTTACACCACAGGTCAACGATACATTACTAAACATATAATTTTCTAAAACAAAAAAATTGTTTGGATGCGCTTCGAACCAGATATGTGATATACATAACCCTAACAAGGAAATGTTTAGGAACATTTAAAAGTTTCTTATACTTTGCCTAAAAATCTTAGAAAATTTTTGGTTAATTTGAAACATTTATATAGTTATATATGGAACAGAATAAAATATATATAATTTTATATTAAATTATACAGAAAAACAAATTTTGTGTTGACCCTCATATTATTTCATATATTTATATCAACCGTATACACTCAAAAAAATAAAACTGTAAAGTTAACAAAATTATTTTTGTTAACTCGAGTTTACTGGCTTTTTAGCAAATTTTTAGTTAAATTCAGCGTTTTAACTACTTTTTTTAGTTAAGTTCAATTTACAAAAATACTAGTTTTGTACAAATTTTGAATTAATTTTTTTTGTTGACTTTAAAACTGAGTTTACGAATTTTTACTAATTAATTTGCTGATTTTTTGTAACATTTTTGTCAAGTGAAAAATTTTAAACATTTCTTGTGTAGCCTCCTATGCAAATCTCATAAGTCATACTTAAGCTGTGAAAAAAATAAGAAAAAATAAGTGAAGTGTTAGTGTTTAAGTAAAACCAATATTTAACAAACTTAAAATTTTTTATAAAAAGTTTAGCTGAATTCAACTAATAAAAAATGTTACGAAATTTTCAGCTGAATTTTTAGTTAAAATTACGGTTTTTTTGCTACATTCATTCTACGAAAAGTTAACTAAATATTTTTGTTAAATTAACTAGAAATTTAGTAGGTTCAAAATCAGGTGTTTTTTTAGTTGAATTTAACTAAATTTTTTGCTAACTTTACAGTTTTTTTTTTTTGAGTGTATATATGTTTATTTTTACTCGGGTTAAGATTTTGCTGGAAATCGCCCTTCAGATAACCCAGGCAAAAAAAAATAAATTTATCATAAGAGGTCATGTACAATATTTGTAAAGGTTTTTGGTGCGCTGAATCCGAATCTGGCCTTTAAATTGCTCTATCTCGTCAGATTTCTGAGATATTTAACATAAATTGATATATTAAAAAATTAATAAGATAGCGCAATTTCAAGGTCAAATTCGAATTAAGGAGGACAAAAACCTTTAAAATAATGATACGCGACCTCTCAGTATGTTTGTTAATTTTTTTATTTTTTTTTTTCTGGGTTATCCGAACGGCAATTTCATGCAAAATCTTAGTTTTCTTTTTTAGAAAAAAATGCTACAACTTTGGCATTTGATATCCGATTTTTTTGGTATAAAGCTCATCGTATTCCCAATTAAATTTTCTTTAGGAATACGTTTATAAATATAAATATTGTTGAACGAACTATAGCAGAAAAAAATCGATAAACTCAAAAAATTTTCAAAAAATAACAAAAATTATATGTATATTGTTGAAAAAATCAATACATATGTTTCTTTTATGTGTAGACCCATTCACACACATGGAAAGCCCTACACTCAAAAAAAAAAAACTGTAATGTTAGCAAAAAAAGCTTGTAAACCTACAGGAAAATCTGCTGATTTTGAACCCACAATTTTTTTGCTAAAGTTAGCAAAAATGTTTTGCCAATAATTAGTTAACTAATTTTTTTTTTTTTTGAACTTAGTTCATACACATCTGAGAACCCCATTGGGTTCGGACCCAATAGGTCCAGACCCCGATGGGCCTAGACCTAGTTTGGTTCCTTTAAAATCGTCATAGTTTTTGATCCAAAATTTGTGTCCGTTTCGCTCTACCTTGCTTAGTTTTTGAGATAGGTGATTATAGGGGACCACTGGGGTCTTGAGAATTAAAAAACTCGATAACTTCAAAAATATTACTCGGAGAGCTTTTTGCGGTCTTGTTCTACGTGTTGAGAGCTACAAAAATGCTTTTGGACTTTTTGTTGTGTCGGCAATATTTACCGAGATATGAGCATTTTAAAATTTTTGGGAATGCTAACTTTTTTGGATCCAAAGTTAGGGCCCATTAGAGTCCACACATGTGAAGAGGACCGGCGATACTATGGAGAGCCCGAGAACCAAAAATGGCCTCCATTTTGCTCTATCTGGCTTAGTTTCCGAGATAGCGCCATTTTAAGTTTTCTGAAAATAAAAAAAAATTTACCATTTATTTTGCTAATATTAGCAAAAAATCTTGTAAAAATGTTGTCAACTCAATTTCAAATTTAGCAAAAGAAATTAGTTCAAAGTTTGTTTAAAATTGCTTTACAAGAATTTTTGCTAACATGCTAATCTCAACTAAAAATTTGCTAAAAGTTAGCTAACTAGCGTTAGCAAAAAAAAAATTAATAAATCTACTAACGTATTTTTTTGAGTGTATCCTTCTTCTATCTAAAACAGTTGAAAAATTGAAAAACGGTTGAAAAATGTTTAAGTTACACGTGGTTTAGTGAGAAAAGTCCAAAAAAAAGTTTTTTGACAATAACTTTAAAATTTGAGGGTGTCTGGCAAGTTTGATGGGCATTTTTGTGATGTTTTCGACGAGTGCTACATTCTTAACTACCTCATTTAAAAAGTATATTCGATTTTGTGTTTTTTGCAGCACAGTGTAATCAAAAAGAAATTCTAAGAACATTTTCCAATGAAACCATGTTTCTAAAATCAACCCCTAACCGCTCCTAACGACATGAAGATTTGTCCGTCCGTCCGTCCGTCCTTTTTTCATAAGCAAAACATAGAACTTGACTCTTTTTTGGTGTTTGTATTAATTTTTGGGCTTTGGTGTGCTCTGAGGTATATAGTAAAATTTTATTGGCAACATTTTTGTAGAACATTTCATCCCCACCCTTCCCCTCTTTCAGGATATTTTTTGCGATTTGTTAGAATCCAAAAAATACCGTTATGAGAGGGGGTTAGAGGGTTAAAATCGTTTAAGAATTGCGACCTGTAGGCAAAATCGGACAAAAAAATCCATTTTTCCCCACTGTAGTCCGGTACATATAAAATGTAATAAAGCCAAAAATCTCGTCCAATGCTGTGTATTTAATAAATATTAATACGATTTTTTTCAATTTCTCAAAAGTCACTTTTGTACACAGAAAAAAATAAAAAAAAAATTTGAGTAAATTTTTAATACTATTGAGTAAAAAATTACTCAATTTTCCACCAGTAAACGATTTAATAGTATTGAGTAAACTTTTAATAAAAAATTATTAAATGCTTAATAAAAAATTTGAGTAAATTATTAATTCACACAATTAAATCTTTACGTAAAATTTTTTAATATTTTTAAGTAACTTTTTAATTGTGTCAAGTAAAAATTTACTCAAAATGTATCAAATTATTTTTTTAAAAAGTTTAAAAAGTTTCTAATTTTTTTTCCAAAAAAATTGCTTTTATAGTACGTTCAGATTGGCCTCGAAACCCCGTTTAACGAGGTTTCGAGCCAAACCTCATTTGAAAATACGTATTTTCCCTCACAAATTTAAACCTTTTTGTAATGAGGTTTCAACGAAAGTACGATCGAAACCGTATAAATTTCAAATTTTTACCACTGTGCGACAATGAGAAATAGGGAAAATGGGAAAATGACAAAAATAAAAAAATAAATAAATCAATTTGTTTACAAAATTTCTTTAAAATATTTATTTATTTGAAATAAAAATAAAATTAAAATTAAAACGTGCAAAAAATAATTTCCGCATAATTAAATTAGTTAAAAAATTATATTTTTTGTGTGATATTTTCCGAAACCTACATAAGTGTCAAAATTGTTGTGTATGAACAGGTGAGTTTTTAAATTGAAAATACGAGCTTTCAACGGGGTTTCGAGGCCAATCTGAACATAGCATTACAAACTTTACCAAATATACTTATGTCTTCAAGACAAAGTAAAATTTTATAAAGATGATTTCAAACTTTCATATACATATACAAAAAACAATAAACTAAATGAGAATTCAAAACACCAAGAGAAAAAAAAAATAAATAAAAAAAATATTAAATTTGTATTAAATTATTAACTCAAATTTTATTTTCAATTTTTGAGTAAATTTTTAATTGCGTCAATTAAAAAATTACTCAAATTTTTTTTAAAAAATTAAACAAGTGATTACTCAAATTTGTTTCCTCCATATTTTTTTCTGTGTAGTAAATGAGCGATATATTTTTAATATTGTGTAATTAAACGATATGTTTTTTTTTGTGATTTTTCTTAGAATTTGTTATTCATTGTGGAGGCTATTAGTGGATTTAGGCGTAACTATCTGTATTATTTTTTAAGCTGTTTAAGTTTGACAAATTAATTGTTTCTGTGCACTATACAGAGTGGAAACATATTATAAAAAAAAAATCTCAATTTAATTGAGGTTACCACGTGATATATTGGTATGTTATGATACAACAATGTTATTAAATAGGTATTTTAATTTTTTTTATCCTTAACAGCAAAGCAAACACGTCACCAGAAATCTAAACAGATGTAAAAAATTAAAAATCACTGATCACCCGGCGCTAAACCGGTATTTTGATGCGTTACTCACTGAACGACAAAGTGAGTTTACCTCATTAGAGTGATGTTTTTCATCAATTTTAGATTTTTCCAAATGTCCGGAAAAGTTTAATTCTACTAGACCTAAAAGTTATGTGTTACAAATTTTGATTTATTTTGATGCGCTAAACACGACTTAAAAAAAAAAAAAATAAATTCGGTAGAAAGGTTTTCAAGATATCGCTTGTTTTAATCTTTCATAAAATATCGGGTTTTTCTACGTTCAAAAAATGTAAAAAAAAATGACTGCAAATTGTGTACTCTTGCCCAAAACATTAAATCATGATAATGTTTTGCAGAAGATTTGGGTGTACTTGCCAAAGCAAAGTTTTTTTTAGAAAAAATAATGTTATACTACTTTGCGCTTTCATGCAAAACTAATTGAAATATCAGTCGAGGACCCCATTAAAAAACCAAAATAGCTGTACATTTCGTAAGTGAGTGCAAAAATAAGTGCAATAAAGTGTTTTTACATTTTGGAGAGTATAAAAGATTCGGCACCAAAGAATATAACACTCTAACTTGTTTTATGTAAACTTGCACGGTGCCCTGGATTGGATTTAAATAAAATGTTGGTGTTACTCCAATTTTTAAGTGGATTATGTTTTTAGACGATAAAAGAAAGAAAATGAGCCAAAAAAGAAAAAAAATACTGGGCGCTTTTTTTTGGCGGGCAAAAAGAGGAATTTGTAAATACAAATTCATCGCATATTTACTTATCAGTGAGATTTAAGTATATATATAACTTATTTTTCCAGATATGAGACTTGAAAGAATAATTTCACTATTAATTTAAACAAAATGAAATATGTCCTTGTAAATTATTTAAAAATGTAAAATCTTAAATGTTTTCAATGTACTACTCAGACGGACAGCAAAACACAAAGTTGCCTCACTTTAGACATTAGTGAGTCATATCATTTTAAAAGAATTTATACTTTTTTGTTAAATATGTTTTTTCAAAACTAAAAAAAACAGAAAACGATAGTAAAAACCATTGCAAAATGCGGTTGCAGTGCTTAAGGAAGAGTAAAACAATATAAATAGTTTGAAAAGAGATGCAGAAAGTAGTTGGGACTATTTCTTTGTTGTCAATCTTATGGATGCACTAAGTATAGTTTTTTAATTTTGTTTATTTCACCAAAACTCCTTTGTATAATTTATTTGTATTGTTGGGGTAACTTCTCCCCTTCAAAATCTAGAAACAGCATCAATATTAAATGTGAAGTAACTGCTAAAGTTAAAATTTTCATTAATTAAAGAAGAAATTTGATTTAGTCTCACTGAATAGTGAAATTATTCTTTTAAGTCTCATGTCTGAAAAAATATGTCACAAATATATTTAAATCTCACTGATAAGTGAATATGCGATGAATTTACATCTGTATAAAAAAATGTTAATGCATTTGAAAGAATAAATTCTTTTTTCGTTTTTTATAATTCTTTTTTCGTTTTTTATAATTCTTTTTTTGCCCGCCAAAAAAAAGCTTTTTACTTTTTTTCTTTTTTGTCTCATATTCTTTCTTTTATAGTCAAAAAACATAATCCGCTTAAAAATTGGAGTAATACCAAAATTTTATTTAAATCCACTCCAGGGCACCGTGCTTGATAAACAAATGAAAAATGTGATGAAAAAAAAATTAATGAAAAAACAAAAAAATTTAATGAAAAAACAAAAAAATTTATAAAAAAAAAATCGGATGAGAAAAAAAATTTTTGATAAAAAAAAAATTTTTTTGATGAAAAAAATTTATGAAAAAAAAATTGATGAAAAAAAATTTGATGAAAAAAAAATTTATGAAAAAAATTGATGAAAAAAAATTTGATGAAAAAAAACAAGTAGAAAAGTAAAATTCGACTTTGCCGAATCTATGAATACCCTCCACAATGCATTTTTTTTTAAAGGGTAGTACATATTTTAACGTGAAAAACTTAACAATTTTGATTAGAAATATTTTATTTTGAGTAAAAAACTCTTTTTTTGTAATTTTTTTAAAAAAAAAAGAAAAATTACTAATTTTTTTTTTGAGTGTAAAATTTTTTTCGAGTGTAATGTTTTTTTTACTGTAAAAATATTTCTTACACAAAATATTGTCATTTTTGTAAAAAAAAAAAAATTTTTTTTGTGTAAATTTTTTTTTGAGTGTAAAATTTTTTTGAGTGTAAATTTTTTTTGAGTGTAAAATTTTTTTCGAGTGTAATTTTTAAGTTACCAATACTTTTAAAACTAACCAAGCTTAAAAAGCATTGCTTTAAAATTAAACAAGTTTGAAAAGCATTGTTTAGTTACCACCAATGCTTTTAAAACTTGTTAAAACACGTGGCATTTTAGATGAAACTAATCTGAAATTCAAGGTTTTGCTTATAACTTTTGAAGCACTGGACCGATTGAGCTGAAATTTAAAACCAAACAGACCCGGGGAACGGTAAAGATACATGCCAAGCTTCAGTAGTCTCATTATTGTCTTTCGAAAGTTATCGTGTTTTTTATCTCGTAAATTCGCGAAATACCCTTGCCGAAATTTACTCTTTTGCTCATAACTTTTGAACCACTGGACCGATTTGGCTGGATTGCAATACCAACCTGACCAGGTAAATGACAAACATATATGCCAAACTTTAGTAGCCTCTGTAAAGTCTTTCAAAAGTTAGCGTGTTTTCTACGGACGGACAGACAGACGGACGGACGGACATCGCTAGATCGACTTAAAATCGATCGAGGATCATAAATATATATACTTTATGGGGTCCTAGACCAATATTTCGAGGTGTTACAAACGGAATGACAAACTTATATATACCCTCTATCACTAGAGTGGAGGGTATAAAATATGACTTTAAAAAAATTTGTTTGGAACTTTGAAAATTAAAAAAAAAAATCCAAAAGCATTCCAAAATCAAAAAAAAAGTTTTTTTCCGAACTTTAAAAAAATATTTAAGACTTCGAAAATTTTTCAAAAATTGTGACACATTGTTTTTCTAAAGTGAAATCTCGTTCGAACAGGATTTCGATCATATTGCTCTGCATCATTTTATACACAACCGCATGATCGAAATCTCTTGCGAGCGAGAAAATTAAAACGGAATTAAAAAAATATATGTAACATATGTGACCATATATGTCCATATATTTACATATGCCGCCAATTTTCGCATTTGCTTCATATATGTAATACATATGGGCGAGCATATATGAATAATATATGAATAACATCTGACATTTTTCACCGGGATATGGCATATATTTACATATGGGTTCACTTTACGTATATGGACGTATATGATTCATACACAATTATGTATGCCCACATATATGTTCATATATGTACAAATTTGTCCATATATGGTTCATATATGGTCATATATCTTCATATATGTAGCCATATATCCTCGTATATGCTTCCATATACGAACATTTTTCACCGGGAATAAAATGTTAATTTACAACTTTTTTTGGCGCAATAAAACTTAAAGGAATTCTCGTGAATTTACAAGATTTTTTTTTGTAAAAAAAACTTGGAAATTTTTTACAAAAAAATTTGTAAAATTACAAACAAAAATTTGTAAAATTACAAAAAAAATTGTAAAATTTCAAAAAAAACAAGAAACTGTCAAATATTAGAAAAATGGGATTACAACACATTTTCTACACTCAAAATAATAACTCTGTTAAATACTCTGTAAAATGACTGTAATCTCAATTGAACAGATATTTGACAGAGTTTTCTGTCAAAATACAGATTTAAAGAAAAAACTTTGTATTTTGTTGTGACAAAAAACAAAGTTTCTTCTGTAATATTACTTTTAACTTTGTAATCTTAATTTTACAGATAATTAACAGAGATTTCTGCTAAAATACAGATTTAAGCGAAATACTCTGTAGTTTTTATAAACAAAAAAGTTTTTTGTTTTGAGTAGTTTTTGTTTTTGTTACCAAGCATCAAAATTTTATATGTAATTTTTTTTTTTTGAGAAAAATTTGAAAAAGTAGCTAAAAAAGTTAGCCAAAATTTTTTTTCAGAAATCTTATAAAAATTTTACAAAATAAATAAATATACAGAGTTTTTCTGTAAATTTTTTTTTTGCATCAAATGTATTTTACAAATATATGTAAATTTACATAGTTTTCTTTGCTAAATAGTGGTTTATTTAACCAATATTTTACTAGAAACTCTGTAAATTAACAGTTTTTTTTGTCCAAATCATTTTACAGAGTTTTGTAGTAAAATTACAGAGTTTTCTTTGTATAAAAGCTTTCATATTTAACCAGTATTTTACTAGAAACTCTGTAAATTAACAGTTTTTTTTTTGTCAAAATCATTTTACAGAGTTTTATAGTGAAATTACCAAGAAATGTTGCTAGCTGAAAAAGTATGGTGTACTCTGTTAAATTAGCAGAGTTTTTCTGTAATTTAACAGAGTTATTATTTTGAGTGTAGTAATTTGGTAAGTTGTTTTTTTGTGTGTATAAAGAATTGATTAAAAAAAAGTCACCAATCCCCAAAGTGAATTCACTGGAATAATTTATTATTGAAATTTAATCGCCTATTTATTTTTCAAATTTTTTTTTTATTTTGCTGTTTTCTTACACACAGACTGCAGGTTTTGGAAACTCCTCCTTCTCTATGGCAGACGGTATAATAATTCCAATATGCAAAGAAAGGAAAACATTGAAATAAATAAATGTGTTTGTGATATTAAAATTTAACAGAAAATTAAACAGAAACAGTATTAACTGGAAAAAAATATTTTTGTTTGAATTTTTAAACTAGTACATATAAAAGCACAAAAAAAACTATCCACATATTTTAATGAAATCAAATGTCAATTCTTTTGTATAGTACACTAGGCTGTCACGAATAATGACTGTTTTTGAATTTCGTCGGTCGCCGGGCAAATTATGGTTCGTTTTGGTCTAAAAACTCTATGTTTAAATTTATAAACCCCCTTCAAAACTTTGGGGGGTTAAAGTTTTGTCACAGAAAAAAATATTTCCAATACAAACCACAAATGTTTTTTTCGATTTTTTAATTTATTTTTTTTAAATTATTTTTTACTTGATTATCTTATTAACGACTATAAATTTAATTTTGGTGGGATAAGCCCTTTTGCTTCAAAATTGACTTCGAAAATAAAATTTTAGGGCTGTTGGAGTCCTACACTAAAATTTAAAAAAAAATTGTTTTTTTTTTAGTTTTGAATTGAAAAGAGTTTAGCTGAGATGTTGCTTTTAATGATATATATTCACAAACAAATACACAGTAGAACACTTAAAAAAATACAAGGTTCCGACGATTGATTCTGGTAGGGGAGACAAAAAAATAAACGCGTTTCAGTGTTTTCACGTCGGAATTTTATGTTAGAGATGCTTAAAGTTTCCCAGCTTTGGCCCGTTTTTGCAACATATAGGTACATAAAACAATATCTTCTCTGAAGTGTATGGTGTGTTCAGCAACATTTTAGAAAATATTGTCTGTCTATCCGTTGAAAACACGATAACTTTTGAAAGACTTTACAGAGGCTGCTGCAGTTTAACATATGTGTTGGTAATTTACCGGGTCAGGTTGGTATTGCAATCGAGCCAAATCTGTCCAGTGGTTCAAAAGTTATGAGCAAAAGAGTAAATTTCGGCAAGGGATTTTCGCGAATTTACGACATAAAAAGCACGCTAACTTTCGAAAGACAATAGCGAGACTGCTGAAACGTGGTATATATCTTTGTCGTTCCCCAAGCCTAGTTGGTGTTGAATTCCAGCTCAATCGGTCCAGTGTTTCAAAAGTTATAAGCAAAAGCCTGTATTTCAGATTGGTTTCATCTTAAATGCCACGTGTTAAACAAGTTTTAAAAGCATTGGTGGTAACTTAACAATGCTTTTCAAACTTGTTTAGTTTTAAAGCAATGCTTTTTAAACTTTTTAGTTTTAAAAGCATTGGTAACTTAAAAATTACACTCGAAAAAAATTTTAAACTCAAAAAAAATTTATTTTTTTTTTACAAAAATTTAGAAATATTTTTGCAGTAAAAAAAAACACTCGAAAAAGTTTTACACTCAAAAAAAAATCAGTAATTTTTTTTAAATGACAAAAAAAGAGTTTTTTGTTAATTGTTACACTCAAAAAAAATTTAGTTTTTGTTTTTACAAATATGACAATATTTTGTGAACATCCGTACTTGTATTCACTCAGAAATATTTTTACAGTAAAAAAAATAGTAACTTTTTTTTTTTTTTTTTAAATGACAAAAAAAGAGTTTTTTACTCAAAATAAAATATTTCTAATCAAAACTGTTAATTATTTTCACGTTAAAAAATGTTTTAATCTTTTAAAAAAGGCATTGTAGAGGGAATTCATAGATTCGGCAAAGTCGAATTTAACTATTCCACTTGTTTTTTTTAATTTGGCACCAAAATGTCAATTAAAAGCTGCCAATTATGAAAAATTAAGTTTTTATTATTTTAACAGGTACTTACTTAAACATCCAATCTACAATATCCAAAAAAAAATTTTCTGATTTTTTAAAAATACTTGTGAAAATAATTAAAAAGTCGAAAAAAATTGTTATTTTTTGACTAATTTTTCCTGAAAATATAAGATATTTCTTATGTATCCTCCTTCGCAATTCTCATATGTTCTACTTAAGAAAAACGAAATGCCGAAAAAAAAATAAAAAAAAGTGCAGTGTTATACTTTAAAAAGTTTGTTGAAAGTGTTCAAGTGAAAAAAAAATATTTCAGGTTGTTGAAGTGCTACTCCGGCTGCCTAAGAAGGAAAAATAAGATGCAACAATGGAAAAAAAACCTTTAAATTTACAAAACAAATATGTAAATAAACCAAATTTTTTGTAAATTTACAAAACAAATATGAAAATTTTAAAAACAAAATTGTATACTTTCAGAGAAAATTTGTAATTTTACAAAAATTAAGTAGAAAATACAAAAACAATATTTTAAATTTAAAAATTATTAGGTTAAACTACTGTTGTTACGGCAAAAAAATAAGAAAAAATGATATATTTACATTTGTAAATTTACAATTTGTAAATTTACAATTTTGTTTTTTGATTTTCTACTTTATTTTGTAAATTTACAACTTTTTTTGTAAGTTTACAATTTGTTTTGTAAATTTAAATTTTTTTTTGCAAATTTACAAGTTTTATTGTAAATATGAGGCATTCCACACCAAATGTCCCGCTAAAAACATGTGTCCCGTAAATTTCTGAATAGGTTGTTTGGATAGCCCTATAAGGAACTAAGAAAAGTGCGTTTTTGGTTTTTCTAATTTTCAAAAACTGGGCTTAGAAGGCATGGTCAAATATTGGAAAAATGGTCAAATTTGTGGCGAGTTGCCTTGATTAAATATTTATTACATTAAAAAGGAATGCACCACAATCTTAAAAATTTACATTCTTTTATAGTTTTGTATGGGCTATCGAATAAAATTTTTTTCTTTGGAAAATTTTCAGAACCCGTTCTGAAATTTTCCATTTTTTAAAAAAGTCAATTTATCAAAAATCCGGCCACTTTTTTTCTTTTTTTTTCAAGTTTAGATGTTTGTCCATCCACACAAAAAAAATCAGAAAAACATTTTTCGTTTTTTTCGAGTAAATCGCATTTGAATTTTAAATTTCATAACAATTTTGTTATTTGCTTGTTCCATTTTTTAAAAAAGTCAATTTATCAAAAATCCGGCCACTTTTTTTCTTTTTTTAAATTTTTTTTTTTCAAGTTTAGATGTTTGTCCATCCACACAAAAAAAATCAGAAAAACATTTTTCGTTTTTTTTTTCGAGTAAATCGCATTTGAATTTTAAATTTCATAACAATTTTGTTATTTGCTTGTATTTTCTTGATTTAACGTTGCGAATGAGTAATATTAATTACATGAATATTACTCATTCGCAACGTTAATACAAGAAAATGCAAGCAAATTACAAAATTGTTATGAAATTTAAAATTCAAATGCGATTTTCTCGAAAAAAAACGAAAAATGTTTTTCTGATTTTTTTGTGTGGATGGACAAACATCTAAACTTAAAAAAAAAAAAAATTAAAAAAAAAAAAAAAAGTGGCCGGATTTTTGATAAATTGACTATTTTAAAAAATGGAAAGTTTCAGAACGGGTTCTGAAAATTTTCCAAAGAAAAAAATTCTATTCGATAGCCCATACAAAACTATATAAGAATGTAAATTTTTAAGATTGTGGTGCATTCCGTTTTAATGTGATAAATATTTAATCAAGGCTCGCTACAAAATTTGACCATTTTTCCAATATTTGACCACGCCTCCTAAGCCCAGTTTTTGAAAAATTTAAAAACCAAAAACGCAATTTTCTAAGTTCCATATAGGGCTATCCATACAAGCTATTCTGAAGTTTACGGTACACGTGTTTTTTTTTCGCTGGACATTTGGTGTGGAATGCCTCATATGCGTGTTTTTTAATATTTTTTTGGTGTAAAAACAGTAGTTTAACCAAATAATTTGTTAATCAACAATTTTTTTTCATTTTCTATTTTTTCTTTGTAAAATAACAGCCTTTTTATGTAAGTTTACAATTTTGTTTTGTAAATTTACCAAATTTTTTGTAAATTTACCAAATTTTTTGTAAATTTACCAAATTTTTTGTAAATTTACCAAATTTTTTGTAAGTTTACCAAATTCTTTTGTAAATTTCCAAAAAAATGTTCACCTTAAAGCTAATATTTTACAAAAAAAATTGTAAATTAACATTTTATCCCCGTAATTTTTTTGTTAAATCAATTTACAAATTATCCCCGTAACATTACGGGGATTCTTGCTAGTACATATTTTACAAAACCTGCCCCGTAAAATCACGGGGATTTTATGTCATTTTACAAACTTTTTTTTTTTTTGAGTGTAGGTTTGTTTTGCAAAAATGTTCACAATGACCTTTTGAGGTGATAGTAATTTTTTCTAACGTAAAAAAAATATCATTACAAATTTTGACCAGAAATATTTAATTTTGAACCAAAATTTTTTTTGCCGTTAATAAAAAATTGATTGTAAATTTTTTGGAGTGACAATTATACTCTGTAAAAATGTTTTGGTAAATTATAATTATCAATAAAGCTTGTTTAGAATTTATTTTTTTAACTCATGAATTCAAGGTTAAATCAATCTAAAATTCTTGGATTTACTCATAACTTCTGAACCACTGGACCGATTACGCTGAAATATGCAACAGAAAAATAAAATTCTTTTTCATTTAAATAAAATCTATATTTTTCTACTTTATTGACATGGTAAAAAACATGTGTATGAATTTGATGTCAAAAGGATTTTATCAATAGCATTTTTTTTGTTTGTTTGTGTCTGTTGTCATACGAGAGATAGATAAATTAATATACAAAGGTACCCAAAAAAAAACCTTGTAAAATGCCAAGAATTGTTTGTAATTGTTTCTAGTAAAAATTATGAGCTTTTTTACATGCACTCAAAAAAATACGTTAGTAAAAAAATTTGTAAAATGGTTTGTACTTCAACTTTACTACATTTTTACTAATTCGTACTAAAAAATTAGATTTTAGTAATTCTTTTTAGTAAACTCGCGTTACAAACTATTGATTTTTTACTAATTTTTTAATAATTTTTTCAGTTGATTTTTTTAAATTTTTCTTAATAAATTTTGATAATTACTTTGTAAATTTTACAAAATTAGTTAGTAAATTTTGTATTTTTCTCTAGAAAAAAAAAATACAATTAAAAATTAAATTTTTTTACATAACTATTTGGTAATTAAAAAGAGAATTTAAAAAAAAAAATATGTTTTTAATTTGTTTTTTTTATAATGTTTTATTTTTAATATTGGATAACACTTATTTTTTGTAACTTTGTGAAAAAACATATCAAAGGAGAATAGTATATGAGCAACAAAGGCATTGGATTTTATTTTTTTTTTATATACATACGTATGATATGCAAAATTCAAAAAACAACAAGGCGCCAGCGCGGTCGTATTTCAAAACCAGTTTAGAATCAATTCTTTTATTTTCTTTGTATTCGAGGGAGTTTTTGTCTACATTTACTCTCGTGTTCATAATAAATAGATTTCTATTTTAAAGACACAGAGTAGAGCAAACAATATTGTATAACAGTGCTCTTGTGTCTGTTTCATCCAGTGTTACCGTTGAGAATTTTTAAAAAGTCGCACAAAAAGTCGTTTTTTACAAAAAAAGTCGCACAAAAAAAGTCGTTTTTCCAAATAAAAGTTGCACATTTTTTTAAGGGTTGAATATTTTGTATAAAATTGTTGTTTTCGTATGAAAGCTCCCTTAGGGGGTAGAGATAGGGCTTAGGTATGTTTGGAAAAAATTTTAGGGTAAAAAATCTCACATTTTTCCTCTTTTTTGGAGACTTTGGGGCAGTTGTGGGGCTTTTTGTGAATTTTAACACCTACACGCCTAAACAGAGATAAAATGTGAGATCGACCCCTATTAATTTTTCCTCCCTAACATTTTTTCCAAATATACCTGAGCCCTATCTTATTCCATACAAGGATAACAAAGATAATATTTTTTCTACCTGTCCCAAGGGTGCATCTGGAGGAGTCAAATGTATGAACACCAATAGTTTTTCAAACCCAGCATTTTTTCAGAACATACTTACCCTCTATCTTCAACCCTTAAGGCTGTCCCAAAACAATGCTTTTTATTTTTTTATTTTTTTTATTATATCCGCTCCAAGGGGGCCTCCTAGAGGGGTAAAAAGTGGGACCGACCCTTATTAATTTTTAACACCCAACATTTTCTCTGAACATACCAACATCTCCTTTTCATAAGGGTGTTTCCATGCAATATTTCACGATATTATCTTATGAAATGGGTAAAATGTTATGGAAAATGTTAGCCTAATTCTTTTTTTTATGATTTTTTTGATTTGGCCATTTTAATGCATTTTAACAATTCCAATAATTTAAAAATCTAAAAAAATCGCGAGCGCAACCTTTAGATATTAGTTTTAAAATCCCAAAGTCTCAAAAAATATTTGAAATATGTGTAATTTTTCAGTATATATCTTTAAAAAAAAAATATTTCACTTAACAAAAAAAAGGGGAAAAAAGTCGCACAAAGTTGGAAAAAGTTGCAAAATTAGACAAGTTTAAAAAAGTCGCACAAAAAGTCTCAGAGCGTCAAAAAGGTTGCAAATTGCAACTAAAGTCGCACAACGGTAACACTGGTTTCATCCCTCACTCGTTATTTAGTCAAAAACAAATACTCAAGCGATGAAGATCGCATGACGCTCATCGGAAAACGGAACAATTTGCAATACGTACGTATACACAAAAAAACAAATATTAGGTAGAAATGTTCAAAGGGTTTTTTTATTTAATGCATATAAGTTTTTTTTTTTCAGGACAAAAACACAAAAAAATATAATTCAGCAGGTACCTAAGTAAAACCAATGTTAATATATTTTTCATTTAAAAAAAAATTCTTTATTCCATTACAGTTTACGCAAATATATCAACTTCCATCTATCAACATGTCAAATATATCAACTTCTATTTTCAACAATGTAGCGATTAATTCTTTAAAACATGAGTTTTTTCTTGTAAGTATCTATTGTATTAATCAAATATTTTTGTGTTTAATGTTTTTTACATATTTCAGATTGCTAAAAATCAAAAATTCTAACAACAACTGAGTTACTGGAATAATACTTGGCGACAACAAGCGCACAGTATGTGTATACTGTGTAAAAAAATATTTTAAAAATTATAAATATACACTTTACAATTTTCTTACAAAAAAAGTTATTAATTTTTACAACCGGGTTTTAAAATTTATTTAACAGAAATTATACAGAAAAATTTAGTAATACTAATTTTTTTAGTATTTTTAAGATTACTAATTTTTGAAAACCAAAGTTTGTAATGGTAACTGAAAAAGTTATCGGGCACAAATTGAAAACCTTTTTAGTAATGGTTACAGACTTTTTTGTAAGGAATACTAACATATTTTTTTGAGTGTGGTTTTTACCAATAAAATTGTAAATTTACAACATTTTTTAACGCGGTAAAACTTACACTGATTTTTTTCTGTAAAATTATCTTGAAAATTTGGAATTTTACGAAAAAAAAATTGTAATATTAAAAAAAGTGTAAATTTCGATCGAAAATTTTTGTTAAAGAAAAACAAGGAAAACTGCCAAATAGTAGTAAAATGGGTTACGAGATTTTTTCTAGTAATTTGACAAGGATTTTTTTAAGTGTATACATTTTTACTGATTTAACCTTTATGCATGTCTTAATGGTGAGCGATTATAATATAAATTTTAACTATGAAATTATTAAAATTATAAGGTTCCCAGCAAAAAAGTGAGGAGTACTGCCAAATAGTGGTAAAATGAATTTGAAAAATAAATTGACAAGGATTTTTTTTTTAAGTGTATACATTTTTACTGATTTAACCGTTCCGCATGTTTTCCTCGTGAGCGATTATACTATAAATTTTAATTATGAAAGTTTATTAAAATAATAAGGTTCCCAGCAAAAAAGTAAGGGGTACTTCTATTTGGAGTGCTTTTAAACTTTACCAATGTAGTGAAATACAAATGCAAAGACTTTTTTTGCAGGGTTACTTCGGGATGTGACCCTAATGACATCACGCCTTTGATACTGTAGTTAGTAACACTTAAGAAAACTTTTGTTGCATTTATTTTTTCTTTAGAAATTTGATGTTTCGACATTTATTCCATAGAAAAATTATTAGATTTTGATTAATTTTTTTTAGAAAAATCTTTGAGTCTAAGACATTTTTTCTTTTAAAGAAAAAGTCTTATATTCGAAAATAATATTATTTTGGGTCAGTAATCAATATATCACGAGTATAGTCAATACCTGCCTCAGCTCAGCAGGGTTAAAAATAACCATCTATGTTAAAAAAAAAAAATTGGATTATGTAATTTTTTTACATCCGTTTTTGGTTTTATATGCATGCATGTGCATAGGTTTCCATGGCATCTGCACCAGGAATTCAAATATGTGATATGCATATGTTGATTTATTATATAAATCAACATATGTTTATCATATGTATTCAACCCGGCGTAGCCCGGGAAGCTCCAAACAAACTAAAAAAATGTTTTTCAAAATATTTTAACACACCCTTCTTCAAGCAAGTTTAGGTTGTGTTGAAATGCTGACAAAATCGGCTAATGGCATTTCCCTCCTCTTTATTTTGAACTTTAAAAATCGTTTATATGTTTTCGAGTTATTGCTAAAAAATTACACTGTGAAACAACAATAAACTTCCCAGTGAAATATCCAACTGATTCCTATAGATTTTTCTATCCTGAATCCAAATCTGTCATCCAATTTTTTCTAGCATGTAACGTTTTTGAGATATTCGCTAAAAAAAACAATAAATTCACATTTCTTCCAAAAATATGACCTGATTTCATATAAAATGGACCTTCTGATTCTAAAACCGCAATTACAATTTTTCTAGCATATTTTGTTTTCGAGATATTCGCGTTTAAAAAATGGAACATACTAGACAAATTTGGATTGTAGTTTTCGAATCAGGAGGTCCATTTCATATGAAATGAAGTCCTATTTGTTAGAAGCAACATAACAGTTTTGTTTTGACTTTTTAACAGCGAATATCCCAAAAACGGTACGTGGTAAAAAAAAATTGGATGGCAGATTGCTCCAAAAAAATTAAGTTGTTAGAGATTGAACGATGTATTTATTTTTTTTTTTTTTTTTTTTTTTTTTTTTTAAAAAGAAGCAACACTCAGGCAATGCTGCCTATCCATTACCAATGTAACCGTGATGCTTCTTTCGGAAAGGGGATAGAAGAGAGATGAAAGATTTTTGAAAGATCGAAGGGCTTCAGTATGGCAACACTGTAATTGCGCGTGTTGATAATTTTGAGTACAGTTGTTGCATCGCCATTTGGTATTGATCTGACGAATTATTTTTGAAGCTGTGTTTATAGCCATTATTTTATTATTTTACTTCGTTGACGTTTTTACTGCTATTTATCAACGAAGGAGGGTGCTGCAATAGATATTAGTTATAAATAGAAACTAATAAATATCTGAAAAAAATGTTGTTCTGCCTGAGCTGAGAATCGAACCCAGGCTTACTGGCTAGTAGTCCAACGCGCTAACCACTAAGCCACAGCATTAAACGGGAAAATATGCCTTTTTGATAATTTTCTCAATTTTTTTTCGATATTTTGAGTTAAGTTTGAATTCAAAAGGTTGCAGATTTATGATTTGGAGTAAATTGTCTCTCTAATAAAAACTAAAATCGGTTGAAAATCAGCCAAGTTATTACAACTTCCCCAGGTATCTTACGTATGTCATACTACATGATTAATGCATACGCACAGTGATTCGTTTCATTGGCAAAAATCAAAAAAAAAAGTATGTCTTCAATGTTGATGATTTTTTGTATTTTTACAGTTTAATAGTAAACTAAAAGAAATATGTACTTTTCTTATTTTTAAGAAGTCATATGTTGCCACAAGAGGGCGCTAAAGTATGGAAATTTAACGCTATTGTGTTAAAACCTAAAAATTGATTTTTATAGGTTTACTAAAATATGAACTTTTTTTGGCAAAAGTTACTTAAATATATTTGCTAAAAGTTGTATTTGCAATTTTTTGGAATTAATCTTGAAATACATTTTTGTAATGCTCTGAAATCTATATTTTTTCTACCGAATCCCCAAAAAATGACAAATTTTGATGGAATGCATAAAAAAAGTTCGTGAGTCAAAAAATTATTTTTTTCGCTTTTTCGATAGCTCGGACTATGGTGTATAAGGGAAAACAATAAAAATAACTAAGTTTTTGTCTGAAGTTGGAAAAAAGTTAGGTTTTTTTTGTGTCTTTATTTAATTTTTTTCAAAACCTATATTATTAATGGAAAAAATATTAGAAAAAAAATCCAATATTAAGTATTTTTTCTTTACACATTGATATATTATATAGTATTCTGTAAAAATATAATAAAAATCAGAAAAAAAAATATGCAGTACGTGGGCCGTTTTGCTTTAAAAGTTATCCACGACTTTTACTAAAATCCCCAAAATCACCAAATTTTAATGGCCTTCATAAAAAAAGTTCGTGAATAAAATTTTTTTGTTTTTTATTTTTTTTGTACCTTTAACTATGTTTTATAATATCAAAGAATAAAAATAACTAACAATAAGTTTTTTTTTTTTGAGTTGAAAAAAAAATTTTTAAAAAAATCAAAAATTGGATTATTTTTTTTTATTTTTTATTTTATTTACTGTAAATAAATTTAAAAAATACATCAACATTTAAGTGTTTTTTTATATAAAAGGATTTATTGCATTGTATACCATAAATTTATAGTAAATAATTCGATAAAATAAGTATAAAGTGGGCCATTTTGCTTTAAAACCATTATTTGATTTTCGTTGGTATCCCAAATCAAAACCAATTTTTTTTTTGAGATACATAAAAAAAGTTCGTACTTAAAAATTATTTTTTATTGATTTTTTTAACATCCTGGACTGTTTTCTATACGATCAAATAATAAAAATAACTAAGTTTTTGAAAAAAAAACGAAAAAAAAAAATTAAAAATTTTAAGTACCCAAAAAATTTTTTTTTTTAAGTTTTTTGTTATTAACGGGGTATATACTTAGAAATAAAACAAGTATTAAACGAGTTTACTTAAAACTTATTTTGAATAAATTTATTTTCGTAATGCAATAGGAAATAAGTGTTGCGAATGTTTTGTTTTTGCAGTTATTATGTATTTTTATATTTTTGACTATATTTAAAAAAATGATATATTAACAGCTTTTTGGTTACTGCAAGCAACTCAACGAAATTTTGCACACTTATTGACGCCACTTGATCTAATCTATATTTAAAATTTGATAGCAATTGAAAGATTTTTAAAATAGTTACAGCGATTTCAAGAAAAAGGATATATGGCAGCCACGCGAGTCCTTGCTCAGATTAAAATACGAATGTTGTACGTCGATAGTTATCTAAATTTCTAAGACAATAACAAAGTTAAGTAATTTTATATCAAGTTTTGTGGCTAAAACTCCACTTTTAAATTTCAGGATATACGACAGGTTCAAATGTCCTTCCACCGATTTGCTCAAAATTTTTATTTTTTTCTATTAATTAATTTTGTGCCTGCGTACCAAATTTGGAAAATCGTCGACAACACATTCTATTTTATTTTTGTGATTAAACTATATTAATACTTTATTGTAGTTTTTAAAATGAATATATAAATAAATTTTGTTTTACAACACCGATTTCAGCGAAATTTGGCACACACATTGACATCACTTATTCAAATTTTAACAAATTTCAAGGGTATCGAGTAATTTTTGAGCGATTTACAATATTTTTAAGAAAAAGGATATATGGCAGCCACACGAGTCCTTGCTTCAATATTGAAAAAAATTTACACATAAAATACTATATCAAAATTGGTAACATTGACAAATTTTGGGAATTTTGTGATCATTTTTGTAGTTTTAATCACATATTTAAATTTCAGGATATATGGGGGGTAGGCGTGTCCTTGCTCCGATTTTCCAAAAACTCGTTTTTTTCTTGATTGGATAATTTAATGCCTGTGGACCGTGTACCAAATTTCAGAAATCTGCGACCAATATTCTATTTTTGCCCACTCGATATATGGGAACGAATCACTGTGATACGAGTCAATTTTTTTTAAATTTATTGCAATTATCTACTGTAGTAACATTTTTTATTCTTCATGTGCAATATTTTTCTTCGTTTTACTAAATTTAAAAAAAATAAAAATGGAGATTTCAAACGAGTGTTGAAATATGTTAGCAAAGCCCAATAATTCTTGTTTTTTAATTACATTTGAACTGGAAGAATAAAAAAAATTTATTACAGTAGAAAATTTCAATGAATTCCATATATCGGATTGTATTCATTAATCAAGTGGTCTGCCACACGTTAGATGCTTGGGGAAGTTTTAATAACTTGGCTAATTTTCAACCGATTTTAGTTTTTAGTACCTTATTACCAACATTTTTGTGAGACCTATTTTACCCACAACTGAATTTATCTAGGGTAACTTAGGGCCAATATCTACCAATTTATTATTTTTTTGGAGCACCATATAAAGTAAACCAGAGTAAAAAAAGTGAATTTTTTAAAATTTGAAAAAAATAGAACGAATTGTGATCTCATATCGATTTATTGCTTAAAAGTTGCGTAATTTAGAGTAAATTTTTTAGACTTTTAAAAAAAAAATCGAAGGTTTCGGACTTTTTCAGACAGTCGATTTTAATTTTTAAACGTTAAAAAATAAGTGAAAATTACTTCAAATAATTTTTCATTTTTTTTTTTTATAAAACTAAATTTAAATACCAACAAAACGTAGTCCAACTTTTCTTAAGATATCTATATTTTTTACTGGTCAAAATTAATTGAAAATTTAAATTTTTAAATTTTTTTGAAAAAATCGTCATTTTGAAAAATTGATTACTCAACACCAACATAGTATAAAAATCTGAAAATTTGAGAACAAGTTGGATTTAATATGCACTAAAACATATCCAAAAAAAATAATCAAAAATGGTCGGGTCTAAAAGTGAGTGATTTGGCTGGAAAGCCCTTTTTATTACTTTACTAAAATCCAACTATGCGTATGATTGATATTTACTGCTTAAATAATATTATGTATACGCATCTGTCATATTAAAATTATTATAAAAATTAGATTAATCAGTGTTTAAAATTTAATCTAATAACTAAAATCAAAGTCACTTTAGCAAATTACATTTCAACAACCAAAATATTTTTTTTTTTTAATTTCATCTTTTTCTTTTTGCTATAAATCAACACTATTCCATTCTATTTCATTCTTACTATTATGGCAAATAATGAATATGCTCCCCGGCATGTTTGAAAGAATGTATCCAAATGTATGCGCACCATACCGCCAGCCATGGCCACGTTTTGTTTTAATGATCTCTCCACAAATAACATCATATGTTTTTTATATCTGTTACTTTGATTAGTCCAATTACTAGCAAAAACTGCTCGATGCAATTGATCGAATAGATACTGAAAATCACTGCCATAATAACATGTTGGAAATATTTGCAATGGCATCGATGAAAAATATACAAAATAATATAAAATATCTAAAGGCGCCGACACATAGAACAGCAGAGCAGCCATGGCTACACAAATATTTGTGGCCGTTACACAAAATTGTATGAACATGGGCAAGGAGATGATGCTTTCAATATTGTGTAGTAAACTAAAAGTAAAGTGGAAGAGAGGGAAAGTAATTATAAATAAATAAATAATACTTAATTAATTGTTTTTAGAAGTGTGTGTTTTTTGTATAATAAAAATAACTATTTTTTAAAATTTAAATTTAAAACACGAATTCAAAATCAATATTTACAAGTAAGAATTTTATATTAGACTTTGTCGAATAAAAAATACCCTTCAGAATACTTTATGTATGGGACATTCCTGGCCAAATCACTCACTTTTAGACCCATCCCAATTTGATTAATTTTTTTTGGATATGTTTTATTTAGTACGTATTAAATGCAATTTGCACTCAGCCTTTTATACCAAGTTGGTGTTGTGTAATCAATTTTTCAATTGGCGCTTTGTTCAAAAAAATAAATTGAATTTTTAAATTAATTTTCAAGATTAAAAATATCGATGTCTTAAAAAAAAGTTGGACATCGTTTTGTTGGTATTTAAATGTAGTTTTAGAAAAAAAAATATAAAAAAATATTCAAAGTAATTATCACTTATTTTTTAACGTATAAAAATTAAAATCGACTTTTTGAAAAAGTCTGAAACCTTCGATTTTTTTTAAGTCTAAAAGGTCTACCCTATATAACACAATTTTTAAGCCATAATTCGAGATGTGATCACAATTCATTATATTTTTTTTTTTAAATTTTGAAAATTGCACTTTTTTTCTACTTTGGTGTATTTTATGGTGCTCCAAAAAAAAATAAGTTGGTAGATATTGGCCCTGACTTACCTTAGATATATTCATAAAAATATATCTCACAAAAATTTAGGTTGATGATTTGGAGTAAAATTCCTCTCTATTAAGGTTCTGAAAACTAAAATCGATTGAATATAAGTCAAGTTATACCAAGAATACAATCCGATTTATGAAATTCATTGAAATTTTCTACTGTAATAACATTTTTTTATTCTTCAAGTTCAAATGCAATTAGATGACAAGTATTTTTCATATTGTGTTTTGCTAAAATATTTTAAATTAATGCTAAAATTGCCTACACTTTTCTACACTCGTTTGAAATCTCCATTTTTAAACTTTTATTTATTTATTTTTTTTTTTTATTTTTTTTTTTTAAATTTAGAAAAACCCAAAAAATATGACACTGGAACACGAAGAATATTTAAAAGGAAATTACTTTTGAAAAAAAAATTTCCGCGAAAAAAAATTTTGGAAAAAAAAAATCCGCGATTTTTTTCTATTTTTGTCAAAAAATATGTTCGTACTTGTTTGAATACCATTTGGTGTTCAATTATGTTCACATATGTCAACCAGAAGCCGAATTAAAGCATTTTGTTTTTTTAGGTTATGTTGAATGTACTGAAATTTTTGAGGTGTGCTTACATTTTCGTTCATAACTTTTGAACCGCTGAACCGATATCGCTCAAACGCAATACCAAACTTCTCGGGAGAACTTCCAATAAATGTGTTAAGTTTCAGTCATCTCTGTGCAATATTTTGTCCGTGACAGCATTTTCCACAGACAGACAGATCGATATT
Source organism: Pegoplata infirma (assembly GCA_963921195.1). Lineage (NCBI taxonomy): Eukaryota > Metazoa > Arthropoda > Insecta > Diptera > Anthomyiidae > Pegoplata > Pegoplata infirma. Next base: position 64,488,947 of record OY992538.1, read on the forward strand.
TCGATGAGTTACAAACGGAATGACAAACTTATATATACCCTCTATCACTAAGTGGAAGGTATAATAATGTAAAATTCAGTAAAATAAAAAAAAAATCTGAAAAATTCGATTAAATAACAAGTGAGAGTGTTAAATTCGGCTGCGCCAAATCTTGTACACCCTCCAACGTTGAAAAAAAAAATAAAATAAAAAAAAAAAAATTGCAGGGGCTTTTTTTTGGGGGGGGCTTATCGGGGGTTCTTTGGGTCACCTTCTCTCTGGTCAAAAATATTTACAAATTTAATTACTCTGCTTTTTGAACAAAAGATATACAATTCCATCATTATATAAATTATTTGCTAATATCCACGCCCACAAATAATATCCACGCCCACAAATAAACTTTTTCAAGCATAAAAATTTTTCATTTGTTTAACAAAAATACAAAAACCTATGAAAAGTTACCTTTTTTCATGGGTTGTTTACTTCGTCAAGGGGGGAACTTGTTCCCCCTGGTCCGATTTTAACCATCTCCGAACTGAACCAGCCTATGAACATAAGACATAAGACTTTTATTTTGGACTGTATCGTGTCTTCCACAGACGGACGGACAGACGGACAGACGGACAGACGGACAGACGGACAGACGGACAGACGGACCGACTTAATGGGGTCCTAGACCGATATTTCGATGCGTTACACACGGAATGACAAAGTGAGTATACCCCCATACTGTAGTTGGAGGGTATAAAAAACAAGTAGAAAAGTTAAATTCGACTTGGCCGAAACTATGCCCTTTTTAAGTGATATTAAATTTTCTAACGTGAAAAAAATGATTTTGATTAGAAATAATTTATTTTGTGTAAAAAAGTTTTTTTTAAGTAATTTTTGAAACAAAAAAAAATAATTTACTAAATTTTTTTTTGAGTGTAAAATTTTTTTTGAGTGTAAAATTTTATTCTAGTGTATTTTTTTCTAGTGTAAAAATATTTTTGAGTGACAAAAATACGTTGTAAAATATTTTTGTGACTTACCAATGTTTTTAAAATATGTTTAACAGGTTTTCAACAAGTGAATTTAAGGTAAAGCTAATCTAAAATTCACGGTTTTGCAAATAACTTTTGAGCCACTGAACCGATTTGGCTGAAATTGAATAAGTACCTGGTCAGGTGAACGACAAATATAAATGCCAAGCTTGAGCATCCTCAAAATTGTCTTTCGAAAGTTAGCGTGTTTTTTATCTCGTAAATTCACGAAAAACCCTTTTGCTCATAACATTTGAACCACTGCACCACTTAAGCTGGATTGCAATACTTCTCTGACCAGGTAAATGCTTAATATACATATATGCCAAACTTCAGGAGCCTCCTTAGAGCCTTTCAAAAGTTAGAGTGTATTTAATAGACAGACAGACAGACAGACAGACGGACGGACATCGCTAGATCGTCTTAAAATCGATATAGGATCATAAATATAAATACTTTATGGGGTCCTAGACCAATATTTCGAGGTGTTACAATCGGAAACACAAACTCATATGAGGCATTCCACACCAAATGTCCCGCTACAGAAAAACATGTGTCCCGTAAATTTCTGAATAGGTTGTTTGGATAGCCCTATATGTAACTAAGAAAATTGCGTTTTTGGTTTTTCAAATTTTCGAAAACTGGGCTTAGGAGGCGTGGTCAAATATTGGAAAAGTGGTAAAATTTGTGGCGAGTTGCCTTGATTAAATATTTATCACATTAATACGGAATGCACCACAAAGTCAAAAATTTACGTTCTTATATAGTTTTGTATGGGCTATCGATTAAAATTTTTTGTTTTGGAAAATTTTCAGATCCCGTTCTGAAATTTTCCATTTTTTAAAAAAGTAAATTTATCAAAAATCAGGCCACTTTTTTTTTTCTTTTTTATTTATATTTTTAAAAGTTTAGATGTTTGTCCATCCACACAAAAAAAATCAGAAACACGTTCATCTTTTTTTTCGAGAAAATCGCATTTGAACTTTAAATTTCATAACAATTTTGTTATTTGCTTGTATTTCTTTGTTTTAAAGTTGCGAATGAGTACCCAGGCAGAAAAATACGAACGGGAGAGCGCTGGCAAAGTACTTTTTATGGTCGCTTGAGTGCTGGGAAAGCATCACAGTTTAGTACTCTCCCAGCGTCCAAAATGATAACCACGGTAAACGGTATGCCGTTGCTATTATAAAGCGCTTTGAAAGCGCTTTAAAAACAAAAAATATGGTACTATTATAGCACTTTTGGAACAAAAAAATGGGACGTATCTAAATTGTATAAGTCCATAAGACACAACTTTTTTTGGTGTAAAAAATTGATTGACTAATTTATTAGGATAAAAAAAAAATTTCGACAAACTTTGAAATATTTTCCTGGAAAATTTTGTTTTCCGTTTTCTTTGCGTTTTGGAATAAAAAATTTATTAAAAATGCTTTTAGGAAAAATTTTGGAAAAGTCCCGAAAAAAAAGTGGTGTATTGAACCGAAAAGGGTTGTGTTCAAAAGGGATAGGCCCAGTGACATTTCATATCCAAAGTTTAAGACACTTCCTCACGAAAGAAACAGGTGTTTTTATATAAAAGGTGTCAAGTTTGTAATATGTGGGTCATTGTGTATAAGTGACATATCATGAGAACTATCAAGGACCAGACACTAATCCTGCAGGGAAATAAAAAATATTCAAATTGTTATGAAAATTAATAAATTTTAATAAAAATTTTTTTTTGGACGGATTTAAATAGAAAAACATTGGCAAAGCGCTTGGAAAGCACTTTTTCGAATTCATACTACCTTCTACACAAAAAATTAAGTGCTTTGCCGAGCCTTTTTCTTTGGAACGGTTGGCAGTTTCTGCCTGGGTAATATTAATTGCATAAATATTCATCATACGCTCTGTTGACACAAGAAAATACAAGCAAATTACAAAATTGTTATGAAATTTAAAATTCAAATGCGATTTTCTCGAAAAAAACGAAAAATACATTTCTGAAATTTTTTGTGTGGATGGACAAACATCTAAACTTAAAAAAAAAAAATTTAAAAAAAGAAAAAAAAGTGGTATTGATAAGTGGATAAATTGACTTTTTTTAAAAATGGAAAATTTCAGAACGGGTTCTGAAAATTTTTCTTGGAAAAAAATTTTGTTCGATAGCCCATACGAAACTATATAAGAATGTAAATTTTTAAGATTGTGGTGCATTCCGTTTTAATGTGATAAATATTTAATCAAGGCAACTCGCCACAAATTTGACCATTTTTCCAATATTTGACCACGCCTCCTAAGCCCAGTTTTTGAAAAATTGAAAAACCGAAAACGCAATTTTCTAAGTTCCATATAGGGCTATCCATACAAGCTATTCAGAAATTTATGGTACAAGTGTTTTTTTTCGCTGGACATTTGGTGTGGAATGCCTCATATACCCTCTATCAAATTAAAAGATTGGATATATAAAAAATAACAGATTTATTTATAATAATTTTGTAAACTTAAGAAAACAAGGGAGAGTGTTGTTGTTGTGCCAAATCCTTAATAGCCTGCAAAATGTAAAAAAAAAATAAAATTGATGGAGGATTTTGGTGGCGAGGTGTGGTTGGCGGAGGCTGTCTGGAGACCCTCTTCCCCTCGCTGTAAATATTAAAAATTCCTTTGTTATGATTTTTGCCCTAAATTAATGCAGTCCCTGCAGGTGAAAGTGATAGGTTTATGATAGGTCACGTAACTTATCTCCCGGGCCCAAAACACATATCACAAACCAGGCGCGGATCCAGGGGGGGGGGAATGGGGGACATTTTTAAAGAGCTTTTTTTAAATCGGAGATTATTTTCGGAAGTTATATAACATAATCGTAATTCTTTCTAAGATTTTTTATTGGAAATCTGAAAATTTTTCTAAAAGAAATTTTTTTTTTTATTTACAATGTAAAAAATGTTTGTAACTAAAGATCGCTGAATTTAAAAACTTTGTTACGAAAAATTTTTAGGTTTGGAGAATGCCGTTTAGTCTAAAATGTTTAGATTAACAAATCTAAAACTTATTTAGAACTGGACAATTTTTCTATAAAGAAATAGCTGAAAGAAGTAAAAATTTATAGAATTATTTTTGTAGAAGAAAAAATCTCGATTTAAATCTAATTTTTCATAAAAAACAGCATCCGAATCTCAAAAGTTCTAAAATAAACTTGTAAGAACATATTAATTTTCCTTAAAAAATTTTTACTCAGATATTAAAAACGTTTTTTTTAGAATCTGATTTTTTTCTACGAATGCTGTATTAGAATCCAGTAGGTTTTTGTGGAGTTTGTTTGCCTAAGAATCAGAAATATTTCTGAAGGAAATTTTTTAAATTCCTAAAACTATTTATTAATAAAAGACTTTTTAAATAGCAAAAATGTTAAAGGCTGAAAGTTTTTATATTCAAAAAGGTCTCGTAATCCCAAAATTATGTTAAAGCTAAATGATTTAATGATAAGAGTGATTTTTTTTAGAACCAGTTCTAGAATTTTTATTAAACACTACTTAGTTTGCAAATCAAATAAAATTTTGCGATTTACGACGTTTTGCATTCATTTTGCATATAAAATCTTGCGCTGAATCTGAAAATGAAGTCCAAAGGTTCAAAGGTAGAACAGTTTTTGAGATACCTTTTTAAATTTTTAAAAAAATTTTACTTAAATGTAAATATCTCAAGACCAAATCAGTAGATTTAATTTTTCGATATATTGACAAATTTGCTAAAATTTAACCGAAATTTGGAAAAAAGTAAATTTTATTGTAAATTTCGTAGAAACTTTTTTTATTTCATTTCTCTGTTTACAGTTCAATTCTGATGATCTATTACATGCGTGTAACTTTTATAATTTTTAACGGATTTTTTTGAAAACCTTCTTAATTTCTTTGTATTAAACAAAACTTGAACTGTAAACAAAGAAATAAATTTTAAAAAACATTTTCTTTGTGAAATTTACCTACAATTGAATTTATTTTTTTTCCCCCAAATTTCGGTAAAATTAAAGCAAAATCGTCTATATGTCAATTAGACTCTAATAGTCAATAATCAGATTAAAAAATAGTGCATATCGTCACCTAAAATGCAAAAGGCCCTAACTAACATTTTATTAATTTTACAGGAGAAGCAAAAAACAGTATTGAATGATATTTTAAATTTGTTAATAACTTTTTTGTTTTTTAATGAATTTGGTTAAAATGTTGTCAGGAATCAATATGAAGCAAAAAACTTTAAAAAAGTTTTTTGTCTAGTTACGTCCATTGGTGATTTCCCAAATCACATGTATTTAAATTTTTTGTGGAGACGTGTATGTTGATAAAATAATCCAGAACCAATCAAAAACTGATTTTGAATTTTTTGTTAGTAAGGGCCTTTTGCATTTTAGGTGACGATATAAAATTAAATATAAAACCAAAAAATAATAAATCCACCGATTTGGTCCGGATATGTTTTTGTTCAAGTAAAATCACTTTTCTGAAAAGCTGAAAATTTGAAAAGTTAGCAATAACTCAAAAATTGTTCTACTTTTCAAACTATGTACTGTAGAGTGACTCAAAAAAAAAAGTTGATGATGTACCCCCTTCAAAATTAACTTTGACATGTTTTATGAAGATTCCCAAAATATTTGGGCTCTAGCGATAATCTCCCGTGAGCTAAACCGCGTCAAAAAAGGGTCCAAAAATGGTATTTTTCATGAATATAAAATCCAGTAAATTTTTTTTTGTCCAATGAATGACCAAATATAATAGATATTTAGGAATTCTTTGATTCTGCATTAAAACATTTTAAAAATCTAACCACAGACTCGAGATAACGAGATATTTATGTCAGTTTTTTGATGCTTTTCAATTCGATTTTAATGAAAACTTAAATAACTTTGTTATTTTTTGTCCGATTTTCACTTATAATACATCGTTAGAAAGGTGTTGACCACCGCTTGGGATTTTAGTCAAAAATTAACCCTTAACTGTACTGTCTTACTATTTTATAACATTTACTTCGACATCCTTAAAAAACCATTTTATAACCACAAAAAGCATATCTTTGTGCAGGAAACACGTTTAATTAATATATTTGGCCACAATTAATTTAACCCATGCATGACCAAAATATTTTGGCAAACATTTTTAAAAAAGTTTTTGCGGAAATTATTGAAAGCTAGTAGAAATACTTTAAAAAAATAAAATAAAAAAGATTTTTGCGTTTTTTGCACGAATATATGCGATTAAGGCCAAAATTTGTTTATATTTTATTTTTAAAATTAATTTGCACATATAAATTTCGAAAAAAAATTTGACCGGGAATGTGGTACACGTAATAATTATTTGATATTAATAGGCACGTCTAGACAAACAAAAACCTTATTTAATTATATTTTTTTAAAGTATTACAACTAGCTTTCAATAATTTCCGCAAAAACTTTTTTAAAAATGTTTGCCAAAATATTTTGATCATGCATGGGTTAAATTAATTGTGTCCAAATATAATAATTAAACGTGTTTCCTGTTCAAAGATATGCTTTTTGTGGTTATATAATGGGTTTTTAATGATGTCGAAGTAAATGTTATAAAAAAGTAAGACAGTGCAGTTAAGGGTTAATTTTTGACTAAAATAAACAAAACCTTATTTAATTTTATTTTTTAAAGTATTACAACTAGCTTTCAATAATTTCCGCAAAAACTTTTTTAAAAATGTTTCCCAAAATATTTTGATCATGCATGGGTTAAATTAATTGCGGCCAAATATATTATTTAAACGTGTTTCCTGCACAAAGATATGCTTTTTGTGGTTATAAAACGGTTTTAAATGATGTCGAAGTAAATATTATAAAAAAGTTAGACAGTGCAGTTAAGGGTTAATTTTTGACTTAAATCCCAAGCGGTGGTCAACACCTTTCTAACGATGTATTATAAGTGAAAATCCGACAAAAAATACCAAAGTTATTTAAGGTTTCAGTAAAATCGAATCGAAAAGCATCAAAAAACTGACATAAACATCTAGTTATCTTGAGTCTGTGGTTAGATTTTTAAAATGTTTTAATGCAGAATCAAAGAATTCCTAAATATCTATTATATTTGGTCATTCATTGGACAAAAAAAAATTTACTGATTTTTTTATTCATGAAAAATACCATTTTTGGACCATTTTCTGACGCGGTTTAGCTCACGGGAGATCATCGCTAGAGCCCAAATATTTTGGGAATCTTCATAAAACATGTCAAAGTTAATTTTGAGGGGGGTACAACTTTAACTTTTTTTTTGCCCATATAAGGTGAGTCGGTCTAATGTACTGCATTTTCGGATTCAGCGCTAGATTTTACATGAAAAATTAATGTTAAATCTGTGGCAAAAACCCATAACAACATAAGTCGAGTTATGTCCAAAACGTGTTTTTGCATTTTCGGAATCTCCTTATACATTTTCGTATTGTATCAAATTTTTATGAAAATCGGACTAAAACTTTCTGAGATATTGATTTCAGAACTCCACAACTCATTTTTTCTTAAAGGAAAAATAAAAATCGTAACAGCATATCTGAGTTATGTTTTTATTCCTTATTTTAAAATCAACAATCGTTGAAGATGCTAAAATGTATTTTACAGGGATACATAACTGCATATCTCGACATATGCTTAGATTAAAATGTAATTTTGAAAAACGCAATAACAACATCAATGGTTTTCACCCGATATCTCCATAGTCTTTCTATATATTAACTTTTAAAGTAGCGAAGATTGTGTCGATAATAATGCTTGAGATATTTACATGCCCAAAATGTCCAAATTTGTAAACCCAGATTTGGTATTTGAAATTAAAACTTAAAAATGCTCTCCTGAAAAGTAGTATAAAAACACTTATGCACTTATTCCTTTTTGCCACAGAAATGTCGTGGAACAAAATCTTTGCAAACTAGTGTAATAGTTCTGGAACCAGTTTAAAACAGTTGTGTCTTAAATTTTAGTTATGAAACATATCTGTAACCTCATCTACAAAAGTGAACAGCAAAACCTTCAAAATAGTAATGGGTATGAAAAGCATTACCATGTAGTGCATAGCCAAAAAATTTGCATGAAAAATACTAAAGAGTAATGCATATGGTAAGCGTTAGGGAAAAGTAATGCACATTTTTTAATTTTTCTGTGCTATCCATTACTTAGTAATGCATTACATAACCAGGATGTCTTAAATTTTTAGAAAAATACATTTTCTTTCACATCTTTTTCAATTCAAACCATATATAACAATTTTTAACGTTTTGAGTGGTTCTAAGAAATTAAAAAAAACTTCCCCCCAAACTCAAGAGCTGGATTCGCCCCTGCACAAAGTCGACACCTATACTAAAAATCCAATCACTTATGTGAGGGAATGTCTCAGCACCGTATATGTATATCACTATTGACATTGTCACTGAGAATGTCCCTTAGGAACGCATCACAGAACACATCACAGATATACCCACCATTTTTCAGAACTTCAAAATTTTGCAAAAAGAAAATCCTAAAATCGTTTTTAATGAGTTTTTTACTGCAAAACGCAAAAAAATGCAATTTGTGTGAACAGAACTTGGAAAATTTTTTACGTCCATTCAAAAATGTGTCCTTCAATATCATTCAAAATTTTCAACAAAATGTTTTGATGAGGTTTTTAAATGAATTTATTCACAACCTTTAATCCTGATTTGGCAAAACAAAAAAATGAAAAAATTAGGGGAGATCCTCCTCCAGTGTCATCCTAGGACAATAACAAGTATTTCAAAAATATTCTACAAAATGTATCCTTTAATATTTTGAAGTCCTTTTAAAAGGAAACAGGACCACGATATGAAAAACTGTAAATGCAGTTGTACTCCATTTAATCTCTTCTTGCAGACGTATATCATCCGGTTCATGTTTAAAATTGGCTATCGGGCGGTGTTATCTGTTACGTAAAATAAATTTTGGAAATATTTTCCGTTTTCACCAATCACGGGATAGGTGATTTCGAATCGAGAGCAAAGTGTGGCTTGCAGGAATTTCATTGTTATTTAAATTTATATTTTATATCTTCGCTCACACAAAAAAAGGTGGACCAAAAACTCAAGTTCTTTTGACAAAAAATTTTGAGAATTTGAAAAAAAAAAATTGTTAAACAAAATAGTGATATCTCGAAAACCGGTCGACCGATTTTTGCACAAAAAAAAAATTATACAAATTTTTTTTATATTTTTCATTTTTCAATAATCCAAAATTTTGGTGAAACTTTTAAAAATCCAAAACTTTGATCAAAGAGCGGTAAACTTAAAAAAAAATCTTTTATCGAAGGGCACCACGGATTAAAATAATAAATACGTAAATACGGTAAAAATTGGGATGGTGAAAAAAGTAAAATTTTTCCCATTCAAATGGATATAAATAAGAAAGTAAAAGAGGTAACGACTACCTTAAGCATATTTTTTAACCATATACTAGCGCTTTTGAGAAATCAAAATTTCATAAAAATCGGATAACAAACAAGAAATTTGCAAGCACTTGAAGCCTTGGTATGCAAAAGATGTCCTATTTTAGGGGCCTAGAAATTACGATATATAAAAAACACGTATAAAAGTTAAATTCGACTTGGCCGAATCTATGAATACCCTCCACAATGACTTTTTTTAAAGGGTAGTACATTTTTTAACATGAAAAAAATTAACAATCTTGATTAGAAATATTTTATTTTGAGTAAAAAACTTTTTTCTAAAAAAAAAAATAATAATTTACTATTTTTTTTGAGTGTAAAATTTTTTCGAGTGTAATTTTTTTTTTTTTTAGTGTAAAAATATTTCTGAGTGACAAAAATACTCTGTAAAGTAATTTTGTGGCTAATAATTGTTTTTAAAGTTTGTTTTTTAAAACTCGGGGTTTTCAACACGTGAATTTTAGGTGAAACCAATCTGAAATTAAAGGTTTTGCTAAAATCTTTGGAACCACTGGACCGATTTGACCGGGACAGAGGAACGACAAATATATATGCCACACTTCGGCACTCTCAGGATTGTCGTTCGAAAGTTACCGTGTGTTTTATCTCGTAAATTCATGAAAAACCCTTGCCGAAATTCAGTCTTTTGCTCATAACTTTTGAACCACTGGACCGATTTCGCTGGATTGCAATACCAACCTGACCAGGTAAATGCCCAACATATGTGCCAAACTTCAGGAGCCTCCGTAAAGTCTTTCAAAAGCAAGCGTGTTTTTAACAGACAGAAAGACGGACAGACGGACGGACGGACATCGCTACATCGTCTTAAAATCAATCGAGGATAATGAATATATATACTTTATGGGGTCTTACTTAGACCAATATTTCGAGGTGTTACAAACGGAATGAAAAATTTATATATACCCTCTATCACTAGAGTGGACAATAGGGTGGCTCGTTTTTGGGCTTTTCTCTCTGATCAAATTCTAATACCCGCCAAAAGTGTCGGTCCCCTAAGGGTAACTCACATGCAAAATATCACTCCGATCGGAGTTTATCTTCTGTCTCCACTTTGAGCCTCAAAATTGGGGTTTTTGCAAAAAAAGACTTTAAAAAAAAAAAAAAAAATTTTAAGTTTTTTATAAAATAATTAAAAAAAATATTTTTGTATAATATTTGATCGTAAATACTTAATTATGAAATTTAAGGGTTTTACGGTATCATTAACCCGTTCAAACTTGATACCAAAAAAATGGCATGATTTTGGGGGCGTTGTCAAAACACCTTTTTCCAAAATTTGAAAATTTTATTTAATAAAAATTTTAAATATACCATTTTTTCTTTCTGAATTCATTAAGAACACCTTGGAGAAGAAAAATGTGAAATATGGCGGATATCCGTCGAGCCACTTTTCGGGAATCACGGGGGGAAGTTAGCGGATTTCAAGGAAATGTTGGTTTTATCAATAATTTGGATTAATAAAATCATATAAATTTAATTTTTGTGCAAATTAACGGTTTTTGGTATCGTGGCATTCTATTATATAACTTTAAGTCTGTCATGAAATCTTACAGATCTAGGACGTCTTAAACCCACATTGGCTGGGGGTCAAAAATGACCCCCGCGGAAAATTTGAAGTTTAGAGCTAAATATTTGTGCTATAAACAAGTATAAAACGGGTTTTGTGTTTTTTACTACAACTATTATTTCGTATTATTATATTATCTTTAAAAAAATCGTTAACCCTTCTTGGTAGGGGGTCAAAAATGACCCATTCAATAAAAAGTATATATTTTTTCATATAAAATTAATTTGTGGCAATATATTACATAACTTTATATCCGTCCTTAAATCTCTCATTTTTAAGGTATCTTTAACCCACATTGGCCAGGGGTCAAAAATGACCCCGACAAACCCCCAGTTTCTGTAACACGAACGCCATTCGTCTGCGACGAATTTGCATGTATTTTGTTTTTGTTACAATAACAAAATACACGCAAATTCGTCACGAACGAATGCCGTTCGTTTTACAGAAACTGGGGGAAAAACTTTTAGGCATAGTGCTTGAATTTTTTTATATCAACAAAATATATATTTTTTATTGAATGGGTAATTTTTGACCCCCTACCAAGAAGGGTTAACGATTTTTTTAAAGATAATATAATAATACGAAATAATAGTTGTAGTAAAAAACACAAAACCCGTTTTATACTTGTTTATAGCACAAATATTTAGCTCTAAACTTCAAATTTTCCGCGGGGGTCATTTTTGACCCCCAGCCAATGTGGGTTTAAGACGTCCTAGATCTGTAAGATTTCATGACAGACTTAAAGTTATATAATAGAATGCCACGATACCAAAAAACCGTTAATTTGCACAAAAATGAAATTTATATGATTTTATTAATCCAAATTATTGATAAAACCAACATTTCCTTGAAATCCGCTAACTTCCCCCCGTGATTCCCGAAAAGTGGCTCGACGGATATCCGCCATATTTCACATTTTTCTTCTCCAAGGTGTTCTTAATGAATTCAGAAAGAAAAAATGGTATATTTAAAATTTTTATTAAATAAAATTTTCAAATTTTGGAAAATGGTGTTTTGACAACGCCCCCAAAATCATGCCATTTTTTTGGTATCAAGTTTGAACGGGTTAATGATACCGTAAAATCTTTAAATTTCAGGTTTAAGTATTTACAATCAAATATTATACATAAATAATTTTTTAATTATTTTAATAAAAAACCTTAAATTTTTTTTAAAAAAGTCCTTTTTTGCGAAAACCCTAATTTTGAGGGTCAAAGTGGAGACAAAAGATAAACTCCGATCGGAGTGATATTTTGCATGTGAGTTACCCTTAGGGGACCGACACTTTTGGCGGGTATTAGAATTTGATCCGAGAGAAAAGCCCAAAAACGAGCCATCCTAGTGGACAACACCATCCGATAGCCAATATTAAACATGAACCGCATGATATACGTCTGAAAGTAGAGATCAAGTGAAGTAAAACTGCATTTACAGTTTTTCATTTCGTGATCCAGTTTCCTTTTAAAAGGACTTCAAAGTTTTAAAGAATACATTTTGTAAAATATTTTTGAAATATAATTGCTTGTCCTAGGATGACACTGGTGATGGCAAATGAAAGAGGTTGATCTCCCCAAAATATTCCATTTTTTTATTTGGCCATATCAGGATAAAAGGATGTGAATAAAGTCATTTGAAAACTATATCAAAACATTTTGTTAACATTTTTTATTGATATTGAAGGATGCATTTTTGAAAGTAAGTAACATAATTTCTTTTTCGTAATATGTAAAAATAATATAAAAGCAAAATTAGGAGAGATCCTCCTCTTTCATTTGCTATCACTAGTGGCATCCTAGGACAAGTAGTCCTTTTAAAGGAAACAGGATCACGAAAAGAAAAACTGTAAAAGCAGTTTTACTGCATTTAGTCTCTAGTCTCAAACGAATTTTATCCAGTTCGAGTTTAACGATTTTTTTGTATTTTTGTCGGTGTAATAAACCACTGGGCACTATCTAATTTAACACTTACTTGCTTCCTATTAACTGGAAGATACTATTTTGACAAATTTTTGGATTAACTTTAAACAACTCCCAAAAATTCTTTCGTAGATTGTGGAAGATATTCAAAGATTTGTCAAGGCCGAACATATTTAGCTTTAATACTTGTTTTCACTATTTCCAGTTTAAAAAAAAAACTACTTACTCATTTAAATTTTGTTGATCATCAATACAACGATTAAGTTCTTCCTCATTATATTTTCTAGATCTTTGATCATAACCAATATTTGCTACTCTCATTGAGAGCAATTCAATATGACCCGATAGCATACACAGCGACATGGCTGGAAAACAATCGTCGACAAAATTTTGTAAAATTAAAAAAAATATACCAACAATTTGATAAATATTTGCAGCAACAAATTGCCAAGTCGAATAACGCCAGTTTAAGGGCATCCAAGCAGGATACAAAAGACTACGCTCATCACGAAATACAGATGATAAAACGGCCGTCAAGCCAACTGACAAATAAGCGCTAAGAAATAATAAAGCAATATTGTGTAGATTATGTTTCAATTGCCTAAAATATTGCAATTCCTTGCCCACATTAATACGTGCATCCAGTTTCTGTAGAATTCGCTCAAATTGTTGAATTGATGGCATTTTCGTTGAATAAATTATAAATTTAACACTACATGCAACACATGTAACAGTGACAGCTAAATTTTTGATATTATCTGCCTGATTGTCACTTTGAAATAACAGCAATGCTAGATGCAATGGATAACAAATGGTGACCAATACATTCAATATGATGCTGTAGCAAACATAGAGATATCTATGATGGGACTTTGTTGTATCAGCAGCAGCTGCAACTATACCCAATATTTTCCAGCATAACCAGTGGGGTTTAAAAAAGTCACAACTATTTGGTGTTTGACTATTCGAGTGTAAAATATTGACTTTCGACTTGGCCATTAGTTGAAAAAAAAAAAAAATATTCAGTGTTTGAATTCTACTTGTTGGGTATTGCTATTATTAATGTTGCTGCTGCTGCTTCTGCAGATGATATTGATGATTATTGCTGCTGTAAGGTTTTTTTTTGCTTTTGTTGCCAGTTGTATCCTGTCTCTTACAGTTCACTAGACAATATAAAATCTATTGTTAGGTTTTGTTAAGCTTATAAATGTGTTTTATATACCACTTTAAATTAAAGTCAATTTCTCTCTTTCTCTTTTTCTCTCCCTCCTTTTCCTTTCCATGTCTTTTATCTTTTCCATTCGCCGCTTTTCGTTTTATATGTTAGTCAATCTGTTTGAAACACAATTATGTTTAATATGGTTTAAAGCGCTCAGTTTTTAAACTTTGTCTATTGTATGAAGTTGATATAACGTAAAATCATATGGTGTAGGATACTTTTAAATCGGTCTTAACCGTTTGTTTTTCCTTAACAGTTGCTTAAAAATTCGTTACTAACTGTTCTGCTTGTAAGTGTTGAAAACGTTTTAAATTATTTACCATTTTAATGACCCCTATTAACAAATTTATTATGGTTTTGTCTGCTTTCCCTTTTTTTCTTTATGTGACAAATTACTTAATAATTTCCAATTAAATTATTAAAAATTAATAACAAGTGCTGAGAATATTAATTGTCTACTTTTTAAATTAGGCTTCTAGTTTATATTTGGAGTGGGACTACAAAATTGTAATAACACCGCAGAGAGCACACTGGTCAGAGCTGTATGGAGTCAGCGGCCAAAAATACTTTCAGTATAGGAATGTTAAAAATTTTCTATATGAAAAAATTTGAGAATTTTTTTTAAGGAAAAAATTAATAATTTTTTTATAGTAATAATTTGTGAATTTTTCTATAGGAAATTCCTTAAAAGTTTTCTATAGGAAAAATCTGGAATTCTGATTAATTTTTATAAAAAAATAAAAATTGTTTTATTCGACCTTTAAAATATTATATTTTAAGGATGTTTATTCTGGCTCGAGGTCATTATTTTCTTTACTTATTTAGACTAGGATATTCTCATAGAATAATTTTTTGAAAATTATTCAATGAGAATATCACAGTTTTAAAAGGTAATGGAAATAATGACCTCGAGCTAGAATAAACCTACTCAAAATATTTTTGTATAAATTTTAAAAGCTTTTTTGTATCAAAATGCCTCAGAACCTCAGAATTTTTCTATTGGGATAACATATCTCAAACCTGACTTATTTTTTATTAAAAAATTATGTCAGAATCTGGGTCTTTTGCTATCAGAAAAATGCTTAAGAACCAGGGTTGGCAACCGAAACGAATAACGGTATCGGTAACGGTATTGGTATTACATACTTTTTATATCGGTAACGGTAAAGGTAACGGTATTTTCGATTATTTCGGTAACGGTGAACCGTTACCGAAACTTCAATAGCGGTACGTACCGGTATTATGAAAAAAATGTTAACAAGTCATAAATTTGTTAAAAACACGTAAAAAATAAAAAAAAAATATTTAAAAAATTAAAAAACTGTTATGTTCAGTACATTGTCTACAAATAATTATATTTTTACTAGTATTAAATACCATGAATTAGCTCAGAATTAAATTAAAACATATACACAATATTGTAATTCAACAAATACGAACTCATGCTCGTAGAGAGTCTCTACTAGCGACACCTTTGTCCAATAAGCAAAAAAATCTGCATTTTGAGCCATATGAGAAATCTGCATTTTAAGTCATTTGAGAAATCTTCTGTTTATAGCGATGCGGTTTGCTAAATTTCTGGCTGGATAATCCAGGTAGAATCTGCAGAAAAAACCGTCAATACAGCAGAAAAATTTTCTGATTTTAACAGATAAATTTGCTGATTTTAAATAAACAGCGTGAACATCAAGACTGTTTGTCCTGTTGTTAAAAACAAAATCGACAGGAATAAATAAACTTGGCAAGGATGTTTCAGGGGATGTTCTTTAAGGGGTAGGGCGGGCGGAATCGGAGGGACACCTTTCCCCTCGTCTTAGATGATAAGAAATTCATTTTATTTATATTTACGCTTAAATAATACAAATTTATCAATATTTAATTTTATTTTTTATAGACAAGCCCCCTTAAGAGGCGGACCGGAAAAAAATCGCATTTTCTTATATTGGACAATGAAAATGTTTCATTTTCTAAACAAATAAGTAAAAAAAAGTAAATAAAATATGTTTTTCTGGGGTTGTGTAAGTTTCTCTGTGGAATTTTTTTTCATCTGGTCAGATTTTGCCCATTTCGGAACTTAACTAGCCTATGACCATAAGACGCACCAGCATGTATCGTGTCTTCTACAGAAGGACAGACGAACATCACTTACAATCGATCACTGATCAATAATATATATTTTCTATGAGGTACAAGACTGTATTAATATATACTGTAGACTAGAGGTGATGTTTGACTCACACTCACTCACGCTCGCGACAGAAATTTTTGAATCACGCACAATCACTCACGAGCATATTTTTATACCCTCCACTCTAGTGATAGAGGGTATATATAAGTTTGTCATTCCGTTTGTAACACCTCGAAATATTGGTCTAGGACCCCATAAAGTATATATATTCATGATCCTCGATCGATTTTAAGACGATCTAGCGATGTCCGTCCGTCCGTCCGTCCGTCCGTCCGTCCGTCTGTCCGTCTGTCTGTCTGTCTGTCTGTCTGTCTGTCTGTCTGTCTGTCTGTCTGTCTGTCTGTCTGTCTGTCTGTTGAAAACACGCTAACTTTTGAAAGACTTTACAGTGGCTCCAAAAGTTTAGCATATATGTTGGGAATTTACCTGGTCAGGTTGGTATTGCAATCCAGCGAAATCGGTCCAGTGGTTCAAAAGTTATGAGCAAAAGACTGAATTTCGGCAAGGGTTTTTCGTGAATTTAGGAGATAAAAAGCACTATAACTTTCGAAAATCAATTCTGAGGATGCTGAAGCTTGGCATATATGTTTTTCGTTCCTCCAGCCTAGTTCGTATTGAATTTCACCCAAATCGGTCCAGTGGTTCAGAAGTTATTAGCAAAACCGTGAATATCAGATTAGCTTCACCTTAAATTCACGTGGTGAAAACCAGTTAAACCTCTTTAAAACCCATTGGTAAGTCACAAAAATATTTTTTTGTCACTCAAAAATATTTTTATACCAAAACAAAAAAAATACACTCGAAAAAAATTTTACACTCAAAAAAAATTTTACACCCAAAAAAAAATTTGTAAATTTTTTTTTGAATGTAAAATTCGAAAAAATTTTAC
This sequence comes from Pegoplata infirma, assembly GCA_963921195.1. Lineage (NCBI taxonomy): Eukaryota > Metazoa > Arthropoda > Insecta > Diptera > Anthomyiidae > Pegoplata > Pegoplata infirma. The sequence continues at coordinate 64,506,189 of OY992538.1, forward strand.
ACTCAAAAAAAATTTTACGCTCAAAAAAAAATTAGTAATTTTTTTTTTTGAATGTAAAATTCGAAAAAATTTTACACTCAAAAAAAAATTTACACTCAAAAAAAAATTTGTATTTTTTTTTTTTCAAAAATTACTAAAAAAAAAAATTTTTACACAAAATAAAATATTTCTAATCTAATTATTTTTTTCACGTTAGAAAATTTACTATCACTTAAAATGGGCATTGTGGAGGGTATTCATAGATTCGGCCAAGTCGAATTTAATTTTTCTACTTGTTTCTACTCACACTCACTCACAATCACGTGAGTAAATTTAACACCTCTCACACTTACGTGCACTCACACAAACTTCACTCACATTGACTCTATATTATCTATACTAAAATTTCAAAAATCTTACAAATTTTAAGCAAAATTTAAAGTTCAGACGAAATTTAACATTTTTTTGCTCTTTGTGGGACGAAATCTTAAGTTTAGCCAAATTTTAAAGTTTTTTTGTTGCTTTTTTGGTACGAAAAGAAATATGAAGAGAGACCAAGTCACGCAAACTCACGAAAAAAAATCGACTCACGCACACTCACTCGCGCAAAAATCTTACACTTCTTCACACTCACTCACAATCATTGTAAAATTGAATTCAGTCACACTCACGCGTGATTATGTGTGAATCAGGTGAATCATGGCACTAATCTGCTCATGTGCCCATCTCTACTGTAGACTATATTACTGTTTTTAATCCACAAAAAAATTAAAATAAGTAATATTAATACAACCGAAACAAAACCGATTTAATACCGGTAAAAATCCGAATAAAGGTAACGGTTTTTTATCGGTAACGGTTTTTAAAAATTTTTATTTCGGTATTGGTAACGGTAACGGTAGCCAATATTAAAGGGTTTTTAATCGGTAACGGTATTGAAAGGGTAACGGTAGCCAACACTGTTAAGAACCCGAAAATTTCTTGAAGAGACATTTTTAAAAATATAAAAAATAATAAGGCAGTGTGCCCCACACCATTACACCTCTCATTCGACTATGTAAGCGATCTTTGCAAAGAGGAAAGTCAATTTACTCGTTATTATGGTCTTAAAAAAATTTAATAAAATTGCCAATTAATGAGATTGACATTGGTACAGAATGCAGTCAAGCATATTATAATAAGTATGCTTTCGAAATTAAGCAGGTAAAAATATTCACAAAGAATCATTCCAAATTTATAGAAATCGGACCAGTTCTACATATAGTCTCCATACAAACCACTCTCCCTATGTTCGTAAAAATATTTCAAAATTCATGAAAAGGAAATATTTGACAAAAATGTTTGTCGTGTTTGTTAAACGTGTACTTTTGTAACCTTATCAAATCTGATTATAAATGGAAAATTTTTAGACTTAAAATTAGTTCTCATATAAAAATGTGGCTCAATATTCAATATAATCGGGCTATTAGCAGTATATGTTTAATTAGTGTGGGTTTTCTACACTAATTAAACATCTCAAAAAATAGGGATCCAATCAGTCCAGGTTTGGATTTGAGACCCATTTTCGGGAAAACCTGGTGTAGAGCATAATATGGTCGGTCTTAAGCGACTTTAATTTTCTCACTCGTGGGGGGGGGGGGGGGGTCGCGAAAATTTTGAAATATTGAAAAGGGGTCGCGATGTAAAAGTTAGTAAGAAGCTCTGTGATAGAGCATCCACACCTGCCTTTATACGCTCATCGGGGGCTTGCGTTTCTTTCACAGTGGGTTACAGTCGAATTTCATGCCAAAAATTGCCAAAATTCGGATAGGGCTTACGGGGAAATATTTACACCTCGACCTCAATTTTTGTTGTAAACTCATCTACGTGACGTTGCCTTTCAAACTAATGAAAATTATCAACATGTTCTGAATGAAACTTTTTATTTAGAGTCAAAAGAGTATTTGCAATTTTTACTAAAAAAAAGTCGTATATCTATATTTTTTTTTTAACTTTCAAACTTAAGCTGGAAAATACGTTTGCTATGACCATTTAAAATTTAATGGCAATCGGTCCAGTACTTACTGATTGGTTGAATTATTTCCAAAAAATTTGTCAAATCTCCCACTGTGCAGCGGTTCAAAAGTTATAAGCAAACCCGTGAATTTCAGATTGCTTTCACCTTAAATCCACGTGTTAAAAACCCGTTAAACAAGTTTTAAAAACATTATTAAATCACAAAAATTTTTTAAAACGTAATTTTGTACTCAAAAATATGTTTACACTAAAAAAATTATGCTCGAAAAAAATTTTACACTCAAAAAAAACGTTTATGTTTTTTTTTTAACAATAATGACTAAAAAAAGATTTGTATTCAAAATAAAATATTTTTAATCAAAATTGTTAATTTTTTTTTTAATTTAGAAAATTTACTATCACTTAAAAAGGGCATTGTGGAGGGTATTGCATGAATACTACTCATGAATTGGGTCGAATTTAAGTTTTCTACTTGATTTTATCTAAAACTACAATTAAATACCAACAAAATGTTTTTTTTTTTTCTTGAAAAATCTCAATATTGAAAAATCGTTTACTCAAAACTAACTTGGAATAAAAGGCATAAAATTAGTATGCAAGTTGCATTTAATACATACTAAGACATATGTTTGAAAAATGAGCGAAATCGCAGGGGATCGTGTCCGAAATTTTTCGATTTGCCATGGAATACCGCATATATAGTATTTTCCTCAATTTATTGAAGCATCCTCTGACAGCTGGCAATTTGTAAACTACTTACCTTTTGTTTTTTTGTTTGCAAATAAAAACCTATAAAATTATTTTGTTTTTTTTTTCTGAAATATATGAGGAGTTCCGGCTAAGACTTTAATTTTGAGGTAAAAAATATGTGATTTTTGTTTTGATGGCACATCGATGAAAGTTGGCATAAATATTAGAAGCTATTTAAGAATAAGAAATTCGTTCGCGTCAATTAAATCGCGCAAGGGGGTCAAAAGTTATGGCGGTTTTAAGATTTAGCGGTTTTAAAAAATCTTAAAAATATTTTAAATATTTTTTTTATACACATTTGTTGCATGCGTTATTAAAACATGCCAGGATATATCATTTCTTCTAAAATATATGATATAAATTTAACCCTTTAATGACCAAACGATTTAAAAAAAAAAAAAAGTACCTAAAATCGCGATTAATTCCCGGTAAAAGAAAAGTTTCACAATTTTTTATAACATGTTTAGGCAATGCGCGTTGGTATTACTGAAAAAAAAATCACGGAAAATCGTATCATTGTACCAGTGTTTAGAAAAATCGGTGATGCTTTTTTATAACAAGAAAATTTAATATGGTCCAAAAAATCTATAATCATCAAAATTTTTTAACCCGCCTCTGATTTTATGATGACACATCAAGTGGGCTTTTATTTAAAAAAAAATTCATCCGATTTCGTGTAAAGCCTTGGATGTGCCAGATCAAAACCGGTTTAGATAAAATCATCGCGCTTTCCGCTCAGAATGGCTTACAGTAAAAAGTCAAAAAGCAAATCAGTTCTATTCGTTAAGGCACGTCTTTTGGTGTATTAAAATGAACATGATGCATTAATTGCTACTAAAAAAAATTGGAAACAGATTTGCAAATTTCGCACAATTTTCAAAAATGCCATAAAATTTTTGCAATTTATTTTTTATAAACCCGCCAGTGATTTTTTTATGTAAACTCCTAAAAAACTCGGTTTACGCAAGAGTCCACCAAATTTCGAATGAAACCGCGAATGTGCCTCGCGAAAAACTGATATTTTAAAAAAATTACGTTTTTTCTTTCGATTTTTGATCTGCTGAAACTCCTTAACTATTCGTGGCACATTAACGGGATTAATTCCAAATTGTTAAGAATTACAACAGCTACCAACTCTAGTTCAACTTTTTTCATTTTATAGAGGGGGCCGAAATCCCTGATCAAAAAACCTCGAAAATTTAAAAACTCTTAATTTTTGGTTTCAAAACTTAACCGTCTTATAACTTCTTACCAAGCGATGAAGCATCTATCAAGCCAACATTAAAAAAATCTCTTATATGTACTGACTTTGTGTTATGCCGGAAAAGATTGAAATATAAGGAGAACTTTAAAAAAAAAACGAAAGAAGGTAAAAACTATGGATTATTTCAAGCCATTTTTATCGATTTTTCAACTTTAACCCTCTGTAACTTTTACGGATAAAGTGGGGTAATCCTTTAACATTGCTCAGTGATGGTTAAGGGTCTTGTTTACACAACTGTATTTACAGTTTTTCTAAATTCCAAAAACTTCCGGTTTTTTTAAACATTTATTTCAGTTTCACTGAGTTCAAATTTAAAAAAGATTTCATGATATGTATGGCTTTTATTGCATTTTCAATATATTTTTAATTTATTTTTTATAATAAATTGTATGTTTTCCTTGATTGAAACAAATTAAATTATGATTAAATTATTAACACCTACATATACAATGAATGTATATTATACATATATATACAAATGACCTCCCGAGTAAAAAGGAATTCATATAAATGTATATTATTTTATACGTTTTCATAAAATCATATACAACTATATGAGTCAAAGTATAAAGTTATATCTCACTTTGAAATTTTCCAATTTTTTTAAATGATGTCATATAAAATCATATCTAATTATATTGTTCATAATATATTAATATAAATGGTAGATGTAATCATACGTTGCACATAAAACTTAATCCGATTTCATACATTATTATACGTGACTTTATATCTAATTATGTATAGGACTTTACTAAACAAAAAATCCAGTATCAATTTATGTATAATTATATATGACTAATATAATACCATTTAAAACTATATATGGTTCCATACTACAAAAAATTTCCAACAAAAATAATAGATATAATTATATGTGTCTTAAACGATAACATATCTGTGTTTGTATGGTACTATATATACGCAAATTTCGTCTAAACTCAATATATATTTATAAATGCTCGCATATGTAATTGATATAATCATGTATAAAAAAAATATTTTTTTGACCAAACAACTAGCCATATATAATTATATATGCCAGTATTTCAAAATTTTTTTTTGTGTGTCAACATATATGGTTATACAAAACTTTTTATTGTATCATATAAGATTACATATGGTTTTTGGGAACCCGAGTTCGATTCCCGGCCCAGTCGAGAAAAATGCCGCAGAGTTTTGTACTCTTGCCCAAAATATTAAATCATGATAATGTTTTATTTAATAAAAAGTTGTTACGAATAAACATCACATATTTCCAAAAACGATATTTTCTCAGAAAAAAATAACTCCAAGAAATTTCTTAAATACACTTGCAGGATTTATTCAATATTCAGAAAAAAAATTTAAAATTTAAGAAAAAATCCAGACAAAACAAAAAATTAGTCAAAAAAATGCAGATAAATTCAGAAAAATCACAAAATTTAAAACAAGAACTACTGGAAAATTTAGAGAAACCTGAATATATAACATTTTAACTGATTTATAAGATTCTAATTATTTTTTTTTTATTATTTTAATAAGCTTTTATTTATTCCTTTTTTTATTCAAATCAAATAGTCTTTTAATTTTAAATTATACTTAACAATGACCAATACTTAAAACAATACCTTTTTCTAACTTTTTTTATAATTTAATAAAAAAAAGTATAAAGGTTTAAAAAAAATTTGGTCTTAACAAAAAAAAACATAAACAAGCTAAAAAAAAACGAAATTTAAAAATATAAGTTGACTGATCACGGATACGATCCCCGGACCCACTGTTTCCGAGTCTGACACACTTCAGCTAGGCTACCGTATAATATTTAAATGCTAACATAAACAGTGTTATTTTCTTGCTTGTGGTTATCCGACAATATTATAGATACATACTACAAAATAGAGATGGGCGCGTGAGTGAATTTTGACTTACTCACGCACACGAATAAAAGTATTGCTCACTTACAAAATTGTTTTTTCTGCTTACGTTTACGCACGCTCACGTGAGTAGGTAACATTTTTGTCACGCTCACGAAATAATCACGCTTACAAAGACTCACGAAAAAAAAATAAATTTTATTTGACTTTATGTAAAATTCTTGCACAAAAGCTTATTTTAAAAGCTTATTTTAATCACAATTTTGTATTAGTTGCCCTTTAAACTCAATATGATGACGATTTTCTTACTACACCATTTACAGATGTAATTCGAAAAAGATCAATTGTAATTCGAAGATTCTATTTGTAATTCGAAGATTCCATTTGTAATTCGAAGATTCCATTTGTAATTCGAAGATTTCATTTGTAATTAGAATACTCCAATTGTAATTCGAAGATTTCATTTGTAATTCGAAGATTCCAATTGTAATTCGTAAATGATCAATTGTAATTCGTAAAAGATCAATTGTAATTCGTAAAAGATCAATTGTAATTCGTAAAAGATCAATTGTAATTCGAAAAAGATCAATTGTAATTCGTAAAAGATCAATTGTAATTCGTAAAAGATCAATTGTAATTCGAAGATTCCAATTGTAATTTGTAAAAGATCAATTGTAATTCGAAAAATATCAATTGTAATTAGAAGATTCCAATTGTAATTCGTAAAAGATCAATTGTAATTCGAAAAGGTCAATTGTAATTCGTAAAAGATCAATTGTAATTCGAAAAAGATCAATTGTAATTCGTAAAAGATCAATTGTAATTCGTAAAAGATCAATTGTAATTCGAAGATTGCAATTGTAATTCAAAAAACATCAACTGAATTTCCATGGATAATTTACGAATTACAATTGGAATCTTCGAATAACAATTGATCTTTTACGAATTACAATTGATCTTTTACGAATTACAATTGATCTTTTTCGAATTACAATTGATCTTTTACGAATTACAATTGATCTTTTTCGAATTACAATTGATCTTTTACGAATTACAATTGATCTTTCTCGAATTACAATTGATCTTTTACGAATTACAATTGATCTTTTACGAATTACAATTGATCTTTTTCGAATTACAATTGATATTTTACGAATTACAATTGATCTTTTTCGAATTACAATTGATCTTTTACGAATTACAATTGGAATCTTCGAATTACAATTGATCTTTTTCGAATTACAATTGATCTTTTACGAATTACAATTGATCTTTTACGAATTACAATTGATCTTTTTCGAATTAAAATTGATCTTTTTCAAATTACAATTGATCTTTTTCGAATTACAATTGATCTTTTTCGAATTACAATTGATCTTTTTCGAATTACAATTGATCTTTTACGAATTACAATTGATCTTTTTTGAATTAAAATTGATCTTTTACGAATTACAATTGATCTTTTACGAATTACAATTGTTATTCGAAGAATAACAATTGATCTTTTTCGAATTACAATTGATCTTTTACGAATTACAATTGATCTTTTTCGAATTACAATTGATCTTTTTCGAATTACAATTGATCTTTTACAAATTACAATTGATCTTTTTTGAATTACAATTGATCTTTTACGAATTACAATTGATCTTTTACGAATTACAATTGATCTTTTACGAATTACAATTGATCTTTTTCGAAATACAATTGATCTTTTACGAATTACAATTGAAATCTTCGAATTACAATTGATCTTTTTCGAATTACAATTAATCTTTTACGAATTACAATTGGAATCTTCGAATTACAATTGATCTTTTACGAATTACAATTGATCTTTTACGAATTACAATTGATCTTTTTCGAATTACAATTGATCTTTTACGAATTACAATTGATCTTTTACGAATTACAATTGATCTTTTACGAATTACAATTGGAATTTTCGAATTACAAATGGAATCTTCGAGTTACAATTGGAGTATTCGAATTACAAATGGAATCTTCGAATTACAAATGGAATCTTCGAATTACAAATATAATCTTCGAATAACAATTGATCTTTTTCGAATTTCATCTGTAAATGGTGTAGTTTTCTGTTTTAGACAGCACACAACAATCACGCAAACTGACGAAGCCAAAATTACTCACGCAATCTCACGCACGAAATTTTTTTTTTAATCAAGCGTAAATTTCACTCATGATCACGCGTAATCACGTGTCACGTTCGCATCTCTACTACAAAAAACGAATACTTATAAAATTTCCGCCAGGCGGCGCTTTTTATGTTGTTCTTGCTTGTAGATATTCTATTTTCAAATATACTGGTTAGTTTTGCGATGATGGTAACTAATCTAATTGGAAATGCGATATTTGGTATGGCAATACTGCGTTAATCGAGTAGCGGCGCTAGGTGTCGCTACCAGAACTATGTGTTTTTTTTATTTTATTTATTAATTTTAAATTATTGTCGAAGTTTAAGGTTGTAATAAAATGAAAACTGTAATTCTCATTTTCTTTTTTGCTTAATTGTTAGCTTATATAGTCAAACTGAGGTGGCGTCCTGCAACTTTTTTAAAATTAGACCCCAGCCTAAAAACATTATCATGTTAAAAAAAGTTTTTTTTTTTTATTTTTTTTAAATAGAAAACACTTTTTTATTGCGTTTAATTTTTTTAGAACTAAAAAATTTTGATTTTTGGAATTTTTGCAATCATTTTTAAAAAATTATTTTTCTTTTATACAGTTATATATAACTATATTTGATTTATTATAAAATTATCTATAATTTTTGGCAACCCGAGTTCGATTTTTTTTATTTTTTTTTAAATAGAAAACACTTTTTTATTGCATTTATTTTTTTTAGAACTAAATATTTTTCTTTTTTTGAATTTTTGCAATCATTTTTAAAAAAATATATTGCTGTTATATAGTTATACATATATAACTATATTTAATTTATTATAAAATTATCTATCATTTTTGGGAACCCGAGTTCGATTCCAGAAAAAAATATATTTTTTTATTTTTTTTTTTTAAATAGAAAACACTTTTTTATTGCATTTGTTTTTTTAGAACTTAAAAAATTTTACTTTTTGAATTTTTGTAATCATTTTTAAAAATTTATATTGCATTTATATAGTTAATAATAGCTTTATTTGGATTATATTATCAAATTATCAATGATTTTTGGAACCCTATCTCAAATCTAATTCTGATTTCCTGATTCCATGAAAAATTTCAAATTTATAAGCCAAAGTCTTATTTCACTTTGGAAGCCTATGACTTGGAAATAAGGCATACCGCTACATTAAAATTATTGTTTAAGCTTACCATGAAAGCCCCTAATAGCGCTGTACGTCATTCCAATTTTTTTTTTTTGCAAATTTTATCAAAAATTTTCTAAGTCTTTTTGAAAGTTGTGTACAAGTGAATAACATATTTAATTGGATATAATCATATATTACTATATGTTAGAATAATTTGACATAATTAGATACGATCAATTTATTTAAAACTAAGTTTTTTAAAGTTGTTATTTGCTAACAACGTCCGCTGGTCTAGAGGGTAGAGATTGCGATTACAAAACGGAAGACTTGTGGTTCTAATCCCCGTCCGTTCGAAGTTTTTTTTTTTTTATTTATTTTCAGTTTGACATTATTATATCTAAAAATAAATCTAAAAAAAGAAACATTTTTTGGATAAAAATGTATCCAATAATTTTTTTATAAAATCAAGATATCAGATATTATAAGATAACTTTGGCGCGGCCAAATTTCGGATGAAATTACATTATATAATATCCAATTTAATATAAAATCATGATATTGGATATTTTAAGATAACTTTGGCGCGGCCAATTTCCGGATGAAATAACATCATATCATATCATATTTAATACAAAATCATGATAATAGATAATTTGGGATTACTTTGGCGCGGCCAATTTCCGGATGAAATCACATACAATCAAATATTAAACTGTAACTTCATATATTATAAGATGTTATGAGATAACTTTGGCGCGGCCAATTTTCGGATGAAATTTAGCTAAATCAGATCCAATAAATTATATATAATTTTATAAGATAACATGTTTTACCATACAATTTTTTTTTACTCGGGCTATAAATTCATTATAAAACAAAACAAAACAAGAATACCTAAATAACAATTAAAAATTCTCAATAATTTAAATATAAACTATACCTAGCCCTCGTATTATAGTTTAATTTTATAATACAATGAACACAAAAATAATTTAATTTAAAAGTTTTTCAACATTATTAAAACACAATTTTAATGTGATCCATTATAGTAGAGCAAATTTAGCTTTTTCTAATTTCGAAAACGTTGGGGTCGAAAAAGTTATCTTTTAGGGTCGATGTTAACATACAAAAACATTGGATATGTAGTAAAATGGCTTTGGGTTCCTTTCCTTTACATCGTATTCTATTTTCGTTATAACTTCAGTAAAAAACCAAATTTAAATATTTTTTTTTACCACAAAAAATACTTTTTCAGTAATGTCCGAATATTAACTAATTTTTAAGCAAAAAAAAAAGTTAAAAAAGTATTTTTTTCATTTTGTTCGGAACATTCCGATTTTCAAGTCAAAAAAGGGTTCCATTGTCCCACAGGTCCAATATTTTTTAGTGTTAATATGACCCAAAACGACGTTTTCGAAATTTGAAAAAGGTAAATTTTCTCCACTCTATTGTATATTGATTTATATGAATTTAAATAACACAGCGTGACAAAACTGACCACTATTTTAGAAAACAAGAGGTGTGACCAACGTTTCTATATATTTGAGACATGCTGATTCGAATGGCGTACTCCGTTTTTCGATGTATGGTACAGTTTTCTTGCAAAATGTCGTTAAAGATTTGCTGATTTCAAGCCAGTTTTTCAACAAAAAAATTTGCAAAGTTAATGATTTTTAAATTGTATGGCATGAAAAACAAAGATATGACTTGTAGCAATATTTCTTATGCAAATTTGGTTTAAAGCTTTTCATCTTAAGCCCTTAAATTCGCGAATTTCTTAATTTTTTAAGGTTTTCGCGAAATTAACCGCCAAGTTGGTCTTTGATTAAAAACTTTTTTTTTTTTTTTTTTTTCAATGTTTATTCATATAATATTTATTACAATTAAAAGGGCCTCAGCGCCACAAAAAGGCATTATAGAGGCAAGCTGGCAAAAAATTTGTACATTAAAAAATACAATAATTAATAATTAAAAAAAAAAATATATAAAAAATGTAACATTATAAAAAAATTATAAATATAAAAATATTTATATAAAAATATTTATATAAAAATATTTATATAACAATTATACTTTGAACAAAATATTTACAAAAAATTAAAACTTTGTTAATTGAAAGACTTTAAAGACTCTCTTTTAGAAATAAATAAACCATCATAATTTTTAAAATTTTGAATTTAACGTTATGTTTACGATTTTGAATAGCTAAACATTTATGTTTCAAATCTTTAAAAAGTTAAAACAGAAAATAAACACTAAGCAGGTGACATATATGAATCTCGAACTTCCTCCTCACTATCACTTGAAATACCTACAGCAGCATTGTTTCTACATATCGACCTTCTATTTTGAGTTGCCTCTAATAATAAACTATCCACTTCTTCAGCAGTTTTTATTAATTTAGGTTTCGACAATTCACTCCTTTTTGTAAAAACTTTGCCATCTAACGGGTAGACTCTACGGTATCCCACTGTTTTAAGAGTTTTTGCATATTTAAGTAAATCTACAGTTTCTTTACTTAAAAAATCGTTTATAAAAACCGACTTAGTATCTTCATTTTCTTTTAATTTTGGTTTAGTCATCATTACTGTTTTTTTTTGATTTTTTGTTGGAAAACTTCACCACCAAAGTTTGCTTCTTACTTTCATCCTCACTATCCTTTTTTATATAATAAGCATCTTCGATTTCATTAGCTTGCAAATTTACTCCAACACTCTTCATCATCTTTATAACAGTTTCTTCTGCATTTAAACCAGTCTCCACGTCAACACCATTAATAATGCAGTCATTTCGAACGCGATTATCATTTAAAATTTTTACAGAATTTTTTAAAATTTCAATTTCAGTTTTTAATTTTTTGTTTTCATGTTGAACTGCTTGCAACTGTTTTCTGTTTTCAGCTGCAGCTCTAACTATGTCATCAAATTGATTTGACATAAACTGTATGCTCTCTTGTAATACATCCAGCTGATCAAGTTATTGAAGTTTTGTTTTTATTTCATTTAACTCATGTTTAATACTCCCACCACTTTCGTTACACACATGACAAACGTACTCCTCAGTTAGATTTTCACATAGATGCTTATATTGACGTTTGTCTAATGGTGTACAAATAGCATGATAAGTTTTGGCGCATTTATCACACTGAATAAATTCATCTTCTTCTTCCACTTCTAGTTTGCACTGGCCACAAATTATTTTGGCTTTTCCTACTCTGCGACGAATTTTTGGTGGCATACTTGATGTTTAATTTATTCTTGTGGTTTATTTTAATACACTCTTATAGTTTATACTATTAAACAATAGTTTTATTTACAATTATAAATAATTTAAAATTTCTTCAGCGGGAGCACTTAAAAAAACAAACTTCACACAACAGGGTTGCCAACTTTTCCAACTTGCTTTTAGTGAATCAAAAAGGTATCCTAATAATACAAATAGTGGACAAAAAACAGATATGTTATATGGACCATCATGATGAAAATCGCGAAAAACCGTTTTTTGGAATATGGCAGCATCACTTTTCGAGATGATTTAAGGTTCCATCTTTTAGTATATAATGTGGGAACCTTAAACAATTAACTGACCAAAAATTTGGCCAAAAAAGTTTTCATTTGCAAAAGTTATCTTAACAAAAACTATAATTATTGTGGGGTTAACACTAAAATAATAGTTTTTGTTAAGATAACTTTTGCAAATGAAAACTTTTTTGGCCAAATTTTTGGTCAGTTAATTGTTTAAGGTTTCCAGATTATATACTGAAAGATGGAGTCTTAAATCATCTCGTGAAGTGCTGCTGGCATATACAAAAAAACGGTTTTTCGCGATTTTCATCATGATGGTCCATATAACATAGCTGTTTTTTGTCCAATATTCGTATTGTTAGGGATGCCTTTTTGATTCACTAAAAGCAAGTTTTTTATCAAAGACCAACTTGGCGGTTAATTTCGCGAAAACCTCAAAAAATTAAGAAATTCGCGAATTTAAGGGCTTAAGATGAAAAGCCTTAAACCAAATTTGTATAAGAAATATTGCTACAAGTCACATCTTTGTTTTCCATGCCATACAATTTAAAAATAATTAACTTTGCTAATTTTTTTGTTGAAAAACTGGCTCGAAATCAGCAAATCTTTAACGACATTTTGCAAGAAAACTGTACCATACATCGAAAAATGGAGTACGCCATTCGAATCAGCATGTCCGAAATATATAGAAATGATGGTCGTAACTCTTGTTTATTTTTTAGTGTTCCGCAGTGTAATTTTAATTGAGGGACTAAACGAGTGATAGATTTATTGATATTTAATATTTATGTAAATACTAACACAAAAGGGGTGTATGTTAATTACAAGATTTAGACAAAAAAAAAATAAATAAAATAACAGAAATATGAGTAGATATTTTGTAACAATCAACAGGAAGCCCTCGACTAATGTAGAATAAATTTAAGCGAGTTTTGAATTTGAAAAATAAAATACATTTCTTTCTAAAATTGAATTTGTTGTTTCATGGTGCCCTGGAGAGGATTTAAATAAAATGTTGGTGTTACTCCAATTTTTAAGCGGATTATGTTTTTTGACTATAAAAGAAAGAAAATGAGTCAAAAAAGAAAAAAAAGTACTAGGCGCTTTTTTTTTGGCGGGCAAAAAAAGAATTACAAAAAACGAAAAAAGAATTTATTCTTTCAAATGCATTAACATTTATTTATACAGATGCAAATTCATCGCATATTCACTTATCAGTGAGATTTAAATATATTTGTCACATATTTTTTCAGACATGAGACTTAAAAGAATAATTTCACTATTTAGTGAGACTAAATCAAATTTCTTCTTTAATTTAATGAAAATTTTTACTTTAGCAGTTACTTCACATTTAATATTGATCCTGTTTCTAGATTTTAAAGGGGAGAAGTTACCCCAACAATACAAACAAATTTTACAAAAAAGTTTTGGTGAAATAAACAAAACTAAAAAATTATATTTAGTGCATCCATAAGATTGACGACAAAGAAATAGTCTCAACTACTTTCTGCTTCTCTTTTCAAACTATTTATATTGTTTTACTCTTCCCTTGGCACTGCAAACGCATTTTGCAGTGGTTTTTTTCTATCGTTTTCTGTTTTTTTAGTTTTAAAAAAACATATTTAACAAAAAAGTATAAATTCTTTTAAAATGATATGACTCACTAATGTCTAAAGTGAGACAACTTTGTGTTTTGCTGTCCGTCTGAGTAGTACACTGAAAACATTTAAGATTTTACATTTTTATAATTTACAGGGATATATTTCATTTTGTTTCAATTAATAGTGAAAGTATTCTTTTAAGTCTCATATCTGGAAAAATAAGTTATATATATATTTAAATCTCACTGATAAGTAAATATGCGATGAATTTTTATGCGTATAAACAAATTTTAACGCATTTGAAAGAATAAATTCTTTTTTGTTTTTTTGAAATTCTTCTTTTTGCCCGCCAAAAAAAAAAGCGCCTAGTACTTTTTTTTCTTTTTTGGCTCATTTTCTTTCTTTTGTCGTCTAAAAACATAATCCACTTAAAAATTGGAGTAACACCAAAATTTTATTTAAATCCTATCCAGGGCACCGTGGTTTAGTTCTGAAAATCCTAAATTTTTAAATTCTAAAAATGTCTGAGATTCAGATTTTGAAATATTTTTGAATAGAAAAAGTCTCAGATTCTGAAAAATTTTAAACATATAAAAAAAGTTCTCAGATTCTGAGACATTTCTGGTATAAAATATTCTTAGATTCTCAGACATTTTTCGTATAGAAAAAAAGATTCTGAAACATTTTTCGTATAAAAAAGTCCCAGATTCTGAGACATTTTTTCGTACAAAAAGTTTTCAGATTCTGAAACAGTTTACGTATAAAAAAAGTATCAGACTTTGAGAAATTTTTCGTTTAAAAAAAGTCTCTGATTCTGAGATATTTTTCGTATTTGAAAAAATGTTCTATTCTGCGACATTTTTACTTAGAAAATGTCTCAAATTCCAAGTCTCACATTCATATAAATGTTTTCTATTTAAAAAGTTCCAGATTCTGAGACATTTTTCGTATAGAAAAAGTCTCCGCTCCTGAGGCATTTTTCGTACAGAAAAAGTCTGAGACACTCTAAGACATTATTCGTATAGAAATAGTCCCAGATTCAGACACATCTTTCGTATAGAAAATGTCTCAAATTCTGAGACATCTGTCGTATAGAATAAGTCTCAGATACTTTTTTGTATAGATTTTTTTTTGTACAGAAAAATCTCAGATTCTGAGACATTTTTCGTATAGAAAAAATCTCAGATTCTGAGACATTTTTCGTATAGAATATCAGATTCTGAGATATTTTATTATATTAAAGTATCAGATGCTGGGACATGTTTCGTATAGAAATGAGTCTTAAATTCTGAGACATGTGGAAAAAATGCCGCAGAGTTTTGTACTCTTGCCCAAAAAATTAAATCATGATAATGTTTTATTTAATAAAAACTTTTTACGAATAACCCTCACATATTTGTAAGGGTTAAAAAAATATTCAGAAAAAAAGAACTCCAAGAAATTTATCAAATTTATCAATATTTAAAAAAAATTTGGAAAACTACACTCAAAATAATAACTCTGGTAAATAACAGAAAAACTCTGCTAATTTAACAGAGTTCACCGTACTTTTCCAGCTAGCAACATTACTTGGTAATTTTACTAAAAAACTCTGTAAAATGATTTTTACAAAAAAAACTGTTAATTTACAGACTTTATAGTAAAATATTTGGTTAAATATTACCGTCTTTTGACAGAAAAAAACTCTGTTTTTTTACTATAAAACTCTGTAAAATGTTTTGGACAAAAAAAACTGTTAGTTTACAGAGTCTCTAGTAAAATATTGGTTAAATAAAGCACCATTTAGCAAAGAAAAACTCTGTTAATTTACATATATTTGTAAAATGTATTTGATGCAACCAAAATTTTATAGAAAAAACTCTTTAGTTAAATGCAATTTATTTTGGAATTTTCTTTTTTAAGTTTTCTGTGAAATTAATGTTTAAATTACAGACAAAACTTAGTTTTTGGTTACAAAAAATACAAAGTATTTTGCTAAAATCTGTATTTTTGCAGAAATATCTGTTATCTGTAAAATAAAGATTACAAGGTTAAAAGTAATATAACAGATAAAACTTTGTTTTTTGTCACAAAAAATTCAAAGTATTTTCTTTAAATCTGTATTTTGTCAGAAAACTCTGTCAAACATCTGTTGAATTGAGATTACAGTCATTTTACAATGTATTTTACAGAGTTATTATTTTGAGTGTAAGAACAAATCAGAAAATACAAAAAATAAGTCAGAAAAATCCGGATATATTCAGAAAAAATCACAAAATTCAGAAAGAAAAACAACTAGGAAATTTAGAAAAATCTGAATATATAAATTTTTTTTTTATTTATAATTAAATAAAAAAGTACAAAGAATTAATGCAAACAAATTTTTCCCTAACAAAAAGAAATGTACAAGCTAAAAAAAACTAAATAAAAAAAAAAAAAGTTGACACGGGATTCGATCACAGGACCTTCCGTTTTCCAGTCTGGATCACCTCAGCTAGGCCACCGTAGCTTACTCAAATGTTGATTTAAATTTTGTTATGTTTTTATTGCTTGTAGATACATATTCCATTTTCAAATATACTGGTTAGTATTGCCATGTGGTAATATTTTATTGGAAAAAATTTGCGATGATGGTAACAAATCTAATTGGAAATGCGATATTTGGTATGGCAATACTGCGTTAATCGAAGTTTACGGTTGTAATAAAATGAAAACTGTAATTCTCATTTTCTTTTTTGTTTAATCGTTAGCTTATATAGTCAAACTGAGGTGGCGTCCTGCAACTTTTTTAAAATTAGACCCCAGCCTAAAAACATTATCATGTTAAAAAGAATTAGATTCTGCGACCATTTTTTTTAACATGATAATGTTTTTAGGCTGGGGTCTAATTTTAAAAAAGTTGCAGGACGCCACCTCAGTTTGACTATATAAGCTAACGATCAAACAAAAAAGAAAATAAGAATTATAGTTTTCATTTTATTACAACCGTAAACTTCGACAATAATTTAATATTAATAAATAAAATAAAAAACACATAGTTGTGGTAGTGACACCTAGCGACGCTAGGTGTCACTCGATTAACGCAGTATTGCCATCGCATTTCCAATTAGATTTGTTACCATCATCGCAAATTGTTTCCAATAAAATATTACCACATGGCAATATTAACCAGTATATTTGAAAATCGAATATGTATCTAAAAGCAAGAGAAATATATCAAAATTTAAATCATTATTTAAACAAGCTACGGTGGGCTTGCTGAAGTGAGCCAGACTGGAAAACTGAAGGTTCGCGGTTCGAATCAGTGATCTGTTAACTTATTTTTTTTTTTTATTTAGTTTTTTTTAGCTTGTACATTTCTTTTTGTTAGGGAAAAATTTGTTTGCATTAATTCTTTATACTTTTTTATTAATTATAAATAAAAAAAAATTTATATATCGTGAACCTATATTCAAAATATGCCAACTCAAATTTGACCGAAATGAGTTTCCGATGGTAAATAGCTCCCCAATGCAATACCCATCTGTGATAAAAATTTCAGAGCAAAAAAATAATTTGTTGTCGTTTTACATCAATTTTTATTATTCTGCTAACTCAAAGTACATATTTTTTTGGTGAAAATAAATGCCAACTCCCATTGTAAATTTCCAAAAATTTTTCAAAATTTAAAAAAAAAAAAAAAATTGACCACATATCTTATTGCAATTGCCACGCTGAGCACGAATTTGGTAAATATTTTGATATCTAATGACCAGTTTTCGAGATATTGCCATTTTGAAAATATAGGTAAATAGTGTTTGCAAAAAAAAAATTGCTTATATAGGGTGTTTTTTTTAGAGGCTCACAACTTTGAATTGGTAATACTGCTTTATTTGACAACCGATCTAACTGCTGATAGTTATTTTTTGTTAAGTATGGTTTGACATTTTATCATGCAAAGACTTACACCACAGCAACGCTTCCAAATTGTAGAAATTTTTTATACCCTCCACTTAGTGATAGAGGGTATATATAAGTTTGTCATTCCGTTTGTAACTCATCGAAATATCGGTCTAGGACCCCATAAAGTATATATTTTATTGATCAGTGATCGATTTTAAGACATTATAGCGATGTCCGTCTGTCCGTCTGTCCGTCTGTCCGTCTGTCCGTCTGTCTGTGGAAATGGTGATCACGACCAAAATATTACACGGAGATCACTAAAACTTAACATGTTTATTGGAAGTTCTCCTAAGCAGTTTGGTATTGCATTTGAGCGATATCGGTTCAGCGGTTCAAAAGTTATGAACGAAAATGTAAGGACACCTCAAAAATTTTGGTACATTCAACATAACCTAAAAATACAAAATGCTTTAATTCGGCTGCTGGTTGACATGTGTGAACATAATTGAACACCGAAGGTACTTAAAGGAGTACGAACACATTTTTTGACAAAAAAAAAAAAAAAATCGCGGATTTTTTCCAAAATTTTTTTTCGCGGATTTTTTTTTTTTTTTTTAAGTTTTTTGCAATAATCTTTTTGAAATTGTGGAGGGTATTAATACATTCGGCAAGGCCGAATTTAACTTTTTTTACTTGTTTATAAAAAAAAGGTTCTTTTCGTCGAACTTAAATTTTATTCAAAGATCCTATTAATTGGTTACCAATATCGATTGATTTAACCCTATTGGATTATTTTCTGTGGGGCTATGTAAAGTAATTTATCTTTTCCGATAAATTAGAGACAATTAAACACCTGGAATTAAACCTTCGATGAGTTATTGGTAAAATTCGAAAAACGGCCGCAAATTCTGTGAAAATTGTGTGAAAATGGAGGTTCAGATTACTCCTTCTACGAGCCATTTTTGGTATCGATATGGCACCAAATCATTTTTAAACATTAATGTCATAAAATTATCTATCTAATAAAGTCAGTTTGATTGATATTAAAAATATTTTTCCTTACTTTATTTAAATTTAAAGTTCGGTAACAGTAAAAAAAAACACCCTATATATATGTAACTTTCAAACTACACTGCGTGACGAAACTAACCACTTTTTTAGAAAACAAGAGGTACGACCATCATTTCTATATACTTCGGACATGCTGAATCGAATGGCGTACTCCGTTTTTCGATGTATGGTACAGTTTTCTTGCAAAATGTCATTAAAAATTGGCTGATTTTCAGCTGCTTTTTTAACAAAAAAATTTCCAAAGCTAATGATTTTTAAATTTTATGGCATGAAAAACAAAGATATAACTTGTAGCAATATTTCTAATTAAACTTGGTTTAAAACTTTTTATCTTAAGCCCTTAAATTCGCGGATTTCTTCGTTTTTTTAAGTCTTCGCGAAATTAACCCCTAAATTGGTCTCTGATAAAAACTTGCATTTTGTGGATCATAAAGGCATCCATGACACTACGAATAGTGGACAAAAAACATCTATGTTATATGGACCATCATGATGAAAATCGCGAAAAACCGTTTTTTTTTTGTTAATGGCAGCATCACTTTACGAGATGATTTAAGGCTTCATCTTTTACTTAGTATATAATGTGGGAACCTTAAACAATGAACTGACCCAAAATTTGTCCAAAAAAGTTTTCATTTGCAAAAGTTATCTTAAAAAAAACTATAATTATCGTATGCAAACACTGATATAATAGTTTTTGTTAAGATAACTTTTGCAAATGAAAACTTTTTTGTCCAAATTTTTGGCCAATTTCGCGAAAACCTTAAAAAGTGAAGAAATTCGCGAATTTAAGGGCTTAAGACGAAAAGCTTTAAACCAAATTTGCATAAGAAATATTGCTACAAGTCATATCATTGTTTTCCATGTCATACAATTTAAAAATCATTAACTTTGCAAATTTTTTGTTAAAAAACTGCCTTGAAATCAGCAAAACTTTAACGACACTTTGAAAGAAAACTGTACCATACATCGAAAAACGGAGTACGCCATTCGAATCAGCATGTCCGAAATATATAGAAATGATGGTCGTAACTCTTGTTTATTTTTTAGTGTTCCGCAGTGCTATTTATCAGATTGAAACATTTTGGGTGGGGCGAATAAAGCCAATGATATAAGCTTTCAAAATAGCTAGTTTGGAGTGACACTATTACAATACAGCGTGAGTTACAGAGTGCCAAAGTTGACCAACCCGAGTTTAAGAGGCTTTTGGAGCTAGTAACTTTTAAAAATATTTTTATTTTTTTTTTAGTTTTTGCAATTACCGTACTAAGGAAAACAAAATAAAAAAAAATTAAAAAAAAAATTTTCAAAAAAAATATATTTTTATTTTCCGACAAAATATGCCAACTCTAAAAAAATATTTGTTTTTCAACATAGTTATAAATGCCATCTCTGAAAAATACGCAAACAAGTGAAAAATATGAAATTTTTGGCATAGGTAAAAATTGTTTAGAATATTTTAACCATCTTATGCAAGATACATTGTTTATTTTTACAATAATATGCGAAATAACTAGTTTTTTAGCTCTCCTGAAAAGTAAGTTTTTTAGAGTTGGCATATATTGAATATAGTTCGACGATATTCAGATTTTTCTAAATTTTCTAGTTGTTTTTCTTTCTGAATTTTGTGATTTTTTCTGAATATATCTGCATTTTTCTGACTTATTTTTTGTATTTTCTGATTTGTTCTTACACTCAAAATAATAACGCTGTATAATACATTGTAAAATGACTGTAATCTCAATTCAACAGATGTTTGATAGAGTTTTCTTTCAAAATACAGATTTAAAGAAAATACTTTGAATTTTTTGTGACAAAAAACAAAGTTTTATCTGTTATATTACTTTTAACCTTGTAACCTTTATTTTACAGATAATTAACAGATATTTTGTATTTTTTGTACTTTTTGTAACCAAAAACGAAGTTTTGTCTGTATTTTAAACATTAATTTCACAGAAAACTTAAAAAGGAAAATTCCAAAATAAACTGCATTTAACTACAGAGTTTTTTCTATAAAATGTTGGTTGCATCAAATACATTTTACAAATATATGTAAATTAACAGAGTTTTTCTTTGCTAAATGGTGCTTTATTTAACCAATATTTTACTAGAGACTCTGAAAATTAACAATTTTTTTGTTCAAAACATTTTACAGAGTTTTATAGTAAAAATCAGAGTTTTTTTCTGTCAAAAGACGCTAATATTTAACCAATATTTTACCATAAAGTCTGTAAATTAACAGTTTTTTTTTTTTTTGTAAAAATCATTTTACAGAGTTTTTTAGTAAAATTACCAAGTAATGTTGCTAGATGGAAAAGTACGGTGAATTCTGTTAAATTAGCAAGTTTTTCTGAGTGTAGTTCCCAAATTTTTTGGAAATATTGAGAAATTTGAGAAATTTCTTGGAGTTCTTTTTTTTCTGAATATTTTTTTAATCCTTACATATTTTTTGCATATATGTGAGGGTTATTCGTAAAAAGTTTTTATTAAATAAAACATTATCATGATTTAATTTTTTGGGCAAGAGTACAAAACTCTGCGGCATTTTTTAGAAAAAGTTATTTGATTCTGAATTAGTTTCGATATTCAAAAAGTCTCAGATACTAAGACATTTTTCGTTTCCATTTAGAAAAAGTCTGAGGTTCTGAGACATTTTTCAAAAAGAAAAAGTCTCTAATTCAGAAACATGTTTTGTATAAAAAACTCTTAGCTTCTGAAAAATTTTTCGTCTAGGATTCTGAGACGTTTTTCGTGCAGAAAAAATCTTAGATTTTGAAACATTTTTCGTATAGAATTAGTTTCAAATTCTGAGACATTTTTCGTAAATTCTCAAATTTTAGGACGATTTTTGTATATAAAAGTCTCAGATTCGAAGACATTTTTCGTATAGAAAAAGTCTCGGATTCTAAAACATTTTTTGTATAGAAAAAGACTCAGATATCAAGACATTTTTTAAATAGAAAAGGTCTCAGATTCGTATAGAAAAAGTCGCAAGACATTAGGAGACATTTTTCGTATAGAAAAATTCCCAGATTCTGAGACATTTTTCGTATAAAAAATGCCGCAGAGTTTTGTACTCTTGCCCAAAAAATTAAATCATGATAATGTTTTATTTAATAAAAACTTTTTACGAATAACCCTCACATATTTGCAAAAAAAAAATATGTAAGGGTTAAAATAATATTCAGAAAAAAAAACTGCAAAAAATTTCTCAAAATTATCAATATTTACAAAAAATTTGGAAAACTACACTCAAAATAATGACTCTGGTAAATACAGAAAAAACTCTGCTAATTTAACAGAGTTCACCGTACTTTTCCAGCTAGCAACATTACTTGGTAATTTTACTAAAAAACTCTGTAAAATGATTTTTACACAAAAAAAAAACTGTTAATTTACAGACTTTATAGTAAAATATTGGTTAAATATTAGCGTCTTTTGACAGAAAAAAACTCTGTTTTTTTACTATAAAACTCTGTAAAATGTTTTGGACAAAGTCCCTAGTAATATATTGGTTAAATAAAGCACCATTTAGCAAAGAAAAACTCTGTTAAAATACATATATTTGTAAAATGTATTTGATGCAACCAAAATTTTATAGAAAAAACTCTGTAGTTAAATTCAGTTTATTTCGGAATTTTCTTTTTTAAGTTTTCTGTGAAATTAATGTTTAAAATACAGACAAAACTTAGTTTTTGGTTACAAAAAATACAAAGTATTTTGCTAAAATCTGTATTTTTGCAGAAATATCTGTTAATTGTCTGTAAAATAAAGATTACAAGGTTAAAAGTAATATAACAGATAAAACTTTGTTTTTTGTCACAAAAAATTCAAAGTATTTTCTTTAAATCTGTATTTTGACAGAAAACTCTGTCAAACATCTATTGAATTGAGATTACAGTCATTTTACAATGTATTTTACAGAGTTTTTATCTTGAGTGTAAGAACAAATCAGAAAATACAAAAAATAAGTCAGAAAAATGCAGATATATTCAGAAAAAATCACAAAATTCAGAAAGAAAAACAACTAGAAAATTTAGAAAAATATCAATATATAATTTTTTTTTTTTATGTATAATTATATAAAAAAAGTATAAAGAATTAATGCAAACAAATTTTTCCCTAACAAAAAGAATGTAAAAGCTAAAAAATAATAAAAAAAAAAGTGAAAAAATAAGCTGACTGATCACGGATTCGATTAGCGAACCTTCTGTTTTCCAGTCTGGCTCACTTCAGCAAGGCCATCGTAGCTTATTTAAATAATGATTTAAATTTTGATATGTTTCTCTTGCTTGTAGATACATATTCGATTTTCAAATATACTGGTTAGTATTGCCATGTGGTAATATTTTATTGGAAAAAATTTGCGACGATGGTAACAAATCTAATTGGAAATGCGATATTTGGTATGGCAATACTGCGTTAATCGAGTGACACCTAGTGCCGCTAGGTGTCACTACCAGAACTATGTGATTTTTTATATTATTTATTAATTTTAAATTATTGTCGAAGTTTACGGTTGTAATAAAATGAAAACTATAATTCTTATTTTCTTTTTTGTTTAATCGTTAGCTTATATAGTCAAACTGAGGTGGCGTCCTGCAACTTTTTTAAAATTAGACCCCAGCCTAAAAACATTATCATGTTAAAAATTTTCAGACACATTTTTCGTATTGAAAAAGTCTAATTTTCCGTATAGAAAACAAAATTATATACATTTCTTAAATAAACATGAATCTGTCATCAAAAAAATGTTATTGAATCATCTTCTCGAGATATATTAATTTTAATTTTTTGCGGATTAAGTCCTCTGGTTATACTCAACGGATCTTAGATTTTAACCCCACGTTCTGTTCATGGGAGTATTTTCTTTACATATCAGAAGTAAACGGGACGTTTTTTTGCCAAATTTGGATAGTTATCAAGGTAAATTTATATATATATAATATATATTATATATATATATATAATATATTATATATGGCGACACGAAATAACTCCCACATGAAATAACTCCCACGAAATAACTCCCAATGAAATAACTCCCATCAAAAATGAAATAAGTGCCAATAGGGTAAAAAATGAAATAAATCCCAACTCCAATGAAATAACTTCCACCTGCGAAATGAAATAAGTCCCAATGAAATAACTCCCATCGAAAATGAAAGAAGTCCCAATGGTAAAGAAATGAAATATGTCCCAACCACAATGAAACTACTCCCACTTGAAATACAAAAATATTTCTTTATTGTTGTATATTTACAAGAAAAAATACAAATTTAAATTTTTTTTAAACAAACAGTCCTAAATTATGATGACTTAAAAAAAGGTTATAAAAATCTAATAAAATTATATTTAACAGTCCTTAATTATAATTTCATTCGATTAGTAAAACTTTTTTTACGTCATCATAGTTAAGAACTGTTTAATTTTTTTTTTAATTTAAAAAATCGCGCGATTTTTTAAATTAAAAAAAAAAAATTAAACAGTTCTTAACTATGATGACGTAAAAAAAGTTTTACTAATCGAATGAAATTATAGTTAAGAACTTTTGATTTTATTAAACTAATTCCGAGAAATAGTTATATAAATTGAGATGTATAACATAACAAAAATTTAATTTTGTATAGAAATCAGGAAGCTTCAAAAAATATTGATTTTTCAAAAGTTCAACGAGGGCTGCAGTATTTGGCATCAAAAGTTTATACTGCTTCTCCAAAAACTACAGCCGACGTAATTGCAGCTTTCCAGCAACAACACACCATGAATAAATTTGGATTAACAATGGACAATAGCTCTGACCAGACAACATTTTTTAAAGTTTGCTATGATTCTAAGGAATTCGCATACTGTGTCTTCGCCTCAGATAAAATTATAAATCTGGTTAAAGAAAATATTCCCAGTAATATGAACCGGACAATATTAATTGATGGCACGTTTTCCATACTTCCAATTGGCTGTTTCAAGCAACTTTTGTTGGTACACGTGGCATATTTTGAAAAGGTATGTATCAATCACACAAAATTTAAAAATTTCTTTTATAATTAAATTCGGAATTATTATTTTTAGATATTTCCCATTTTCTTTGTTCTTATGAACAAGAAATCAAAAAGTTGCTATGCACATTTTTTCCGATACATGAAAGAGGAATTCATTAACTTGGACGGTGCAAACTTTATTACCGATTACGAAGCCGGCCTTCGCAAAGCCATAAGTATGGAGTTTCCAACGTCAAAACTATATGGCTGCTGGTTCCATTTTGCCCAAGCTGTTCGACGACGCATAACAACAAAAAATAAGGAACTTGCAAACATATATTCGCCAAAATAACGAGGCTTCTTTGGAATACCATAAAATAATGGCACTCCCACTTTTACCAGAAACTCACATTTTGGGGGCATTCCACACCATAAAGGATGCTATTGATAATTTTGATCATCATTTTAAATTTGCATCGTTTTTAGAATATTTTGAGAGGCAGTGGCTTAAAAATGTACATACATCTACTAAAGAAAGTTTTAAATACAGTTATAATTTTTTAAACAATATTTTTCTTGCAGGTTGGACCTCAGGCAATTTTTGTTTTTGGGCTGGCTACACGAACGACCTCCGCGGTAGAAGCTTACAATGGCTTCCTGGGTAAACTCATTCCCAAGCATGGCAATTTTTTTAAATTTGTTCAAATTTTACAAAAAGAGGAGTTCGCTAAGGCAAGAGCATTTGAGCTATTAGTCAATAGTGGTGGAGCAACTGGAAAATCTAAAAGAAAAAGAAAATGCATTGCAAAAGACGAAATTGCAAAAGCAAGTGAGGAGTTACGGTCAGGCGTCATAACCACATCCGCTTTTATGAATCGCATGGTATTTCCAAAAAATGAGACCATCACGGGAATGAAACCTGATGAAGATCTATCTATTCGACGACATTATATATTTGGAAGAAGAGGAGGAGTTTGAAAACGACTGCAGCGATGCTCCTGCAGCTGATTCCAACTCAACAATCAAAATCGCTTGCGTCATATGTCTTAGCCAAGAACCAAATATTCTTATGCTTCCCTGCAAGCACTTAAAAGTTTGCAATGAATGTGTTTTGAAATTGCAGGCTGAAAGTGTTGCAAATGACGAAGCAAATTTTAAATGTCCAGTTTGTCGTAGCGACGTTCATGAAACCATGCAAGTTTTCTTGTAAACATGTAAAATTTCTTGTAAATATGTATTTTTTCTTTTAAATATACAACAATAAAGAAATATTTTTGTATTTCAAGTGGGAGTAGTTTCATTGTGGTTGGGACATATTTCATTTCTTTACCATTGGGACTTCTTTCATTTTCGATGGGAGTTATTTCATTGGGACTTATTTCATTTCGCAGGTGGAAGTTTTTTTTTTTATTGTGTTTTATTTATTAAATCATTATAATATTGGTACATTTTAATTGGTGCCTCAGCGCCACAAGGGCATTATAGAGGCAAGTTGGCAAAATATTAAAAGTAGGTTTATTTGACAGATATTGCAGGAACAATTGTCAAATAAACCTACAATAAGTCTGTTATAAGTATTATGAATAAAAGCCTTAATATTTATCTATCTATCTATATAAATAAAAATCAATTGTCGTTCGTTGGTAACAGCATCAGTTGAGAACGGCTGGACCGATATGGACAATTTTTTTTTTTGAAATGTTCGTCATAGTCTAACTTAGGTTTTTACGTTAAGAAAAATTGACCACGCCCACTTTTACGCCCACTTTTTTCGATTTATCTAAAATCCGAAAACGGCTGCACCGATTTGGCTAATTTTTTATTTAAATGTTCGTAGTAACACAGTTTAAGGTTTTACAGAAAGAAAACTCAACCACGCCCACTTTACCGCCCACTTTTTTCGATTTATCTCAAATCTGAGAACGTCTGGACCGATTTGACTTAATCTATATAAATAAAAATCAATTGTCGTTCGTTGGTAACCGCATCAGTTGAGAACGGCTGGATCGATTTGGACAATTTTTTTTTTGAAATATTTGTCATAGTCCAACTTAGGTTTTTATGTTAAGAAAAATTGACCACGCCCACTTTTACGCCCACTTTTTTCGATTTATCTAAAATCCGAAAACGTCTGCACCGATTTGGCTAATTAAATGTTCGTATTAGCACAATTTAAGTTTTTACTGAAAGAAAAATCGACCACGCCCACTTTTACGCCGACTTTTTTCGATT
This sequence comes from Pegoplata infirma, assembly GCA_963921195.1. Classification (NCBI taxonomy): domain Eukaryota; kingdom Metazoa; phylum Arthropoda; class Insecta; order Diptera; family Anthomyiidae; genus Pegoplata; species Pegoplata infirma. The sequence goes on from OY992538.1 coordinate 64,533,590, forward strand.
TATCTAAAATCAGAGAACACAGTGGCTAATTTTTGTTGAAAATATTTGTCATAATTCAACTAAGGTTTTTTTCGGAGAAGAAAATTGCCCACGCCTACTTTTTCTATGTATCGAAAAAACTGTTATAGTCCGCAAAAGATTTTTAAGGCAAGAAAAATTGGCCACGCCTTCTTTTACGCTTACCTTTTCCGACATGTATATTTTCAATCGTAGAACGGCTGGATCAATTTGGGTATTTTTTTTTAATTTCTTCATCGACCTAAGGTTTTTCGGAAAGAACAATTTTCTATTTATACGCCCCTCTTCGATGTATACAAAATCGCATCACTTGAGAATTAATGAACCGAATTTGGTTTTTACGGGAAAAATAATTAGCCACTCCAAATTTTATGCCCACTTTTTTGATATATCTTAAATCGGAGAACGGCTGCATAGATTTGGCTAAACTTTTTTTTAATGTTCGTCATAGTACAACTTAGGTTTAAACGGAATTAAAAATTTTTCACGTCCACTTTTTTTTCGATTTGGCTATTTTTTGTTAACATTAGTCATAGTCCAATTAAAGTTTTTACGGAAAAAAATTGTACAATCCCACTTTTTTCAATATATCTTAAATCCGAGAACGACAGCCTTTGCTAATTTTTTCTTTAATGATCATAGTCCAAGTAAGGTTTTTACGGAAAGAATTATTGTCCTCGATCACTTCAGCGCCCACATTTTTGAATATCTTTAAAATTTTAACACTTGAGAACGCCTGTACCTACATATTTGGCTTTTTTCTGTTTTAAATGTTCGTAATAGTCCATATGGTTGTTCGGAAAGAAAAATTGTCCTCGCCCACTTTTTTTCGATATATCCAAAACAAATTTAAATGCCCACTTTGCTTTAAATATGTGAAATCGCTTTAAGTCGAATACTAATGACCGGACCGATTTTTTTATGTTAGTAATAGTTCTAATTATGTTTTTAAGGAAAGATAAATGAGAAAATTGTCCCAGAGAAATGGGAAATTCGAGAAAACTACAAAGGTTTGTTTTTTTTTGTATGATCTCAAGAATACTCAAGAAAATAGCTCACAATAAGAACGAAGGATATGCGTAATTTTATTTTTGTGTTGTTCGTAATGATACTAAAGAAGTTTTTAAATTGTACAGTTCGAAAATTCGAAGACGTGGTAATTGTTTTTAAATTGTACAGTTCGAAAATTCGAAGACGTGGTAATTGTTTTTTTCCTGAAATATAATTTGAAGATGATTGATCTGCCTTAAAAAAAATCGGGTCTTTAAAACCACGCCCACAAATTTTTCTAAGCCGCGAAATTTATTACATTTTTTGCAGTGATATATATTTAAAGCAAAACTAAATATAACACTGAACTTATATTTGGGCCAGCAACGCGGACCGGGCCAGCTAGTATTAAATAAATTCAATAAAAAAGTTGTTGAATTAAAAAAAAAATACATTTTTAGGCAAAAAATAAAAAAAAATTGTAAAAGCAAAAAAAAAGTATATGTATCATTATAACAATTGATCACAAAAAACTACTAGCAACTTTGTGAAAAATTTACAAAATTACGGTTTTTATCAAAACATTTTAAAGTTCACTAAAAATAGTATACAAATAAAACTTTTGATCTAAGCACTGTTCTAAAATTCATTATCAAAAATAAATTTAATAAGATAAATCTTTAGATTATTTTCCGTAATAAGCCTTCTTACAAAGTTTTTTAGTCTAATTAGGTGACAAATACGGATCCTGAGCTTCATTCTCTCTTTCGCTTGAACTATCGACAGCAGCATTTCTTAAACGGGAAGATCTTCTTGTTTGAGTTGAGTCTAACAATATGCAATCTACATCTTCAAAGCTTCTTAACAATCGCGGTCGTGACATCTCACTTCTCTTCGTGTAAACTTTACCACCCAAAGAGTAAACCCTGCGGTAACCAACATTTTTTAAAGTTTTTGCATAATTTAGTAATGCCATAGTTTCTTTGCTAAGAAAATCATATATAAAGACCGACTTTGTGTCTTCTTTTTCTTTCAATTTCGATTTGGTTAACATTACAGCTTTCTTGTTTTTTTTGCTGGTAAACTTCACCACCATGTTTTGCTTGTAATTTTCTTCATCTTTTTTCTTTAGAAAGTATGCATCCTCAATTTCACAAGGTTGTAAATCTACGCCAACATCCTTCATTAAAGTCATCACTACCTCTTCAGCATTAGAATCATCCTCAACTTCAACACCATTTATTACCACATCATTCCTTACTCGATTATCATTTAAAATCTTCACTGCAATTTTAAGGTCTTCAATTTCATTTTTTAACTTTTTATTTTCTTTCTGTACAGCCTCCAACTTTTTATTGTTATCAGCTGTATGCTTTAAAATGTCATCAATTTGTTGTGACATAAACTGGATGGCATCTTGTAAACCATCCAGCTGATCTAGTTTATTGAGTTTTGTTTTGATGACATTTAAACTCAATACTCATGCTCCCTTCACTCTTGTTGCATACATGACAACAGTGTTGCCATAAGTTGAAACTGAGAGGGTGCTAGATCTCAAAGAAATGGGTGCTAGATTGTTCTACAGCTATAAAATCGGGTGCTAGATTTTTTTAACAGTTCGTGTACACTACGGTACCCCTTATTTTGGAAATTTTAGATTTTTCACTGCTCCTATACCCTGCATTTGTTAAACGACCTGAAATAAGAACCCGGTTAAAGTTTCCAATTTCGGCCAAAAATTCATTAAATTTTAAAAAAATAATTTAAAATTTTTTTGAATCTACACACGTAAAATATATAATACTTTTTTGATATCGGTAATCTATATATTTATATAATTTATTTTTTTAAAAGAAAAAAAAAAATCTCAATATCTGAAACTATTTCTATAAAATATTTTAAAAACAATTTTTTAAAGAAAAAATTCAAAATCTAAGAATTTTTTTTTTTTATAAAAAAGTCTGCGATTTTGAGACACCTTTCTATAGAAAAAGTCATAGATTTTGAGACATGTTTTCTGTGGCAAAAGTGGCAGAGAAAAAGTAGAAAAAATCTCAGATTTCAGAGACTGAGATGTTTTTTTTTTATAACAAAAGTCTCAGATTCTGAATGTTTTTCTATCAAAAAATATATCTAAGAATCTAAAATAAATGTCTTAGAATCTGAGACTTTTCCATAGAAAAAAGGTCCCAGATTCTGAAATTTTTTACATGGAACAAAATGTCTCAGAATCTTTTTCTATAGAAGAGCTCTGAGAATCTGAAAGTTTTTGCTAAGAAAAATGTCTCAAAATTTCAAACTTTTATGAAAAATGTATTTGATTTTCAATAGAAAAAGGCATAAGTTTTTGGAGCATTTTTCTCATAGAAAAAAAAAAAATCAGACCTTAAGATTTTAAAGACATTTGTCTTGCGTAGTCAAATTATTTTTTCTTATATTTTTTTTATAATTTTTCGTAGGTTCAACAGATAAATTCAGTTGCTTAATCGTGAAATTTGATATAAATACCTATCGATTTAAACGAAAGTCATTAGATCGGAATAAAATTATTAGTTATCACAACTGATAAAAGTGTTAGTTGGCTGGTCTACAAAAACTTAATTGGTTCTTAATTTTGGTTTTCTGTGCACTGAAAAAAATAACCTTCGTGATATAAATGAAACAGATTCATTATTTTGTTTTCATTTAATCAATGAAGGAATTCATAAGGTTATTAAAAAATCATGCATATTGTGAACAAATTTAACGAAATTTGTTTCATTAGATTTCGTAGTTTCATTCAAAATTTTCATTAAATTTTGTTTATAAACATGTCGTTTTTTGACACCTGTCGCAAGTGTCAAGTCTGTTTATTTTAGTAAAACGCGCCAAATAAAGAAAAAAAAAAAAACAGCTGTTCATAGCGGCACGAGTTTCTTTTGTGATTTTTTTTAGACTTTTTGTATTAAATTTAAAATTAAATGTAATTGATTAATTAAATATTTAATAAAATTCGTGTTGTTTTATATTATTTCGTGCTTTTCGTGTGTACCTATTAACATTTAAGGATTAAGTAAAGCTTTGTGTGGACTGAATGAAATATATAAATAAAAATGTGAGAGTGGATTTTTCTAGTTTTTTTTTAGACGTTTACGAAACTTAAAGTGAAACATAAATTAATAATTACATACATGTATACTAAAACTCGTGTTGTTTTATATTGTTTCGTGATTTTACTAAAGTATCAAATATTGTGGTTTAAGTCAAGTTTACGTCCACCCCTTCAAGGTTGATTTACATGTTAACTACCCTTTACCACTCTTATCTACACTTTCCCAGTTAAGGGGATACGATTTGCCAGTTTTAAATAATTTTCTATGAACAATTATTTAAATTTGTCGATTGTTATACCCAATACTGGGAAATAGTAGATAAGGGTGATCATGTAAATTTACCATGTTAATCAACCTACCCACTGCTATTGAACCTTAAATGAATAAATACTTTCATTCATTTCATGAAATACTTCATAAAACGTATGAAATTTTAAAAATATATTCTATGAACATTTTCATAGTTTCCATGTATGTTTTCATTGACACCATTGACAGAACTTTTATGACACCAGTTTCATTGATCAAATGAAACATGGCTTCGGTTGAAAACGTGAGTCATTTTTCATTAATCTAATGTCAATTTTCATTACTTTCACGAAGCTTTTTTTTCAGTGTGTGTATATAAGAAAATATTGTATTGAAAAAAAAAATATTTAAACAAGGTGGTGAAAAATTCAAAAATTCTGAAGTGGGTGCTAGATTATTCAAAAATTCTGAAGTGGGTGCTAGATTATTGTCTAGCACCCAGTTCTAAAATTTGGGTGCTAGATCACTAACGCGGGTGCTGGATTTAGCACCCCAAGTGCTAATTTTGCAGTAAATGCTCATACTGACGTTTGTCTAATGTAGAACATATGGCATGATATGTTTTGTTGCATTTATCACACTCTATATCATCATCATCTTCTTCTACCACCAATTTGCACTGATTGCAAATAATTTTGTTTTTTAAACTACGGCGGATTTTAGGTGGCATCTTTTACACTTTTAACATGATAATGTTTTTAGGCTGGGGTCTAATTTTAAAAAAGTTGCAGGACGCCACCTCAGTTTGACTATATAAGCTAACAATTAAACCAAAAAGAAAATAAGAATTATAGTTTTCATTTTATTACAACCGTAAACTTCGACAATAATTTAAAATTAATAAATGAAATAAAAAAACACATAGTTCTGGTAGTGACACCTAGCGGCGCTAGGTGTGACTCGATTAACGCAGTATTGCCATACCAAATATCGCATTTCCAATTAGATTTGTTACCACCATCGCAAATTTTTTCCAATAAAATATTACCAAATGGCAGTACTAACCAGTATATTTGAACATCGAATATGTATCTACATGCAAGAGAAACATATCAAAATTTAAATCATTATTTAAACTGGCTACGGTGGCCTTGCTGAAGTGAGCCAGACTGGAAAACAAAAGGTTCGCTGATCGAATCCGTGATCTGTCAACTTATTTTTTTTATTTAGTTTTTAACATGATAATGTTTTTAGGCTGGGGTCTAATTTTAAAAAAGTTGCAGGACGCCACCTCAGTTTGACTATATAAGCTAACGATTAAACAAAAAAGAAAATAAGAATTATAGTTTTCATTTTATTACAACCGTAAACTTCGACAATAATTTTAAATTAATAAATAAAATAAAAAATACACATAGTTCTTTCTGGTAGTGACACCTAGCGGCGCTAGATGTCACTCGATTAACGCAGTATTGCCATACCAAATATAGCATTTCCAATTAGATTTGTTACCATCATCGCAAATTTTTTCCAATGAAATATTACCACATTGCAATACTAACCAGTATATTTGAAAATCGAATATGTATCTACAAGCAAGAGAAACATATCAAAATTTAAATCATTATTTAAACAAGCTACGGTGGCCTTGGTGAAGTGAGCTAGACCAAGGAGGGTACAAATAGAGGAGGGAGGGATTGGAGAACACTCAACCTAGCACTAAACTTAGCACAATACCACGGCGTCAAAAAAACAAAATTGTGCATAACAAATGGAAAAAAGAGTTGTCATGTTATTTTTATTTATTTAAAATTGTGGCATGGTTGCATTTTTTTGTTAAGGCAATGTTTTTTGGGGTTTAAATTACGAAGAAAACATGTATACAACTAGTTAAAAAACAAAAAAGTACGACACCAGCAAAGTACAATTAAAATATATAAAAAACATAAACAAAATAGAGAAAAAAATGGTAATAAATAATTTTATTCTAGAAAAATGCAACCATGCCACAATTTTAAATAAATAAAAATAACATGACAACTCTTTTTTCCATTTGTTATGCACAATTTTGTATTTTTGACGCCGTGGTATTGTGCTAAGTTTAGTGCTAGGTTGAGTGTTCTCCAATCCCTCCCTCCTCTATTTGTACCCTCCTTGGCTAGACTGGAAAACAGAAGGTTCGCTGATCGAATCCATGATCTGTCAACTTTTTTTTTTTTTTTTATTTAGTTTTTTTTAGTTTGTAAATTTCTTTTTGTTAGGAAAAATTTGTTTGCATTAATTCTTTATACTTTTTTATTTAATTATAAATAAAAAAAATGTATATATTCATATTTTTCTAAATTTTCTAGTTGTGTTTTTCTTTCTGAATTTTGTGATTTTTTCTGAATATATCTGCATTTTTCTGATTTATTTTTTGTATTTTCTGATTTGTTCTTACACTCAAGATAAAAACTCTGTAAAATACATTGTAAAGTGACTGTAATCTCAATTCAACAGATTTATGACAGAGTTTTCTGTCAAAATACAGATTTAAAGAAAATACTTTGAATTTTTTGTGACAAAAAACAAAGTTTTATCTGTTATATTACTTTTAACCTTGTAATCTTTATTTTACAGACAATTAACAGATATTTCTGCAAAAATACAGATTTTAGCAAAATACTTTGTATTTTTTGTAACCAAAAACTAAGTTTTGTCTGTATTTTAAACATTAATTTCACAGAAAACTTAAAAAAGAAAATTCCGAAATAAACTGAATTTAACTACAGAGTTTTTTCTATAAAATTTTGGTTGCATCAAATACATTTTACAAATATATGTATTTTAACAGAGTTTTTCTTTGCTAAATGGTGCTTTATTTAGCCAATATTTTACTAGAGACTCTGTAAATTAACAGTTTTTTTGTCCAAAACATTTTACAGAGTTTTTTAGTAAAAAAACAGAGTTTTTTTTCTGTCAAAAGACGCTAATATTTTACTATAAAGTCTGTAAATTAACAGTTTTTTTTTGTAAAAATCATTTTACAGAGTTTTTTAGTAAAATTACCAAGAAATGTTGCTAGTTGAAAAAGTTCGGTGAACTCTGTTAAATTAGCAGAGTTTTTCTCTAACTTACCAGAGTTATTATTTTGAGTGTAGTTTTCCAAATTTTTTGTAAATATTGATAATTTTGAGGAATTTTTTGGAATTCTTTTTTTTTGAATATTTTTTTAACCCTTACATATTTTTTTTGCAAATATGTGAGGGTTATTCTTAAAAAGTTTTTATTAAATAAAACATTATCATGATTTAATTTTTTGGGCAAGAGTACAAAACTCTGCGGTATTTTAACATGATAATGTTTTTAGGCTGGGGTCTAATTTTAAAAAAGTTGCAGGACGCCACCTCAGTTTGACTATATAAGCTAACGATTACACAAAAAAGAAAATGAGAATTACAGTTTTCATTTTATTACAACCTTAAACTTCGATAATTATTTAAAATTAATAAATAAAATAAAAAAACACATAGTTCTAGGCGCTGCTACTCGATTAACGCAGTATTGCCATACCAAATATCGCATTTCCAATTAGATTAGTTACCATCATCGCAAAACTAACCAGTATATTTGAAAATAGAATATCCACAAGCAAGAACAACATAAAAAGCGCCGCCTGGCGGAAATTTTATAAGTATTCGCTTTTTGTAGTAGAGATGCGAACGTGACACGTGATTACGCGTGATCATGAGTGAAATTTACGCTTGATTAAAAAAAAAAATTTCGTGCGTGAGATTGCGTGAGTAATTTTGGCTTCGTCAGTTTGCGTGATTGTTTGTGCTGTCTAAAATAGAAAACTACACCATTTACAGATGAAATTCGAAAAAGATCAATTGTTATTCGAAGATTATATTTGTAATTCGAAGATTCCATTTGTAATTCGAAGATTCCATTTGTAATTCGAAGATTCCATTTGTAATTCGAATACTCCAATTGTAACTCGAAGATTCCATTTGTAATTCGAAGATTCCAATTGTAATTCGTAAAAGATCAATTGTAATTCGTAAAAGATGAATTGTAATTCGTGAAAGATCAATTGTAAGTCGTAAAAGATCAATTGTAATTCGTAAAAGATCAATTGTAATTCGTAAAAGATCAATTGTAATTCGTAAAAGATCAATTGTAATTCGTAAAAGATCAATTGTAATTCGAAGATTCCAATTGTAATTCGTTAAAGATCTAAATAAAGAATTCTGAATTAAAAAAAAAAAAAAAAAAAAAAAAAAAAATTGTAATTCGAAAAAGATCAATTGTAATTCGAAGATTCCAATTGTAATTCGTAAAAGATCAATTGTAATTCGAAAAAGATCAATTGTAATTCGTAAAGGATCAATTGTAATTCGTAAAAGATCAATTGTAATTCGTAAAAGATCAATTGTAATTCAAAAAACATCAATTGTTATTCGTAAAAGATCAATTGTAATTCGAAAAAGATCAATTGTAATTCGAAAAAGTTTAATTGTAATTCGTAAAAGATCAATTGTAGTTCGAAAAAGATCAATTGTTATTCGAAAAAGATCAATTGTAATTCGAAAAAGATCAATTGTAATTCGTAAAAGATCAATTGAAATTCGAAAAAAATCAGTTGTAATTTGAAAAAGATCAATTTTAATTCGAAAAAGATCAATTGTAATTCGTAAAAGATCAATTGTAATTCGTAAAAGATCAATTGTAATTCGAAAAAGATCAATTGTAATTCGAAGATTCCAATTGTAATTTGTAAAAGATCAATTGTAATTCGAAAAAGATCAATTGTAATTCGAAAAAGATCAATTGTAATTCGTAAAAGATCAATTGTAATTCGAAAAAGATCAATTGTAATTCGTAAAAGATCAATTGTAATTCGTAAAAGATCAATTGTTATTCGAAGATTCCAATTGTAATTCGTAAATTATCCATGGAAATTCAGTTGATGTTTTTCGAATTACAATTGGAATCTTCGAATTACAATTGATCTTTTACGAATTACAATTGCTCTTTTACGAATTACAATTGATCTTTTTCGAATTACAAATGATCTTTTACGAATTACAATTGATCTTTTCGAATTACAATTGATCTTTTATGAATTACAATTGGAATCTTCGAATTACATTTGATCTTTTTCGAATTACAATTGATCTTTTACGAATTACAATTGGAATCTTCGAATTACAATTGATCTTTTACGAATTACAATTGATCTTTTACGAATTACAATTGATCTTTTTCGAATTACAATTGATCTTTTACGAATAACAATTGATCTTTTACGAATTACAATTGATCTTTTACGAATTACAATTGATCTTTTACGAATTACAATTGATCATTTACGAATTACAATTGGAGTCTTCGAATTACAAATGGAATATTCGAATTACAATTGGAGTATTCTAATTACAAATGGAATCTTCGAATTACAAATGGAATCTTCGAATTACAAATGGAACCTTCGAATTACAAATAGAATCTTCGAATTACAATTGATCTTTTTCGAATTACATCTGTAAATGGTGTAGTAAGAAAATCGTCATCATATTGAATTTAAAGGGTAACTAATACAAAATTGTGATTAAAATAAGCTTTTATGATTAATTTTAGGAAATTAAATACCTTTTGTTCAAGAATTTGACATAAAGTCAAATAAAATTTAGTTTATTTTATTTTCGTGAGTCTTTGTAAGCGTGATTATTTCGTGAGCGTGACAAAAATTTTACCTACTCACGTGAGCGTGCGTAAACGTAAGCAGAAAAAACAATTTTGTAAGTGAGCAATACTTTTATTTCGTGTGCGTGAGTAAGTCAAAATTCACCCACGCGCCCATCTCTATTTTGTAGTATGTATCTATAATATTGTCGGATAACCACAAGCAAGAACAAAACACTGTTTATGTTGGAGTTTAAATATTATGCGGTAGCCTAGCTGAAGTGTGTCAGAGTCGGAAACAGTGGGTCTGGGGATCGTCTCCGTGATCAGTCCACTTATTTTTTTTTTTAAATTTCGTTTTTTTAGCTTGTTTATTTTTTTTTTTTTGTTAAGACCAAATTTTTTTTAAACCTTTATACTTTTTTTCATTAAATTATAAAAAAAGTTAGAAAAAGGTATTGTTTTAAGTATTGGTCATTGTTAAGTATAATTTAAAATTAAAAGACTATTTGATTTGAATAAAAAAAAAGGAATAAATAAAAGCTTATTAAAATAATAAAAAAAAAAATAAATAGAATCTTATAAATCAGTTAAAATTAGAGATGGGCGCTGCTCACGTGATTTGCGTGATTCACGTGAATCACGCATGAATCACGTGATTCGTGAGTAAATTTTTTTCTACTCACGTGAGCGTGCGTGAGCGTGAGTGCCAAAAAAAAGTTCGTGCGTGATCGTGCGTGAGTAAAATTCTTGCGTGAATTTTTCGTGATTTTAATTGTTTTCCAGATTTTTTTGTTCGGTTACGTTTTCTTGATTTTTTCATGGTCTTTTAAAAAAATTATAAATTTAATAAGTTTTGTAAATGGCTCACTGAGGAATTTGCACCGTGCTTCCATCAGGAAATGTCTTCAAATTCTGACATATATTCGGTATTTCTTGAGGACATGTTCTAACATTGTCAAAAATGAATGTTTGTTTTAAGATTGTGAAAAAATCCTCATCTATAAGGAAATGTCTTCACAATAGTAGTATATAAAACTAAACTTTTACATCTACCTGGGCAGTACCGTTTTAACCATAAGGGGCCCGAAAAGTCAATAAATTCGGTTATACGAAAATAAAGATTTTTTTTAATATCTTTTAAAAGAAAATTTCTTATTTTCTTACAGAAAAAAATCTCAGAATTTAACACACTTTTCGTATACACTGAGACTTTTTCTATAGGAGACATTTGTAATTTATCAAAAGTCTCAAATCCATAGAAATATTTGCTAAGTACATAAAAAGTTTCAGAATGTGAACTATTTTTCGTACAGAAAAAGTTTCAGATTCTGAGATTTTAAAAGTCTAATGTTCAGAGAAGTTTTTCCAAAATAAAAAGACTCAGATTCTAAGACACTTTTCGTATTGAAAAACTCTAAGATTCAGAGACGTTTTTCGTATAAAAATATTCTCAGATTCTGAGACATTTTTCGTACAGGAATTTTTTTTTTTTCACGAATATCATGGTTTTAATAAGTTAAGAAAAATTACCTCACTGCCCAAAATACTTTTTTTTAGTTTCTTTTTCTTAAAACAGGCAATCACATGAATTTAATTTGTACCAAAAGAATGTTTTTTTTTGTGCGACTTTTTACTTTCCAGCGGAGCCCCAAGTTCTTATGTGCCCAGTATCATACTTTAAGACGGCCCAGAATATGGGAACTTTTTAATTTCTGAGAAAAACATCGCAAAGTCGAAACGTTATTTCTTAATATGATAAAGATAATTTATAAAGAAAATGGATGGAAGTGAAAACTAATGGAAATACGAAGATTTTTTGCATTTTCGTATGACCTATATCAGACATTTCCACAAAGACGACTTAGGGGAAATATCAACACCCCCTGACAACTGCAGATTATGATTGAGGAAATTTTCAATTTTTTTATGAAACTGTCCTCAACTCGGTAATTGGAGATGTCATGGGGATGTCAGGTGTGACTCTGACATTCAGCAAGTCGTCACCACGGATGGCTCAAAGACTTTCCCAACTGGGAATGCATAAAAAATATGACAAACAATTTTTTTTGCATATTTTAATTCGTGAGTATTTCGTGATCGTGATTACGTCGTGAGCGTGACTAATTTTTTTTTCTACTCACGTGAGCGTGCGTGAGCGTGAGCAGAAAAAAAATGTTCGTGCGTGATCGTGCGTGATTACAATTTTTTTTTCGTGAGCGTGCGTGATCGTGATTGAAAAGTCACTCACGATCCCATCTCTAGTTAAAATGTTATATATTCAGGTTTCTCTAAATTTTCCAGTAGTTTTTGTTTTAAATGTTGTGATTTTTCTGAATTTATCTGCATTTTTTTTACTAATTTTTTGTTTAGTCTGGATTTTTTCTTAGTTTTTAATTTTTTTCTGAATATTGAATAAATCCTGCAAGTGTATTTAAGAAATTTCTTGGAGTTATTTTTTTCTAAGAAAATATCGTTTTTGGAAATGTGTGATGTTTATTCGTAACAACTTTTTATTAAATAAAACATTATCATGATTTAATATTTTGGGCAAGAGTACAAAACTCTGCGGCATTTTTTAATTTATTGACGGATATAATAATACACAGTGATAATTACTTGTTTAAAATATAATTAAAATAATATATTTTTTAATTCAAATAAATTTATATTTATTTCATTTTTTCCCCTATTGGGACTTATTTCATTTTTGGTGGGAGTTATTTCATTGGGAGTTATTTCGTGGGAGTTATTTCATGTGGGAGTTATTTCGTGTCGCCTCCCACCTCGGTGGGAGTTATTTCATCGTAGTTGTAGTAGGAGTTATTTCATATGAAATAACTCCCATTTCATATGAAATAGCTCCCACCGAAAAAAATGAAATAAATCCTACCAGAAACGAAATAAATCCCACAAAATTGGGAGTTATTTCTTATGAAATAACTCCCAACTTTGTATGGAGTTTTTTTTGGGACTTATTTCATTTTTGAGGTGGGAGTTATTTCATGTGGGAGTTATTTCGTGTCGCCGAAAAATTTAATTTTTTCCAACTTTGACCGCTGGTTGCTGACTGAAGATGACCTTGCAAAATTTTTTACGTGACCTTCGTTTGGCAAGTACTACGAGAGGAAATTTAAAAATTTAAATTCAACGAGACGTCCTAACTTACAGTATTTTTTTATGTAAAAGGTGTACTTTAGGGGCCCCTGAATGCACTCCCTGTTGAACATGTGGGGTCCTCCGTCCAAAATTAAGCTCGAAATAACGTTAAATTTTACTGCAATCGGTCCAGTACTTACTGAATGGCCGAATTATTTCCAAAAAAAATCTACAATAAACCACTGTGCATTGTTGAGGGTATTTAAAAATTCGGCACAGCCGAATATAGTCTATAACTTGTTTTTATATTAAATATACTTTAATTATTAACCAACAACTGAAAACATATATCGTCGCTGCGCCTAAAAATGGAGTCATGTGTTTTGGGGCAAGTGTTCAGGAGAGCAAAAAAACTGTTTATTTTCGTCCCTTCGTAATTTTTTTTTTAAGTTCGTTCTATAAAAAATTCTTGTACCGATATGCTATCCACATACTACAAAAAAAGTATGAAACATTTAACGGGTTTCCAGTGGTGCAGAAATTTTTAAAAATCATACACATAACTCCTTTTTTAAGTACTTGTTGGAACAAAATTTAAATAAAATGGAAACATTTTTTACACATAACTCCTTTTGTTTATGAAACGATTCTTATTGTTAATTTCTTTTCGAGAGGGGCAAAGACTAAATAAAGTTTGTTGGTGGTTTAAAGCGACATAAGTTAGACAAGGTCTTTGAAATTTTGATATTATAAAGCTCTTCATTAAACAGCGAACAACAGATTTTTCGCAAAACTGGTCATATTTCTTGTTTTTTCTTGTTACTATTCAAGAGCTTCGACATAAATTGACATCTGTGAAAGATTCTGTACTTTAGATACTAAAATTTTCCGCCGTCAAATGATTTAATTGCTTTCACAAGGCTTGATTACCTGCCATTTAGGATTTAGATAACAGCATGAAAATATGCAAGTATTTTCCAGAAATCTTGACAAATTCATTTAAAATACTTTGATGCTATGTGTAAACCTCATATTATTAGTGGCCCATTTTGTCACGATCTGTTACTTTTTTATCAAAAAAAGTTATGTGTAGCTTAACACATAACTCCTTTTCAGACCTTTTTTTAGAATGACGAACACATAGCTCCTTTAACTAACTTTTGAACCAATCAAGATATCAAGAAACGGTTTAGTGAGTAAGCGTATGACCAATATGGGATCATAAAGATGTAATAAAAATGCCGCAGAGTTTTGTACTCTTGCCCAAAATATTAAATCATGATAATGTTTTATTTAATAAAATCTTTTTACGAATAACCCTCACATATTTGCAAAAAAATATGTAAGGGTTAAAAAAATATTCAGAAAAAAAACTTCAAGAAATTTCTCAAATTTATTCAATATTCATAAAAAATTTGGAAAACTAACAAGGGTAGTATCTCAACCCTTATGAACCGATTTGCCTGAAACTTAAAACATATATAAAAGATACGATTTTAAGGTTGGGGTGTCTCGGCTTATCGGCCATATCAGTGTTTCAAAATTTCGTTGTCCCCTTATGAAACAATGTGGACCTCCGGGAAAATTTCGATAACTCCCGAACTAACCGGAATATCCTCTAGAGAAAAAGTCCCCCCAAAATTTAAACATTTTCATGATAAAAGTATTTAACGAAGCCAAAATTTTACAAGGTTATGCCACAGTTGGATAGGCATAAAAAACCCCTTTCTTCTCATATGTAAACATCCTATAGTTTCTTAGAAAGAAATGGCTGAAAAATCCAAAAAACGATTTTTCGCAATTTTTTGACCCATGTTTTGAACCCCTAAATCCCCGATATGGCCGATAAGCCGAGACACTCCAACCTTAGAATTGTCTCCTTTATATATGAGCAATTGTCATTAACTTTTAATATTTAAAAAAAAAAAAAATTGCGATTTTTTTTTCGTGGCACATTGATAAGACTTTGTAGGTAAATAACATTATAAATAAATAATTCAAATCCGTCCGCGTGCATTAATTTAAGCGATCGCACCCAAAACTATGGCGGTTTAAAGTTAAAATTTTTAAAAAAATTGTCAAAATTACATTTTTTATCCGAAATTAACCAAACGTACCATTTTGTATTATGCTTACCCAGAGCTAAAATACATATTCAAACATGAATAGGCTGACCATTCGTACTGATTTGATCAGTACATGTACTGATTTTTGATCACGTGTACTGATTAAAAAACGTTGTACTGATTTGTACTGATTTTTTGAAATATGTACTGATTGTACTGATTTTTGAACATTTCAAAATAAAACATAATTTTATTCAAAAATTCTATACAAAAACTTGAATTTCCATAATATATGTAAGTCGCCAGCAGTACCGTTTCAGCAGTACCGGTGGCCCGTGCCCAGGGCCCCCGACTAAGGGGCACCGAAATGCCAATCAATTCGCTTATACGCAAATGGATAAATTTTTTTTTTAATTTATTTTTAAAGAAAATTTCACATTTTCTTACTGAAAAATTCTTGGAATCTAACAGAGTTTTCGCATACTTCTGAGACTTTTTCTATAGGAGAAATTTGTCCTGTATCAAAAGTCTTAAATTCATACAAATTTTTCCTACATAAAAAGTTTCAGATTATGAAATGTTTTTCGTACAGAAAAAGTTTCAGATTCTGAGATTTTAAAAGTCTAAAGTTCATAGAAGTCCCAGCTTTTCAGACACTTAGCGTATGCAAAGTCTTAGATTCTGGGACATTTTTTTTGGTCATGCGACTTTTTACTTTCCAGCAGGGCCCCAAATTCTTGTGTGCCAAGGGCCCCGCCATACCTTAATGCGGCCCTGGTTCTTTTTATGACTTAAGTCTGACCATGAGATAATTTATAATTAATTAATTCTAAGGATATTGGAGTTTGGAAATCAAGAGGTTCCTAAACGCAAAAATGTATCTGAGCATGAGTTTATTTTGATCTTCCTAAATTTTCTTAATGCGCACAATATCTTTGAGGTTTTATATAACAAACAGCTTAATGGGCCGATGGATTTTTTATATAGATTATATGAAAAAGTGCTCAGAAAATCAGGGCCATTAAAAAACACGTGCTTAGTAGCTGGGAATTTTTATCAAAGGAAAAGTTGTAAAAACTTTCGCAAAAAAGTCCTCAAAATCTGAAAAATTTTCCTATTCTTAAAACCTGTGGAATTTTGTTAAATGAAGTCGTTTAAAGTCAAGTAAATTTTCTGCAAAATAACGACAACCGTTGTTTTTAACAGCTGTTTTTTGCAGTTGTTTTTACTCAAAATACTTGTGGTCAAGTGAATTAGTGTAACCGAAATTTTTTGAGTGTTAAAAAACATCAGTGTTTTCCCGTAGAAAAAAATTTTTTAGAGAGTTATTTCTAAAACAAAACATAAAAACTTGGGCGTACTGATTTGAGCTCAGAAAAAAATGGTCACCCTAAACATGAATAAAATCTTTGCTAAATATCGAGATATTTGCATTTAACCAATTTTTTTTTTTGGCACATTTTCCAATATTTTGGAAATAAAAATGTTTCCAACGGTTTTATTTTTTTTAGAAAAATATTACCAAATGCATTAACAAAATCTCAACAAAGTCTTAGTTAACACCATTATTCTATCTCTAATAGGTAAGAAACAGCAGTGGTTTAAAGGGAACATTTTTGAAAAAAAAAATAATAATTTTGATTTTTTTTTTTTTTTTTAATATTAAATGTCTGATTGTACAGTGTTGTCCTTCACTGAATATTGAAACTATTCAAAGTATGATTAATAATGCTAATATTAAGGTTATTACGAAATATTTTAACGTTATTACTAATTTTTTCAAGGTTATAAAAAATTTTAGCGGTTTTTCGCGATTTTCGCGACTGCAAAAATCAATGGACTAATTTTGAAATATTATTTGAATAAGACATGTCAAAATCTATCAAAATACATTTCTTTTCTACTTTATTTAAGTAATGTAAGATTTTATATAACCATTAAATTTAAAGGTATAAAAAATTTAAAACCACCGAAAAACCGCTTAAACGTTAAATTTTTTCGGGTGCGAATTAATTGAAGATAGAGAATTAAAAAGACTACCAAATGCGCCTTTCACCGACCAATTTCTATAAGCGGCCTGGATGTGCCTTACAAAAAAGTGAAAACTGAAAAACACCGCGGAATTCGCCAATATTAACTTTTGATCAATGTTGCTTTCCATGATTTATTATATTTGCACATACCATTGTTTCTACAAGTTCAACTTTCAGCCATGCCCATTTGGCTGTCAAATAATGCAAAACTAAAATATCGGAATTTTGCAAAAAATTTAAAAAGTTCATAAAATTTTTGCAATTGAATATTTTTTGGGTGCGTTTGTAAATCAAGTGGGAAATGGTAAATTATAAAGTTCACAAAGCATTCGGAACCATTCGGAATAAAACTGGGAGTGTGCCTCGCAAAAAACAGACTTTTTTAAAAATTCACGTTTTTTCTTCCCATCTTTGGAAAGCTGCATCTTCGTAACCATTGCGAGCACATCACTCGAATCAGTCTCAGATTGTGCATATTTACAAGGGCTTTTACCATGTGTATTTGAATTTTAAAATTACAGTTTGCACCAAAAGCTACAATCAAAAAACCTCGAAAAATTGAAAATTGAAAAAAATTGGTATCAAAGATTTAGGTCCATGTAACTTTTTTCTTATTGATGGCACATCCACTGAACCTATACAAAATAATTGCCCAAGCCAACTGATTAAACGGTATTAAATTTGGAGCAATAGCTTTAACGCACCCAACAATATGGAACTTTGAACGAAAAATTTCATGAGAGTATCAAGCGATTTTTTTACAACTTTGCACGTTCCTTACCACGAGATAATGAGACTATTTGCGCTGTGCCTTTGCAGAATTACTCATTATGGTTCCCTTAACATATCTACATTCACAGGTACCACCTAGTTAACAAATAAAAATGTTATTGCGAAATTAGTAAAATATCACAAGCGTTAAAAGTTAATGACAAAAGTCCATATATATTATTTATATTTATATATATTTTACGTTTCATGCAAATCGGTTCATAAGGGTTGAGATACTTCCCTTGTAAGAACAAATCATGAAAATGGAAAAACTAAGTCAGAAAAATGCAGATATATTTAGAAAAAATTACAAAATTCAGAAAGAAAAACAACTAGAAAATTTAGAAAAATCTGAATACATAAATTTTTTTTTATTTATAATTAAACAACAAAGTATAAAGAATTAATGCAAACCAGTTTTGCCCTAAAAAAAGAAAAGTACAAGCTAAAAAAATCTAAATAAAAAAAAAAACAAGTAAGAAAGCTATATTCGGCTGTGCCGAATCTTTAAATACCCTCCACAATGTTAACCAATGCACAATGGTTTCGCAGACGACCTTTCTTGGCCAAAATTCAATTTTCTCAAAATTGATTTTATAGAAAATCGTTAACACTTACAAACAACAGAAAACATATTTTGTTTTTGGATACTCATTTACCGTTCAAAAACAAATTTAGATAAAAATAAAAAAAAAGTATTTTTTTAAATTTTAATTATTTTTTTGAGTTTAAATACAAAAAATTTCTTATTAATATTATACATGGAAAAAAAAAACTTTAAAAATTTTTAACACAAAACCTATTTCAAACCGAAAATTTTTCCATTTTTGAAATTTTGGCCAAGAAAAGTGTTGAACGGAACCATAGTGCAATGTAAATATTTAAAAAACAAAAAAAATATATTTTTTTTAAGTATGTATGAAAATTATATAAAAATTATGAAAATTGTATAAAAGCAACCACGTGTATTACACATATTACGTATTTTTTTACTTCTATTAATACAAATGGCGCGCTGCCACGCCATATCATGCAGGTTTGTATTGAAACTCATTTCAATTGCTCATAGCTTCTTAACCCCTAGACTGATTTTGCCATAATTGGTACCAAAATAACCAGAAAAACGTTGAGAACAATAAAATATGAACCTATTTAAAATTTTATTTGAATATGTCAACCATGAGCCAAGATAAATCATTTTAAAATTTTGGGTTAAATTGCTGGTGCTTCGCCCCATTGTGCGATTCGGCCCAAATTTTTTGTGATTGTTAGGAATGATAAAAGTACATTAAATTCAAAGTTTCGTTTACATTCATTCAACAGGTGTCAAGTTATAGCATTTATTTTGTGAAAAATTCACATTTTCACTCATCAAAATTTACATTTTCACTCATAACTTTTAAAATACTTAACCGATTTAAAAAAAAAATACCCATCAGATTCTGCCTAGGAGAATTACGCAACTTTTGGTACCCCAGGCGTTTAAATCGGTTCTGGATTATAGCCAAAAACGTGATTTCAACAGACAGACAGACAGACGGACGGACAGACAGACAGACAGACAGACAGACGGACATCGCTAGATCGACTTAGAATCGATCAAGGATCATGAATATATATACTTTATGGGGTCCTAAACCAATATTTCAATGTGTTACATACGGAATGACAAACTTATATATACCCTCTATCACTAGAGTGGAGGGTATAAATAAGTTGCCAGATCACGGATTCGATCACCGGACCTTCTATTTTCCAGTCTGGCTCACTTCAGCTAGGCCACCGTAGCTAATTTAAATAATGATTTACATTTTGTTATGTTTCTCTTGTTTGTAGATTTTCGATTTTCAAATATACTGGTTAATGTTGCCATGTGGTAATATTTTATTGAAAAAAATTTGCGATGATGGTAGCTAATCTAATTGGAAATGCTATATTTGGTATGGCAATACTGCGTTAATCGAGTGACACCTAGCGCCGATAGGTGTCACTACCAGAACTATGTGTTTTTTTTTATTTTATTTATTAATTTTAAGTTAATGTCGAAGTTTAAGGTTGTAATAAAATGAAAACTGTAATTCTTATTTTCTTTTTTGTTTAATCGTTAGCTTATATAGTGAAACTGAGGTGGCGTCCTGCAACTTTTTTAAAATTAGACTCCAGCCTAAAAACATTATCATGTTAAAAAAAATTAAAAAACTACATATGACTCCATTTTTAGGCGCAGCGACGACATTCAACATTATAGTATTTCGGGATAAGCTATTTATGCTCGTAATTTCAACGAGTGGGTAACTACGGGAGTAAAATAAATAATAGATATCTTTACCTAGCCGGTAAATGAACATTGAAAATTATAGTTAAGTTTACGAAATTTAATTTACACGGTAGATATCTATGCACTGATAGTTGAAATTACTGCTTGTTGAAATTACAGCTAATTAGTACACAAAAAAAAAAAACACAATTTAATATTTACATATTGTTTTTATTTATTTGTTTTAATTAAATTATTTACATATAATTCCCAGTAATTATTTCAATGCATTTGTTTGATAATATGAATAATTAATTCCTTGAAAAATTAAATTACTACAAAATAATATAAACTAAATTAAATTTGAAATAATTGTTTTCACTTGTTAATCAATGAAAAATATTGTTAGTGAGAAAAATATATTTTTATGGATTTGTATTTAACTGCTTGTTTTATTTTTTTTTATTTTTTTTTTGTAATCGAAAATATCGAACGGTTTAATAAAATAAAAATTTAATGAAATTATTGGTATTTTATGGGAAATTGTTTTAAAAAATGTTATATTTAAAATTATTTGTTAAATAAGATTTTACAGAATTTTTGATTTTTGGATTTAAAGTGTGTTTAAATTTTTATTGTTTTCTATTTATTCACTTAATTTTGTAAAAACAAGCAGTATATCTAAACACAATAAATTAAACTTATAACTTTTTTTTGCCATTGATTTTCCTTCATAAGTTTTTCCACGAAAATATTGCAATTGATTGTATAATTTATTTTTAAATTTATACCACCAGGGGCTCATTACAGGTTGTATAAATTTTGTCATTTGTTTCAAAGTTTTTGAATAATTTTTCATTGAAAAAGAAGTGGTAGATTTCTTAAAAATTAAACTAAAAATAAGTTGTATTTTAAAAAAAAAAAAAAAAAAGAGTTTAAAATTGATTTTCTTAATAATAATTTTACATATTATTTTGTTTTTAATTAAATAACATATGAACAGTAAGGGTGTTCTTATTTTTTTATTTTGGATTTTTGTGTTGCACTGGGCAGAATTTTGTTCCTTTGTACTAAAAACTTAATAATAAAAAATTTGGAGTTAATCCGATAACTTTAAGTGGACGCGGAAACGACCTGAAGTTTGAATAACGGATTACAAGGGGAAAAAATTACTTTTTACTCATTTTCTCAATTTTTTCGATATTTAAAGTTAAGTTTGAATTCAAATGGTTACAGAATTGTGATGTAGAGTACATTACCTTTGTAATAAGGCAATAAAAACTTAAATCGGTTAAAAATCAGCCAAGTTATTACAACTGCCCCAGGCAACTAGCGTGTGGCAGACCACTTGATCAAAGATTTCGAGTTCAATTTTTGAAATTGATTGAAATTATCTATTATAGCAACATTTTTTTATTCTTTACTTCCCAATGTACTAAGGTAATAGGTATTTTTCATATTGTGTTATGCTAACTTGTTTTTTTTAATTAATGTTAAAAAGGTCTAAATTTTTCAGCCCTGTTTTCAAATCTCCAATTTTAAATTTTAATTTTTTTAGGCAAATAAAATTTAAAAAATCGACCATTGGACCATAGGATTTTGTTAAGCACATATTAGGGAATAAAAATTACAAAAATTGTAGACATTCCTTTTTTCATTCGTCTAGTTTAGCGATTCTAATTCGGCGGATTTCGAGATAATAGTGATTTTGGTAAATTTTTTAGCTTTTAGTTAATTTTTTTATTTTTTTTTAACAAACTTCGTATGTTTTCTACCGAATTACTACAGATCAATATAGAATACTTCAATTCCTTTAATCAGGGCAAAATTGAGATATGAAAAATTGACCCAGTTCAAGGTCAAAGGTCAAATTTTAGAAGAATTTTAATTTTTAAAGATTTACAGATTTTTCGAGCGGATATTAATGAAACTCCTAAATGTTATTTTAATAAGATATAAAAATTATTGGCTTATAAAAATTCAGAACATTAACCCTTAAGTGCTGTTGGGGTCTATATGACCCTATGAAATAATATACTTATATTTTCTCCATTAAATAAAAAAAATATAGACCCCAATAGCACGTATGGGTTAATTTTCCGAATTTTAATAATAAACCATTTATGTTTAGTCATATTAAAATAACATCAAAGAGTTTCATAAATATCCGCTCAAAAAAATTGTTTATCTTTAAAAGTTCAAATTGTTCTCAAATTTGACCTTTGACCTTTAACTGGGTCAATTTTTCATATCTCAATTGTGCCCTGATATATTATTCTGCAGTATTTCGGTAGAAAACATATGAAGTTTGTTAAAAAAAAAATAAAAAAATTAACTAAAAGCTAAAAAAGTTACCAAAATCACTATTATCTCGAAATCCGCCGAATTAGAATCGCTAAACTAGACGAATGAAAAAAGGAATGTCTACAATTTTTGTAGTTTTTATTTATTCCCTTATATGTGCTTAACAAAATCCTTTGGTCCAATGGTCGGTTTTTTAAATTTTATTTGCCTAAAAAAGTTAAAATTTAAAATTGGAGATTTGAAAACAGGGCTGAAAAATTTTGACTTTTTTAACATTAATTTAAAACAAGTTAGCATAACACAATATGAAAAATACCTATCACCTTAGTACATTGGGAAGGAAAGAATAAAAAAATGTTGCTATACTAGAAAATTTCAATCAATTTCAAAAATTGAACTCGAAATCTTTGATCAAGTGGTCTGCCACACGCTAGTTGCCTGGGGCAGTTGTAATAATTTGGCTGATTTTTAACCGATTTTAGTTTTTGTTGCCTTATTACAAAGATAATGTACTCCACATCACAATTCTGTAACCATTTGAATTCAAACTTAACTTAAAATGTCGAAAAAATTGAGAAAATGAGTAAAAAGTCATTTTTTCCCCTTGTAATCCTTTATTCAAACTTCAGGTCGTTTCCGCGTCCACTTAAAGTTATCGGATTAACTTCAAATTTTGTATTATTAAGTTTTTAGTACAAAGGAACAAAATTCTGCCCAGTGCCAAGCAATTAAAACATTTTAAATTTTTCCCTTACTGTTAAGAACACCCTTAATGAACAGTGTGCAAAAAAATGTGTGATAACCGAGAGAAACGCAAAACAAAGTTGTAAATTTAAAATATTAGGTTTGTTCCACAACGTTACCGCGGGTTCCCGAGGGTACCCAAACCAGCCCGAAAAGCGTTCCCGAACGCAAAAATTGGGTAAATGAGTGAGTTTTTGAGAGAATAAATTTGTTTCTCATTTTACCGAACTTACCCGTACTTTTTTTTCGTGTAAACTGGTAACATTCAGATGTTCAGTTTCAATTGTAAACTTTAAACTCGATTTTTGCAAAATCAAATATTTTGATTTTCAACATAAATTTAAAATTTTTTCCTGACATTTTTGTGGCTGATAGCAAACATTTAAGCAATAAATTTGTAAACTTTTGTTTGGTCCACTCGGCTATATATGTATGTATATTAGGGTGGTTTTTTATTTTATTTATTTTGGAATTTCGAGGAGCGCGCAGCGGATTTTTGTTCCATTTGATGTTAAAATAATTGTGTAAAAATTTGAGCTAAATCGGATAAAATTAACCCGAGGCGCAAGGAGGTCAAAGTTTCGAGAAAAAGCCAAAATGGCCAAATTTTGAAAAAAATTAAAAAAATGTAAATTTTGTAGAAATAAAAAAAAAAAATATTTTTTATTTAACTTTCTTGCAATAATACTCAGAAAAAATTATCTTAAATTTTTATGACGGCAGTAACACTTTCAAACATGAAATACAAAAATTACCATGCATTTTGAGTGGTACCTGAAATGAGTGTTTTCGATTTTTTGAAAATTTTATTAAACAAAAAAATTAAATCTTACTATTCTATAGCAATGGATTATTAAATACATCCTAAGGCTTAAATATTTAAAAAATTGGGGATATCCATCGACTCAATTTTTTCTTGGAGTCATTTGACTCCTTGAAATCCGCAAAACTCAAATGACTCCAAAAAAAAAATTGAGTCGATGGATATCCCCAATTTTTTAAATATTTAAGCCTTAGGATGTATTTAATAATCCATTGCTATAGAATAGTAAGATTTAATTTTTTTGTTTAATAAAATTTTCAAAAAATCGAAAACACTCATTTCAGGTACCCCCCAAAATGCATGGAAATTTTTGTATTTCATGTTTGAAAGTGTTACTGCCGTCATAAAAATTTAAGATAATTTTTTCTGAGTATTATTGCAAGAAAGTTAAATAAAAAATATTTTATTTTTTTTATTTTTACAAAATTTACATTTTTTTAATTTTTTTCAAAATTTGGCCATTTTGGCTTTTTCTTGAAACTTTGACCTCCTTGCGCCTCGGGTTAATTTTACCCGATTTAGCTCAAATTTTTACACAATTATTTTAACATCAAATGGCACAAAAATCCGCTGCGCGCTCCTCGAAATTCCAAAATAAATAAAATAAAAAACCACCCTAATGTATATACATAATGTACACTAGCTTGGTTAACGATTTTTTATGCCCTCCACTGTAGTGATAGAGGGAATATATAAGTTTGTCATTCCGTTTGTAAAACTCCATTTTGGTAAATTTTCAGATTTTTCTTATGAGCCGTTCAAACCAGACATGAGCTCAAATGTATTCCCTTCTTCGCTTACACCAAATCATTCGCTTCAGAGTACACTATTTTTAGAGTACAGTGTTTGCGAATGAGAATGTTTACTATGATGCTGAACAACAAATTAAAAAATTTGCTGTGCTTGTTTAAACGAACACGAAAAATGTCGTGTTTGAACGATTAGAATGAAACAAACGTTCGTTTTTAGAATAACAAACATAGTAGAGATTATAAAAATTACACCGTGTTATAGAATATTTTTAGCATACACTGATCGCTTAGAATGTTTTTGTAAAAAAATATTAAAAAAAAATTGTTGGAAAACTTATTATAAATATGGGGGTAGTAAAAAAAACGTTTTGATGAAAAAGTAAATTATGCTTTGTGAAAAAATGTATTAGTATGTATAAGAGAAATATGCAAAATAATGCAGTTAGTTTTCTGTTACACTTGCTCGTACACGCACACGCACAATCTTATTGTGTCGTTGAAACAAATCATAAACATTGTGTTTTTTTTTATTTTTAACTAAAAGTATTCCCAACAACAATAAGTACCGCTTTAAAGTTTTTTAAATTGAAAATATGTTAGGGTGAAGAGAAATAAAAAAAAGATTAATATGGTGTTTCTGTTAAACGGACGAAACAATACACGAACGAACGCTACCCGTACGAATTCGTAATGATATCAGTTTCCATAACATTTTCGTTTGATTACGTTATTTTTTTCGTTAGTTACGTTTGTCTTGACCATTTGTCAAATTACAGTATTGCCAGAAAGTTTTTTTTTAGTTTTTGTTTATTTTTTTCATACAAAAATTATCTAAACTAAACGAAGTGGCAACATCAACATATCAGCTAAAGAAAACAGCTGATCAAATTTCATGTTTATAAAAAAAAAACACAATTATAATCAAATCAGAGTTTTTTTTATTTATTATAGCTAAAAAGTTAACACAATTTTAATAAAAAAAAAAATGAAAACAATAATTTGTATGATAACCCGTGGCTTTTAAATTGATAATATAAATTGGTCAAATCCGTCTTTTTTTCACTGATTTGTTTTAATACACATTTTTTTCAAAGCATTTAGTTATAAAACATTCACATTTTTTAATTTTATAAATTAATATTACTTATTTTTGTTATAAATTCACATTTTTCACTTATTTTGTTAAATATTTCACAAAAAACTCCTTAACGAATGGTATTTTTCATTCGTGTGGTTTTGGCGTTTTTGACATTTCAATTCGTGTTGTAGAAACAGAAAAATATGAAGAAAAATGACAACTCTTACGTTTTCGTTCGACTAAAATGACATCCGCAATACAGAACCTCAAATTGATTTTCTTATGTCATTTGGACGAACGAAAATGAAAATTCGTAATAGAGAAACTGGACATAAATAGTAGCGTAGTGAAAAATGTTCATATATATACATTAGGGTGGAGCTAATTAGATCTATTTCGAAAACCGGTAAAGTTGCCTTTTAGGGTTGACATTAACACATTAAAATATTGATCCTGTGAGACAATGGACTTCAAAATCGGAGAGTTCCGCACAAAGTAAAAAATATATTTTTTTTCTTAAATTATTTAATATTCGGACATTACTTAAAAAGTGTTTTTATGGTAAAATTTTTTTTTTGTCTGTAAAAATTTGTTTTTGTCTGTAAAGTTTTTTTTCTTGTTTTGCAAAAAATTATTTTATTATTTCTTGTTTTGCAAAAAATATTTTTAATTAGTTTTTTGCTGAAAATATAACGTCATGTTGGCTCAGTTTTGAGAAGATGTACATATATTTTTATTTGTCGTTTTATTTAATTTGGCCTTTAATGCAATTTGAAAATAATTTTAAAAAAATAAGTTGTTTTTAAAGAACATTTTTTTAATTTCTTTACAGAAAAAAAAATGTTTACCATAAAAACACATTTCAGTAATGTCCGAATATAAACTAAAGGCTGGGTTAGCTACCCGTAACTGTCCCCTTACGTAGCGTAGTGATCAAAATCAAATAGAAAATCACATCATTTTTTCTCATATAACGAAAATCTCTCTACGCTAGTTTACGGTTGAGGGTGCATAATATTTTATTCAGCCTTAATATTTTGAACAAAAAAAAATTATTTTTTTTTTCTCCGACGTTTTCGAAATTCGAAAAAAGCATATTTTGCTCCACCCTAATGCACATACAAAAAAATAGACAAACTTTCGGTATTAGCAGAATAGTTGAAAATTTTGTAAAAAAAAATGTATTTGGTCACACACTACATATTTCATCATTATAGGTACTAACATTTTCTGCCATAAGGCAAAACATTTTTTTTACCACAATGAACATTATTTTTCGAAATAGAAAAATAATTTTTCAATCCACCCTAATTTTAATTTTTATGTATTAAAATTTTTTTATCCACTCTTATTTATAAATTAATTTTCCCCATAATTATTTATTATTTACCTCTTCATTTATTCTACACAACAAAATGTTTATTTTTATTCGCACTTGCATACATACATATGGGGCATTCCATGCCAAATCACTCACTTTTAGGCCCGACCCCCTTCGATTAATTTTATTTTTGGATATGTTTTAGTACGTATTAAATGCAACTTGCAGCCAAATTTTCAGCCTTTTATACCAAGGTGGTGTTGAGTAATCAATTTTTCAAAATGGCGATTTTTTCCAAAAATTGAAAAAATTTAAATTTTCAATCAATTTTGACCAGTAAAAAATATAGATATATTAAAAAAAGATGGACAACATTTTGTTGGTAGTTAAATGTAGTTTTAGAAAAAAAATATGAAAAATTATTCGAAGTAATTATCACTTGTTTTTTATCGTATAAAAATTAAAATCGACTTTTTGAAAAAGTCCGAAACCTTCGATTTTTTTTTTTAAAATGTCAAAAAATTCTACTCTAAATTACGCAACTTTTAAGTCATAATTCGAGATGTGATCGTAATTCGTTCTATTTTTATTCAAATTTTGAAAATTGCACTTTTTTTTTTTTGACTCTGGTTTATTTTATATGGTGCTCCAAAAAAAATAATTTGGTAAATATTGACCGTAACTTCCCCTAGATATATTAACTTGGGTGTAAAAATACGTCTCAGAAAATTTTAGGATGATCGGACATGGGTAAGGCGTGCCGCATCGGCTTTGAAGTTTGAAAATCGGATTACAAGGGAAAATATGCATTTTTTTCTGTTTTCTTAATTTTTTTGGTATTTTAAGTTAATTTTGAATTCAAATGGTTACAGAATTGA
The DNA here is from genome assembly GCA_963921195.1 of Pegoplata infirma. Lineage (NCBI taxonomy): Eukaryota > Metazoa > Arthropoda > Insecta > Diptera > Anthomyiidae > Pegoplata > Pegoplata infirma. Next base: position 64,561,732 of record OY992538.1, read on the forward strand.
AATGTAGAGTAAAATGTCTCTCTATTAAGGTCATAAAAACCGAAATCGGTTTAAAATCAGCCAAGTTATTACAACTTCCCCAGGCATCTAACGTGTGGCAGACAACTTGATTAATCAATACAATCCGATTTTTGAAATTCATTGAAATTTTCTACTATAATAACATTTTTTTATTCTTCAAGTTCAAATGTTATTAGATGACAAGTATTTTTCATATTGTGTTTTGCTAACATTTTTTAAATTAGTGCTAAAAATGCCTGCATTTTCCACCCTTTTGAAATCTCTATTTAAAAAAAAAAAAATTTTTTTTGTTTTAAAATTTGGAAAAGTCAAAAAAATATTACACTGAAACATGAATAATGAAAAAATGTTATTACAGTAGAAAATTTCAATAAATTTAAAAAAGGGCCTCGTATTTTTTAATCAAGTTGTATGGCACACGCTAGATGCTTGGGGAAGATGTAATAACTTGGCTGATTTTCAACCGATTTTAGTTTTTAGTACCTTATTAGAAAGGCATTTTACTCCACATCATAATTCTGTAATCACTAGAATTAAAACTTAACTTAAAATACCAAAGAAATTGCGAAAACAGTAAAAAATTCATATTTTTTCTTGTAATCCGTTTTTTAAACTTCAAGGACCATGCTAAGCGCCTTACACATGTCCGATCGTCCCAAATTTTTGTGAGACGTATATTTACCTCCAAATGAATATATTTAGGGTAAGTTAGGGTCAGTATCTACCATTTTTTTTTTTTTGGAGCTCCATATAAAATAAATCAGAGCCAAAACATAAAAGGTGCAATTTTAAAAATTAAAAAAAAAATAGAAAGAATTGTGATCACATCTCGAGTTATGGCTTAAAAGATGCATAATTTAGAGTAGAATTCTTATAGTTTTTTACAAAAAAATCGAAGGTTTCGGACTTTTTCAAAAAGTCGATTTTAATTTTTAAACGTCAAAAAATAAGTGATAATTACTTCGAATAATTTTTTCACATTTTTTTTCTAAAACTACATTTAAATACCAACAAAACGTTGTCCAACTTTTTTTAAAATATCAATATTTTTTACTGGTCAAAATTGATTGAAAATTTAAATTTTTTCATTTTTTGGAAAAAATCGCCATTTTGAAAAATTGATTACTCAACACCGCCTTGGTATAAAAGGCTGAAAATTTGGCTGCAAGTTGCATTTAATACGTACTAAAACATATCCAAAAATAAAATTAATCGAAGGGGGTCGGGCCTAAAAGTAAGTGATTTGGCATGGAATGCCCCATATATTTTTTTATAAAAGAATTCCCCCAAATAGTCAAACAATATTTTTTTTTTTTTTTTATAAAAATCATTCTATTTACACGCTTCAGAGTACAGTATTTTCAAATCATTGGCTGTCTATGTACTCCCTAATTGGTTCATTCGTGTTACGAATGTCGTAACACTAGTGTGTGTAGCTTTCTCTTGCACTGTGAGCATAGAATGAAAAACTCATTCGTTTTGAACGATAAGAATAGAATATTGTCCACATTCTAAATTTTTTAGAATGTCTCTAAACGCATTTTAACACCATCCGTGCACATGTCTGGTTCAAACGATATCGAATTTTTAAAAATTGGTAGTTTGTTCCTTACTCAAATTTCTTTTACTCATAACTTCTTCAATAATGGTCCAAACCGATTTTTTTTTTTAAATTTTTGTTTTTTACGTGCTTAAAAAAAAAATCCAAAAAAAATCTTAAAAGTGCTCCAGTATGCAAATTTTAAGTTTTAAAATTTAAATCTAATTTTTGAAAATGTATGTACTCTTTGATTTTTTTGACATTTTTTTGTGTAAAACTTCTATCGATTCTACAAAGTTTTTGCCCAGTATGGTTGTGGGATAACGATTATTACTATTTTTTAAAATTTTTTGAAAAAAAATTTTTGTAATTATTGTAATTTACCACGAAGGAGTTTTCGAAGGCTTCGAAAAACTGTCAACAAATTAGGATAATCAAAATAAAAATATTTAAAGTGTCCGATATTGGTATTGAATTATAGCGATATTGGTCCAGGAGCTCAGAAGTTATGATAAAAAAACGTGAGTTTTAGATGTGTTTTATGCCGAATTAAAATGTTTAATAATAACCCTAAACACGCTTTACATGTTTTACAAGGTTATTCTGTCATTTGCCAACATTTTTACACTCAAAGAAAAAAATTAAAAAAAAAAGAAATTTTACCACAAAAAAATTACCGACCGTAGGTTGCACACAGCGTTGCCAGGTACTTTTTTTTCGTTGTCCCCAAAAATAACCACACATTTTTTTGTTACTTTTTAAAAAAAATTTAATTTTATTTTGTAGATTTAAATTTAAAAAATTTAAAAAAAAAAAAAAATTTTTTTTAATTTTTTTAAAAATCGTTCTTTGTTTGCGTTAAGAATTCCCGGACTTTTCAATTTCCCGGGAAACAGGAAAAAAATAATTTATTTTTTACCTTTGATTTTTTTTAAAAATTCTTTTAGATTTTTTTTTAAAAATTTCTAGAACGTAGGAAAACACCGCCATTTTTCGCAAATTTCAAATATCGATATTTCAAAAACCGTTTGACCGATTTTGAAAATTCCTTGATATTCGTGTTCAGCGCATCAAAATTTGTAAGTATTATGAGTCGCAAGATATAGTTTTATTTATTTTTTTTTTTCAAAAAATTTTTAAAAATCGAAAACTTTGACCGCCGGGCGCCATGGGTTATTTTAATCCGATTGGCCTCAAATTTATTCCATATATTTTTTAGGTCCACTAGAATAAAAATTTGCCCGGACACTTGGGATAATCAAAAGTTGAAGAAAAAATGCCACTCTATTGTACAGATTTATATTGTGTTCTTCTTTATTACCTAATTTCTTTTGTATATAAATATGCGAAAAGTAGATTTGAAAACAAAAGTAAGTACATAATGAAGAAGAGCACAACATAAATCAGTGTAATGTTAGCTTTCAAAATCGACCACTCTCTTGTGTGAAAGTGAAAATATCAAACATTTTAATTAAAAAATCTATAAATTGAAATAAAATCAGTATAAAGCGTCTTCGAACGCTGTTAGAGCTCTTTGAAAACACTCATTTGAACGACGTTATCATTCGGACGTTTCAAGAGCACTATAAAAACAAAAAACATGAGGTTCTGAAAACGCTTGTATCGCCATCTAGAGTACTCTTAAAACGCTTTGATGATTGTATTTTTCTCCCACGTAAAAAAATAATTACATCAAAACATATCTCCTTTGATGAAAACATATATGGATCATATATAAATGGATCTAATCAGATCTACTCTATATATATTCATATCTGCTTCAGATATTTTTTGATCCGTAAATTGAGTCTATCTGACAATTTTACATATATGAACATATCTGAAAGTGTCTGATCATATATGGCAGATAGACTCAATTTACGCATCAAAAAATATCTGAAGCAGATATGAGTATATATGGAGTAGATCTGATAATATCCATTTAGATATGACCTATATATGTTTTTATCAAAGGATATATGTTTTAATATAATTATTTTTTTACACGGGCTGCCTTAAGTACTTACAAATTTACATTTAACTAGTAAAACGTTTTAAAAAATAAATTAGTTTAGAATGTATTTTGTGTGGCACGAAACTAGATATATTTCTGTGGCAAAAAGGAAGAACTGCATATAGCAGGGTCACAGACTAATACAGACTCGACAAATATGACAGGTGTCAAAAAAGTATTTTTTAACCATATGGTTAATGTTTTCAAATTATTCTACGAATTAGGTTAGGAAGAGAAAACTGATATAACGCGCATAAGAAAAATGGATGCCAGATCGGTTTTTGTTGTTTCACTCACTCCTAAGTCGTAGAAAGTGTTGCCATGTTTTCTCCTAAAATCGCTTAGTTTTTCCCCATTTTTTCTTATAAAACTCTACTGTCGAGTTTGTATATAGTCTGTGGCAGGGTATTTTTGCAATATAAGATTGTGTGACGTTTCTGAAGGATATTTTTATTTTTGTTTTTTTTACTTTTTTGCTTAATAATTTGGTATTTAATTGCTTCTTAAAACTCCTCTACTATGATTTTTTCGCCGTGTAGGGTCCCTCTATATACCCAAGAAAAAAAGACCCGAAAATCGTAACGAAATTCGTACGTGTGACGTTACTGACATTTTGCGTAACGTTACTGACACTGCTTTTATGTCATTAACTTGATTAAAGCATAATATATTAAGCCCACCTTTTGGATAAAAATCATCTTTTATCCTTCCTTTTTTAAAATACTGGGCAATTATAAACATGAACTCTTTCAATTCGCTCATTTTTACACAAACGTTCAGTTACCTCCAAACACACTTCCAAAATCCGGTGACGTTACTGACAGCTTAAAATGGTCATAACTTCACAACAAAACGAGATACAGCAAAATTGTCTGTGTATGAATCAACAGTTATGACGAGAACTTTCATATGCCGCTCTCAAGTTGAAGGAAATAATTGAATTTTATAAAGATATTGACCAAAATATGTAAACGAGCGTGACGTTACTGACGGTGGCCTTACCCATATACATATAAAAAAAATGTTTTAGGTTTTATTAAAAAAAAAAAAAAAAAACAAGCATCTGCGGAGAATCGAACCAACGCTAAAACGCATTGTAAGCACAACACTATACCACCAGGCTATCGCCGTACTTGAATGTTTTCGAACTTTATTCTTATTTAAAAACGAATAAGCAAAATAAAAACAAATAAAAGAAACACTTCACACCCTCTCACGATATTAGCATCTATTTATTGTATAGATGTTAGTGCCACACATATAAAAAAAAAAATTGTGGGTATTTATTTTGTTGTTGTTTTTCTTTGAAAAATAAAATAAAATCTAACTTTGAGCATTAAAGTAATTGAAACCATTTATATTTTTTGATTACTATGGGTAATTAAATTTTTATAGCTGAAAATTTTTTCTGTGTAGGTGTCCCATTGCGCACCATAAGAGCGCAATCGGACAAAAGGGACGTAAAAACAGCTGAGTCGATTTAAATTAAATTTTCAGAACAGGTATTGTTTACCGAATGCTAAACTATAGGCCATATCATACGAGGAAATGACAAACCCCCTTTGATCCCTTTTGTAAAATGTCATGCCTCTTTTAAAATGAATGCAAACTAAGGAAAACCATAGGCCATATTATGCCACAAATTAACGAAGAGGCGTAAATTGTCACGCCCCTTCAAACAAAACCTATTTTAAACTCAATTTTTATGATAAATAAATAAAATTACAAGATAATTAAATGAAAATATAATAAAAATAAAATAATTAAATAATTATATAACAATAGCACACAAATTTGAAACTTTTGGTAACTTAAAATACAGATCCTAAAAATTTTTTTTTTAACAAAATTATATATTTCTTAACAATAATCAATAATATTTGTTTAGTTTTGTTACAACAATTTAAACCAAAAATCTTGAAATTGGTTATCTCACACCGATACCTCTTTGGTAAATTTCGAACGATCGTTTAAATTTAAAACTAATTTATCGGGACGTTTAGTTTTACCATTACTGCTGCTGTTGCCATTGGCACCAAGCGGATGTTGTTGCTGGGAGGTAGCAGCAGCTGCTACTGCAGATGATGATGTTGATGATGATGTTGCTGTAACTGGAGTAGCATCAACGACTAATTTAGTTGATGTTGCTGTTGTTGTGTTTTTATCTAATAAGGCATTTTTGGATTTTATTGATTCTGGTTGAGAGGACAATGTGGAAGTTGTTGTTATATTGCCCAGCGATAAGGATATGCATTTAAATTCTATTGTTGTTGTGGCCGTTGAATGATCTAATTTAATAGGGACTTTTGATTCACTTTTACTTTGTGATAAACTTGAAGAAGTATCATCTTTATTTAAATCTTCAGTATCATCATCATCATCGTCTTCATTATCATCATCATCATCACTAGTATCGGTGGTTGTATAAAAAATTATATCATCGGTGGAGTATTGTGTGGTAGTATCTTCATCACATTCTTTACATTTTGCTACCGAAATTGATAAAGATGTCGTTGTGGCGGATTTTTTAGCTGGCGATGATAATGTTGCTGCTGTTGCTGTTTTTGATTGTTTTGAATTTTCTATATCTGTTAATAATTTATTACATTTACTGCTTAATCTACTTAATTTTCTATGTTGTTTTTTGTTTGTTGCTGTTGTTTCGTTTTTTGTTTTAAATTTATTTTTACAATTATCACAAATTTGTTGTTGTCTTAAATAACTAATTGGTTTTGTGGTTGCTGCGGCTGCTGCGGCTGGGGATGTTTTTGCTGCTGCTGCTGTTGCTGTGATATCTTCACATGTTAAACTAGCAGAACTTTTTGCCTTTTTATCTTTATAATAACTTGAAGTTGGGGTATTGCCACGTCTTTTTGTTTGGCAAGGTGGTGTATTTGTAGCTGCCGTACGTTTTGTTATTCTTCTGGTCGTTGTTGTTTCTGCTGGCAGTTGATCTAAATCATCAGACTGCGAACACATACAGTCTAATTTGATATTTTTAAAACTAATACTACCCTCCTGTTGGGGTGAACCTAAAATTTGACATTTATTTAATTTGGCGGGTGAATTTGAAGAAGATGCTGTTGAGTTTTGTCTTCTTAAATATTGATAATATTGTTGATCTTTACATTTTTCATAACAACGTTTGCAGATGATATGTTGTTGTTGCTGTTGCTGTTGGCATTGTTTAACTTCCTCTTCAGCTATACAATTTCCTATTATTTCAGTATTTATAGCTTTTTCTAGCCATTTACTGCTACCAGCCGTTATGGTGGTATTACAAGTACTGGTAGTGGGTGTTGATGTTGTTATTGTAACCTGGGTAGACGGCAGTATGGCTGGTATTGTTTTCATAGCTGCTACATTGTTATTTGTCATTGCTGTCGTTGTCATCGTTGTCTTTTGTGGCACTTGCAATTGTTGATATTTTTGCATTTCACTATTCAGTGATAGCAGTGGTAGTGCTTCCGGTTTTGTTGACCGTATAGTTAATTGATTTCCACTTAATCCACCACTTGCACCACCACCAGCACCACCGCTGCCACCGCCTCCAGCTGTTAAAGCTTGTGATGCAGCTGCTGCCACCATTACCATACTACCGGGAGTCTTTAAACCATCCAGGAGACTGGAAATTGTCATTACTGCTACACCCTTGGGTGGAGCCATTTCCTGTATACGCTGCAATTGCATGCTGAGTTGTCGTATTTCCTCTAAAGCTTCTTGATCGGATAGTTTATTTTCTGTAAAAATAAAAAGAAAAATATAAAAACAACTTTTAAGTATTGCAAGGGAAGGATTTAATGATTTTTTTTTTTTAATATAGATTTGCTTGATGCATAGAAATTTATTTTTAAGTTATTTCATTGCTTCGTTCATTGATTACAACTACAACACAGAAAAAACACAGAAAAAAAAATATTAAAGAAAATTTTAATAAGCACGTTTAATAAAAATAAAAATAATTTCAATAAATTTTTTCATTGAACCAATAAGAAAATTTTATGAAATTAAAAAAAATATTTTCAAAAAAAAAAAATTTATTGAAAAACTTTTTCAAAATACAAATTGTTAACTGTTTCAAACAGAGCTTCGAAGAATGAAATCCTTTTCGAATGAATTCTGAAAAAAATCAATTCAATTTTCATAGTCAGTGAATGTATTCGATTTCATAAATCAACAATGAATGCAGTCCTTGGAATTCATTCGATTGAATGGAAGAAAATGAATGCATTCGATTTCTTGTTCATTCGATTTAGAAAAATCGAATGCATTCGTTTTTTTATCAACCCGAGTAAAAAAAAATGATATGACACAATATATAATTTAATATGGGTTCGTGTCTATTTTGATATAATCTTATACGAAAAATGGTTTCATAAGATTTGATCGAATAATATCTAATAATATCAGTTTATATAACTTTATATCGACTTTGATACGAGTTTTGGTCTAATCCAATGATATAAAATTATATCCAATAATATTAAAATTTATACAATTTTATAAATCGGATGTTTTTAATAAAAAGTTACAAAATTTAAATAATAAAAATAAGTTGTTCTTGAAAAAAAATTAGAAAAATTTAAAAAAATGGAGTCATGTTAAAATTTATATAAAACACTTAGAAAATATTTTCAAAAAAATTTGTCCTTGGAAAAACTTAGAAAAATTTACAAAAATGGAGTCATATAAAATTTTATATAAAACACTTAGAAAATATTAGCGATAAAAAAAATGTTCCTTGAAAAAAAACTTAGAAAAAATTTAAAAGATGGAGTCATATAAAATTTTATATAAAACACTTAGAAAATATTCGTGATAAAAAAGTGGTGCTTGGAAAAATCTTAAAAAAATAAAAAAATATGAAGTCATATGAAATTTTATATAAAACACGTTGCAAATATTTGCGATAAAAATATGTTCTTCGAAAAAAACTTAGAAAATAATGGAGGCATATAAAATTTTATATAAAACACTTAGAAATTTGGAATGATGCATGGGACCAGATGTTACAACATATAGTTATGTATGGCGATATCTTAAAAAAATCCCACATCAAAATTTATTATAAAAATATATCTTGCAATACATAGTGTCACACATGATCATATATGAAATAATATGACTATATAAAAGTCTATAAGATCATATTAAATTATTTTTACTCGGGAATTCACTGCGCATGCAATCGATTTTTTAAATATATAAACCGAAACGGAGCCAAATTTTGGTCCATACTATCGCCGACTCTCTTTACATACAATGGCCATAATTTTGAATCCAAAAAAATTGGTGTTCCTGAAAATTTAAAAAATACACATATCAACTGCAGCAGTTGAACTGCCTACACGAAATAAGTGTGAAGATAGTTAGCGGTACTATGGACAAGAAATTTGCTCTGTTTTGCTCTATCTTGGTTAGTTTTTTAAGTTTTTATGCAATGAATGAATAAGCCATTCGATTTTTCAAATTGAATGAAAAGAAAATCGATTGCATTCGCAAGTGAAAGTCGAATGAAAAATAAATCGAATGCGTTCGCTATTTATAAATCGAATGAGTCTAAAGTGAATTCATTCAATTCGCTAAAATGTGATTGGGGAATGCAATCACTAAATTTTCATTCAGAATGCCAAATAGAATTAAGGAATGAAATCCTTCGAAGCTCTGGTTTGAAATAAAGAAAACTAATGTGCTTGATTCTGGGGGGATGGACTGTGACAAGTAAAGGTGGAAAGTTCTTGATTGCCACTCACTTGGGAGTGGCCAAGTATGATTCCTTTGCTACACAGTCAAAGCAGCTCACTACCTCCGGTTTACACCAGGTATTCCCCGGGCAATGGCTTTGGAACACCCGTTCAAAGGCTAGCTAGAGTGAGAAGGCGGCTAAGTAACCTGAATGGTCGAAAGACGTCTCAGGTCAGTAGGAAGAATTTCTGAAACTTAGTTTCTGTAAAGTATCCTGATGGTTCGTAAAGGGCGTCTCAGGAAGTAGAAGAAACACGGATAATCTCTGCCTTTGAAAAACTTTACAAATTGCCTGCTGGAGGTTGCTGGCAGCCCCAGCACCAGGATCGGATGCGGAAGCCTAATAAGCTACCACATCTTAAATAAAACTTATTAATGAAACCTCAACTATATTAAAAAAAAGGGCCCAATGCTCCTTATAGGAGCTTCGGGAACATATATATGGGGCATTCCATGTGAAATCGGACACTTTGAAAAAATTTTTTTTTAGATTTTCCCAATTTGTTTACAGATTTTAGTACCCTTCGAAAACTCCTTCGTGGTAAATTTTCAGATTTTTTTGATGACCCGTTCAAAAGATATCGAATTTTTAAAAATTGGTAGTTTGTTCCTTTACTCCAACTTCTTTTAATCATAACTTCTTCAATAATGGTCCAAATTTCAAATTTTTTTTTTTTAAATTTTTGTTTTTCTAAGTACTTTCTAAAAAAAAATCCCAAAAAATTCTTAAAAGCGCTCTAGTATGCGATTTTTAAGTTTTAAAATTTAAATCTCATTTTTGAAAATGTTTGTACTCTTCGATTTTTTTGTAATTTTTTTGTGTAAAACTTCTATCAATTCTACAAATTTTTTGCCCAGGAAGATCGTGGGATAACGATTATTACTATTTTTTAAAATTTTTTTTAAAAATTTTATTGTAATTTTCCGATCTTAAAATCATTTCTACTGCTCCAATGGTGCGTCATAGAGGGGTCCTTTATAAGACCGACCCCCATTAATTTTTACGTCTTAACATTTCTTTGGAACAAACTAATACCCTATCTCCAATTTCTAAGGGGGCTCCCACACAAAACAACATTTTTTAAAATTTGTTCCAACCGCTCTAACTGCCCTAATAGTGCCCTTAGAGCAACAAAATGTATGACCGACCCACAATATTTTTTTAGTCCAAACATTTTCTCTGAACACATCTACCCTCTATCTTTAACTGTTAAGGCGGTCCCCATACAATTTTTTTTATTTTTTGTAAATTTGTTTTATTTAATCAGCTTCTACCGGTCCAATGGTGCTTCCGAGAGGGGTCATTAGTGATACCGACCCCCATTTATTTTTACCCTACAACATTTTTTCAAAACATACCTAGGCCCTATCTCCACTCCCTAAGTAGGCTCCCATACAAATAACAGTTGGAGCAAATTTTATAAAAATGTAATTTTGTATGGGAGCCTACTTAGGGAGTGGAGATAGGGCGTAGGTATGTTTTGAAAAAATGTTGTAGGGTAAAAATAAATGGGGGTCGGTCTTACTAATGACCCCTCTCGGACGCACCATTGGACCGGTAGAGGCTGGTTAAATAAAACAAGTTTACAAAAAATAAAAAAAATTGTATGGGGACCGCCTTAACAGTTAAAGATAGAGGGTAGGTGTGTTCAGAGAAAATGTTTGGACTAAAAAAATATTGTGGGTCGGTCATACATTTTGTTGCTCTAAGGGCACTATTAGGGCAGTTAGAGCGGTTGGAACAAATTTTAAAAAATGTTGTTTTGTGTGGGAGCCCCCTTAGAAATTGGAGATAGGGTATTAGTTTGTTCCAAAGAAATGTTAAGACATAAAAATTAATGGGGGTCGGTCTTATAAAGGACCCCTCTATGACGCACCATTGGAGCAGTAGAAATGATTTTAAGATTGGAAAATTACAATAAAATTTTTTCAAAAAATTTTAAAAAATAGTAATAATCGTTATCCCACGATCTTCCTGGACAAAAAATTTGTAGAATTGATAGAAGTTTTACACAAAAAAATTACAAAAAAATCGAAGAGTACAAACATTTTCAAAAATGAGATTTAAATTTTAAAACTTAAAAATCGCATACTAGAGCGCTTTTAAGAATTTTTTGGGATTTTTTTTTAGAAAGTACTTAGAAAAACAAAAATTTTGAAAAAAAAAATTTTAAATTTGGACCATTATTGAAGAAGTTATGATTAAAAGAAGTTTGAGTAAAGGAACAAACTACCAATTTTTAAAAATTCGATATCTTTTGAACGGGTCATCAAAAAAATCTGAAAATTTACCACGAAGGAGTTTTCGAAGGGTACTAAAAACTGTAAACAAATTGGGAAAATCTAAAAAAAAAGTTTTTCAAAGTGTCCGATTTCACATGGAATGCCCCATATATATTAGAGTTCGTTTGGTGACTATGTCACCTTATCTGTTTATCGGATATCATCATTTTTTTAAAGGATTTAGGGGAGCTAAAAAGAATGCCGGTATTTTTTTGGAAAAATTTTCACTCCTTGGGGTGGTTCAAAGCATCTGAAAACGCGGATTTTGAGCTGATTTTTTTGCAGAGAAAAAACGGCTGAATATATTGCAAATCTGATTGTACCAGTCGATTCTACACCAAAAATTAAAATAATAGCAGTTTTTTGAACTCTTAAAAAAAGTTCCAATAACCCACAACAGGGGGCGGAAAAATCGATTTTTAAAAAAAAAAAATTTTATTATTTTTTTAATCATGCACGATGAAGAGCCAGTTTTTACTAAGAAAATTGGTACATAAAGCATCTTTCTATCCCAAGCCACTAAAAAGTTATAAGGCTTCAAATTTTTTTTTCTAATGGCAAAATTATAAAACACTAACCGAAATTTGAAAATTTTTTAGATGGATCCGCGGTCTGGACACTCGTTTTCGATTTTCATCTCAATGCTGATTCCAAATCTGGTTTCCAAAATGTTCCGTAACATCAGGTTTTTGAGATAATTGAGGTCAAAGTTCACAAAAAACGCATTTTTTGTGCATTATTGAGAGCATTTTTTTGCGATGTTTTTGGATGATATTCTGGGATCATAAAACTTGTTTTCGATTAACATTTCGATGCTGATTCTGAATCTATATTTAAAATTTTTTTATCACGTCATGTTTTGGAGAAAATTGAGGTCAAAGTTCTCAAAAAACGTGTTTTTGTCCATTTTTGAGAATTGATAACTTTTTAACGGGTTGTGATAGAACGGAAAATTTAGTACCATTTTGTCAAGCTGAAAATGCCCTTTAATTGTGCATTTTTAAAAAAATAATTTAAAAAGAAAATGGAAAAACCTTATATTTCCGCCCTCTGTGGTGGGTTTTTGGAACTTTTTTTAAGAGTTTGAAAAACGACCTTTGTATTACTTTTTGCTGTAGAATCGACTGGTGAAACCAGATTTGCGATATATTCAGCCGTTTTAGCTCTGCTGAAAAATCAGCTCAAAATTCGCGTTTTCAGATGCGTTGAACCACCCCAAGGAGCGAATTTTTTTCCAAAAAAATACCGCCATTCTTTTTAGTTCCCCTAAATCCTTCAAAAAAATGATGATATCCGCAGATCAAATTTTAAAAATTAACTCTAATATATATATAATGTGCTTGATTCTGGAATACGATTTTACCATTCACCTAACCCGTGTAAAAAAATAATTAAATCAAAACATATCTTCTTTTATAAAAACATATATGGATCATATCTAAATGGATGTAATCAGATCTACTCCATATATATTCATATCTGCTTAAGATATTTTTTGATCCGTAAATTGAGTCTATCTGGCATATATGTATGGCATATATGATCAGACATTTTCAGATATGTTCATATATGTAAAATTGTCAGATAGACTCTATTTACGGATCAAAACATATCTGAAGCAGATATGAATATATATGGAGTAGATCTGATTACATCCATTTATACAGGGTGATTCAGTCACGACCCGCCGAAATTTACCAGCGTATTTCTTGGCTCATTTCATGAAAATACATCCATTACGACCATCCCCCGAAAATGCAAGTGTGCGAAATGGCAGCGGTTTGAAAATTTTCGGATTGGTGGTTGGAGTATAGTAGGGTAAAATTGATAACCTCTGAACCTGCTTGTTGGAAAGTTCATTAGGTGACCTTTCAGAATCAATAACAAAACAATTTAAATAAAGTGAAATCGTCGAGATACAGAGCCTTTAAAAATAAAATTTGAAAAAAAGACATAAAAATTTGCACATAACCTCAATTTATTCAGCCAGATGGCAGGTAACTAATATTTTTTTCTCTCTTAAAAGATAGCCCTACGTCTTACCTTTACAAAATGCCCTAAATGAAGCCCAGCGGTCTTTCTGTTCTAAAGTTATGTCCATTTGATTGAAATGCAAACATTTTTTTTGGGGGTGTGGAGGCGAAATAACAGCGCACATTCATTTGTTTTTGTAAATTATCAAGTTTAAGATTTTATTTTATTAAAATTTTTGGAAGGCAAATGGTCATAACTTTTGGACCGGTAAGACCTCTGGGCTTCTTTTAGGGCATTTTGGAAAGGTAAGACGTAGGGCTATCTTTTAAGAGAATAAAAAACATAAGTTACCTGCCATCTGGCTGAATAAATTGAGGTTATGTGCACATTTTTATGTCTTTTTTTTTTCAAATTTTATTTTTAAAGGCTCTGTCTTTCGACGATTTCACTTTATTCAAATTGTTTTGTTATTGATTCTGAAAGGTCTCCTAATGAACTTTCCAACAAGCCTAAAAACAAAAAAAAAACGGACCCCAGGTTTAGAGGTTATCAATTTTACCCTACTACCCTCAAACCACTAATCCGAAAATTTTCAAACCGCTGCCATTTCGCACACTTGCATTTTCGGGGATGGTCGTAATGGACATATTTTCATGAAATGAGCCAAGGAATACGCTGGTAAAATTCGGCGGGTCGTGACTGAATCACCCTGTATATGATCCATATATGTTTTTATCAAAGGAGATATGTTTTGATATGATTATTTTTTACACGGGAATTTTTAAAAATTTGATATTCTTTCGAATTTTAAGATTTAAAATTTTTTTTCTTTTAAATATTAAAGATCTAGTTAATATCTTTAATAATTACAAAAACAAATTTGAAAATCTTAAAATTCGAAAGAATATTAAATTTTTAAAAATTAGGTTAATGGTGAAATCGTATTCCAGAATCAAGCACAATATTAGATTTTATAAAAAACCCGTAAAATAATAATTAAATAAAATAAAAAACGCAGTAATGCTGAATCACGTGAATCAAGTGATTTTCCCTTAGAGTGTGAGTCACACGCCCATGACTGGTTTGAACCAACGCACAGAGGGTTGAAATGCATCAAAAGTGTCGATTATTTCAAAAGATGAACTTTAACTTTCACAACCGTGTTTGTTACCGGGTGAAAGAAAATAAAATTCAACATCACTAATGGCAAAAAAAAAAATAATTTGTTTTATTCATTTGCAGTGTGTGTTTAAAGTTCAATAATTATTATTATTTTTGCGCGCATTAATTTAAAGCAATGTTGGCAATCGATACCTTTTAATACCCCCAGGCAGAAACTGCCAATCGTTCCAAAGAAAAAGTCTCGGCAAAGCACTTTATTTTTTGTGTAGAAGGTAGTATGAACTCGAAAAAGTGCTTTCCAAGCGCTTGCCAATGTTTTTCTATTTAAATCCGTTCAAAGTATAAATTTTTTATAAAAATTTATTAATTTTCATAACAATTGGAATATTTTTTATTTCCCTGCAGTTCCCTTGATAGTTCTCATGATATGTCACTTATACACAATGACCTACATAGAGTCTCTGGACCTACAAATTACAAACTTGACACCTTTTATATAAAAACACCTGTTTCTTTCGTGAGGAACTCCGGATACCTACCCGTTTCGGTTCAATGCACTACTTTCGGGACTTTTCCAAATTTTTTCCTAAAAGCATTTTTAATAATTTTTTTATATTCCAAAGCGCAAATAAAACTGCAAACAATTTTTTTCCGGGACTTAGAAAATTGTTCGAAGTGTGTTCAAAATTTTTTTATCCTAATAAATGAGTCAATAAATTTTTTATCCTAATTTAATAAATTTCTTTATTCAAATAAACACCAAAAAAGTTGTGTCTTATGGACTTATGTATATAATTTATATACGTCCCTTTTTTTGTTCTAAAAGTGCTATAATAGTACCATATTTTTTGTTTTTAAAGCGCTTTCAAAGCGCTTTAAAATAGCAACGGCATACCGTTTACCGTGGTTATCATTTTGGACGCTGGGAGAGTACTTAACTATGATGCTTTGCCAGCACACAAGCGACCATAAAAGGTACTTTGCCAGCACTCTCCCGTTCGTATTTTTCTGCCTGGGCCGTTATCCGTTTCAAAACCCTTTAAATTGAATACCTGTACCAATACCAATACCGAAACTCAGTTTTGGTATCGGATACCGGTATCCAAAAACCTTTTCCTTCGGTATTGGTACGTACCAGTATTGAAACGGTTTTTCTTAAAAACCATATTTTTTTACAAAAAAATTAATAGAAGTTTGTAAATTTTTAGGTTTTTGTAAATGAAAAATGGTACTCCAAATGCCTCACCGAAGTCTCATAAAAATAAAAAAATCTTTTGGTACCCACAAAGTGAATTAAATAAAATTTAAAAAAAAGCCACTTCAATCGCGAAGCGAGACCAAAAGAAAATTATTGATTTTCACGAAATTTTTTTGGATTCATTTTGACTCCCAATAGAAACTTTCTGGACCCCTTTTGTATAGTATAGTTTTTTGGGGATTTTTATTTAGTCCGTGATGTGGGTGTCCAAGGATTTTTTTGATATATACAGGACTTCTGGGAAGGCATTTGGAATACTAGCAGGAGGGTTTCCACCATAGTATAATTTTTTAAAGTGGCTTAACTCGTAGAAATCGTCTATAAAAGTCCCATAATTCGCGAAAAAAATTGTTTGCAATATTTTTGAATGTGAGATTGTCTAGATAGGGAATACCTATTTTTCCAAATAGATAACACCAACAAAAAAAACTTGGTTGCCTAGAAATAAGATGAAATATGTAATTTGTTGGGGATTTTACTTTAACAGCGATGAGGGATGGACCCTTTTCAGCTCAAACAAAAAATAAAGGTAAAAACCGATACGGCCTTATATTTATGTACTAAAGATATAGGAAAATGTTCAGCGAAACCGGTCCAGTGCTTCAAAAGTTAAGTTAGTTTTCGTAAATTTTCGAGATAAAAAAACACGCCAACTTTCGAAAGGCATCCTGAGGATGCTGAAGCTTGGCATATATATTTGCCGTTCCCCTGGCCTGGTTCGTATTGAATTTCAGCCAAATCGGTCCAGTGGTTAAAAGTTATTAAGAAAACCGTAAATTTCAGATTGGTTTCAGTTTAAATAAATTGATGAGTCACGAAAATATTTTACAAAGTATTCTTGTCACTCACAAAAATTTTTATAATAAACAAAAAAAAACTTACACTCGAAAAATAATTTACACTCAAAAAAAATGTCAATTTTTTTTTTTCAAAAATGACTAAAAAAAGTTTTTTACTCAAAATAAAATATATCTAATCAGAATTGTTAATTTGATTCACGTTAAAAAATTAACTATCACTTTAGAAGGGCATTGTGGAGGATATTGATGGATTCGTCAAATTCGAATTTAACTTTTCTACTTGTTTTTACAAATTTTTTTAAAGTTTTTATACGTTTTTTTTATACTTTTAGCATTTTTTTGATAATACCGGTACGTACCGGTATTGACGTTTCGGTATCGGTAATACCGTAACCGATTCAACTCAAATACCGCAATCGATACCGATACCGAAATAAATAAAAAAAAAACGATACCAATACCGATATCGATACCGTTATTCGTTTCGATTGCCAACCTTGATTTGAAGTTAAAATTTTGATATTTCAAGTAATTTTTTATTGTATTAAGACCTCTTAAATTGAAAGTCTTATAATGGATCCTTCTACTTAAGATATTTAAGCATATATTAAAAAAATTTTTGTTTAGAAAAATGTTTTGGAGATATTAAAAAAAAAAAAACAAGTAGAAAAGTTAAATTCGACTTTGCCGAATCTATGAATAGTATTCATTGAATACCCTCCACAATGCATTTTTTAAAGGATAGTAAATTGTTTAACATGAAAAAATTAACAATTTTGATTAGAAATATTTTATTTTGAGTAAAAAACTCTTTTCTTGTCATAAAAAAAAAATACTACTTTTTTTTAATGTAAAATTTTTTTGTCATTAAAAAAAAAAAATACTACTTTTTTTTTTAATGTAAAATTTTTTCAAGTGTAATGTTTTTTTTACTGTAAAAATATTTCTGAGTGAATGCACGTACGTATGTACTCAAAATATTGTCATTTTTGTAAAAAAAAACTAAATTTTTTTTTAGTGTAAAATTTTTTTTGAGAGTACAATTTTTTTCGAGTGTAATTTTTAAGTTACCAATGCTTTTAAAACTAACCAAGTTTAAAAAGCATTGCTTTAAAACTAAGCAAGTTTAAAAGGCATTGTTAAGTTACCACCAATGCTTTTAAAAATTGTTTAGCACGTGGCATTTAAGATAAAACCAATCTGAAATTCAGGGTTTTGCTTATAACTTTTGAACCACTGCACCGATTGAGCTGAAATTTAATACAAAACAAAACTGGGGAACGGCAAAGATACGTGTCAAGCTTCAGCAGTCTCATTATTGTCTTTTGAAAGTTATCGTGTTTTTTATCTCGTAAATTCGCGAAATACCCTTGCCGAAATTTACTCTTTTGCTCATAACTTTTGAACCACTTGAACCAACGGACATCACTAAATCGACTTAAAATCGATCGAGAATCATGAATATATATACTTTATGGTGTCCCAGACCAATATTTCGGTGTGTTACAAACGGAATGACAAACTTATATATACCCTCTATCACTAGAGTGGAGGGTATAAAAATAATAAAAATGCTCTAAAAATGAGGTATTATTGATATAAATATTGAGTTTCAACAACTTTGTCGGTGAAAGAGTGAAAAACCACTTATATGGTCTTAAAATATGAGATTTTATCTAAAAAATCCCTGAATGTCTGTTTGCGGATTTTTGCGGTTTTTGACTAATCAACTTTTTTGTTAAAGGCCTCCAGTTGCTAAAAATCTTTGTGAAAAAAAAAAAATTAAAAATCAAGTTGTTTTTATTATTTGTTGTCTTTATATTCCGTATAGTATTTGTTACTACAGCTAATGCGTGTGGTGTTTACTAAAGATGGGTGAGTGAGTAATTCTAAATCAAACACACTCACGCCCGCCCCATTTAGATGGATAGACGATTCTCTCACATCACTCTTACTTGTTGTGTTTAAAAACTGTCAATTTCCATATATTTAGTATTTTATTGTTTTTGTTGATGCATTTTTTTTGTGATAGATTGGATGAAAAGACACTATATATAACCTCATCAATTAGACCTTGAATTATTGTGTTCTGATCCTGTAATTATTTTCGTCTGCGACTTTTTGATATAAATCCAAAATTATTTTTTTTTTGGTTTTGAGGGTTTGGTCAGCAAAAAATTAAAATACCTGTACCGCTGGAAACCGATTTGATACAGCTATTTTGATGACAGATTCGTGTTTATGAGGCCAAAATATTAGAAAATGTATTCTACAATTATGCTCAAAAACCATGTAGAATAGTGACACTATTATAGTGTAATTAGAAATATGCGTTTTAAGGCTGGTGTCTAATCTAAAAAATTACTCCTTCCAGCTGTTTTTTTTTTGTTTTTTTGAAAAATGTTTGCTATTTTTAAATATTTTTATTTCCTTTTGCAGTGATTTTTATTTTTCTAATAAAATGCCTTTAATTGACCCTGTAGCGTATGAGTTATATTTTTTTGTTGGTAATAAATATTACTCATACGCAGTGTGGGACATTTTGTGTACAACAAATTTAAAGCTTTTCTTTTCAAATTTACCAAGGAAACCCAAATGTTGTTGGATCCAAGTCAAACTTACACAGCTTATTGTTCTATATCAGTGTCGGGCATTTTTGTAATTCCTATTCCCGCGGGAATATGCTAAACAATGCGGCTTGTGTGCAGTCGACACTCGTACACTATCAAATTCTGTTGCTTTAATGACTTTTTGCTTGGTACTACCAAACAAGCATAAATGTTATAGTAGCCCTGTTTTTTGCAGACCGGATTAAGATTAGAATTAACTCTTTTTAGTTAAAAAATGGATCAAATCAAGTCCAGAAATTCTATTTATATTTTTTTTTCTGAATTTACATCCAATTAGTTAATATAAACAGGAAAAAAAAATAAGCGTTGTCCAAAATGTAAAACGGTATAAATAAATTTGAGCTAATCCTAGTATTTAACTAAATTTATTTTTCATTCTTTGCATTTTGGACAAAGCTTAATTTGTTTTTCTGTTTATATTTACTAATTGTATGTAATTTCAGAAAAAAATTATAAAAAAAAAATTCTGGACTTGATTTGACCCATTTTTTAACTAAATAAAGTTAATCCAAATCTTAATCCGGTCTGCAAAAAACAGGGCTAGTATGTGTGTGCGCACCACTGCTCTATATGGATGTACAAATCATGGAAAAAAGTTTTAATTTTTCGGAAAAATGGAAGAGATATACGAGTTGAAGCACGGCAAAATTGAGCAATTCTTGCATGACACCACTTTACATTCAAAATAATACATTAGTAGATTTACTAATTTTGTTTTGCTAATGCTAGTAAGCTAACCTTAAGCAAATTTTTAGTTGAGATTAAATTTTTTTGCTAAATTAAAAATTGAGTTGACTAAATTTTTACAAGCTTTTTCGCTAATATTAGCAAAAACAAGTACTAATTTTTTTTTATTTTCAGAAAACTTTAAATGGCGCTATCTCGGAAACTAAGCCAGATAGAGCAAAATGCAGGCCATTTTTGATTCTCAGGCTCGCCGGTCCTCTTCACATGTGTGGACCCTAACGGATCCTAATTTTGGATGCAAAAAAGTTAGCATTCCCGAAAATTTTAAAATGCTCATATCTCGGTAAATATTGCCGACACAACAAAAAGTCCAATAGCATTTTTGTACCTCTCAACACGTAGAACAAGACCGCAAAATATCCAAAAGCTCTCCGAGTAATATTTTTGAAGTTATCAAGTTTTGTAATCCCAAGTAAAAATGTGAAGGATCATTACTGATCCGAAAAATAGATCGCTAAGATTAGATCAGTTTTAATCGGACGGATACAATTTCATCCGAAAAATGGGTTTATCTAATTATATAAACCCATTTTTCGGATAACATTGTATCCGTCCGATTAAAACTGATCTAATCTTAGCGATCCATTTTTCGGATCAGTACTGATCTTTCAAATTTCGGATCAGTACTGATCCGAGTAAGATCTTTTGAATCTCGGATAACACGTGATATATAAAAATATATCTAAACATTTTTACTCGGGATTCTTAAAACTCCAGTGGTCCCCTAAAATCACGTATCTCAAAAACTAAGCAAGGTAGAGCGAAACGGACACAAATGTTAGATCAAAAACTATGACGATTTTTAAGGAACCCTACTAGGTCTAGGCCCATCGGGGTCTGGACCTATCGAGTCCGAACCCAATGGGGTCCTCAAATGTGAATGAACTAAGTTGAAATAAAAAAATTGCAGTTAACTAATTTTTGGCAAAACATTTTTGCTAGGTTAGGTTAGGATGGCGGTGGCGCACATTGTTTGAAGAGTGGCCGAAATTAATTTTTTTCATATTCGCCGATTTGGATAATTTTTTGGTATTTTGTTGTCAGATATCTGAATATTATGATTCCATAATATTAGGCTGATATATTTATTATTTGTTTGGACAGACACGCTCAAAGTTCATATATGTTCGCTTGTTTAAAATGGCATGCAAATTTACTGTATATTCAATCTTTTGTTACAATCAAAGTAAACTTATCATTTGACTTTGTTGTATATTTTCGTAAATGACAATTGTCATAGATGAGATTTGCATTAAAAAAAGTTGTAAAAAGTGCCATATAAAAAATTTCGTAGAACAAAATATAAACAACATCAAAATTTAAATGTTCATTGGACTGCATTCAGCTGCTCATACCTGCTCATTTCCAAAAGAAACAGTAAAAACTATAAAATAATAAAGTAACAAAATATGAATTTTCGTTCATGTTTCAGAAACTCTGATTTTTATACAGTCCAACCACAGTATGGGGGTATACTCACTTTGTCATTCCGTGTGTAACACATCGAAATAACGGTCGGGGACCCCAAAAAGTATATATAATATTGATCCATTATAGAATCTAAGACATTCTAGCGATGTCCGTCCGCCCGTCTGTAGAAATAACGATGCAGTCCAAACAAAAAGAGCTAGACCCCTGAAATTGGGCAAGAATATCTCCTATGTTACTGTTAAGGTTAAGTTCGAAGATGGGCAAAATCGGAACAGGGGAAAAAAGTTCCCCCTTGAAGAACTAAAACGACCCCTGAAAAATACGATATTTTTACGAGTTTTTTTTTTAATTTTTGCTCAACAAATGTAACATTTGTATGCCATATTATGTTCATAGACCTGCGCTTGGACCAAGAGGGTCGAAAATTCGATTTTTTTCAGGCCGCCCCCTTTTGGGGGCGTGGTTATAGAAATTAATTAAAAATAACGATACAAATTTATTATTTAAGCGTAAATATCATAAACAAATAATTTGTTAACATATATAACGAGGATACAGGTGTCCCCCACCAACTCCGCCGACCCCCCCACCAAAAAAAGGTGGCTCCTGCGATTTATTTTTTATTTTAAATGTATTGGAGGGTATGAAAGATTCGGCACAGCCGAATTTAACACCCTTACTTGTTTCTATTAGTTTTTTTTTCTATGGGAGGTGGGCGTAAAAGTGGGCGGATGAGGTATATATTTTCAGGAGCCCATTCTACAATCATAATATTTATTTTTTGTGAAAATTTAGTTGATAAATTAAAAATCAAGTGAGTTATGTCACTTTTTTAATAAAAGTTGTATGGGAAGTGGGCGTAAAAGTGGGCGGATATTTTTCAAATTTCACACAAATGATTCTGAGTGTTTAAAAATGATATGTGCCAAAAAACAATGCAGTAGGTCAAAATTTAATTTTCACTTTGTATGGGAGGTGGGCGTAAAAGTGGGCGGATCATTTTGATTTTTGCATTTTTTTCTTGATTCAAAAAAAAAAATGCCTATGTGCCAAGTTTCATTGTCCTTCGACAACTTCTTCTATTTTTAGCCGCTCGTTCTATGAACATCAACCAATGTGTGGCGATGTCCGATTGACACCTCGCATAGACCTCTTGGTCCATAGCGGTACCACAAAACTTTTTTCCGCTAGCGGTGCAAGTTAAACACGTTCAAAGTCATAAGTCCAAAGTACCGAATTTTTGCTAACTTTATCAAAAAATTGTGGGTTCAAAATCAGAAAATTTTCTTGTAGGTTTACAAGCTTTTTTTGCTAACCTTACAGTTTTTTTTTTTGAGTGTATATATAATCTTAGCATCCCAGCAAAACTTTGGTAATGGGTTTTGATTATATAACACATTACCAAGTAATGTATATATTTCTTTTGTAACATTTTTAACATGATAATGTTTTTAGGCTGGGGTCTAATTTTAAAAAAGTTGCAGGACGCCACCTCAGTTTGACTATATAAGCTAACGATTACACAAAAAAGAAAATGAGAATTACAGTTTTCATTTTATTACAACCTTAAACTTCGATAATTATTTAAAATTAATAAATAAAATAAAAAAAACACATACTTTTAGGCGCCGCTACTCGATTAACGCAGTATTGCCATACCAAATATCGCATTTCCAATTAGATTAATTACCATCATCGCAAAACTAACCAGTATATTTGAAAATAGAATATCTACATGCAGAACTACATACTACGTTTTTTGTAGTAGAGATGCGAACGTGCCACGTGATTACGCGTGATCATGAGTGAAATTTACGCTTGATTAAAAAAAAAATTTCGTGCGTGAGATTGCGTGAGTAATTTTGGCTTCGTCAGTTTGCGTGATTGTTGTGTGCTGTCTAAAACAGAAAACTACACCATTTACAGATGAAATTCGAAAAAGATCAATTGTTATTCGAAGATTATATTTGTAATTCGAAGATTCCGCTTGTAATTCGAAGATTCCATTTGTAATTCGAAGATTCCATTTGTAATTCGAATACTCCAATTG
Source organism: Pegoplata infirma (assembly GCA_963921195.1). Lineage (NCBI taxonomy): Eukaryota > Metazoa > Arthropoda > Insecta > Diptera > Anthomyiidae > Pegoplata > Pegoplata infirma. Next base: position 64,585,347 of record OY992538.1, read on the forward strand.
TAACTCGAAGATTCCATTTGTAATTCGAAGATTCCAATTGTAATTCGTAAAAGATCAATTGTAATTCGTAAAAGATCAATTGTAATTCGTAAAAGATCAATTGTAATTCGTAAAAGATCAATTATAATCAGTGTTGGCTACCGTTACCCTTTCAATACCGTTACCGATTAAAAACCCTTTAATATTGACTACCGTTACCGTTACCAATGCCGAAATAAAAATTTTTAAATACCGTTACCGATAAAAAACCGTTACCTTTATTCGGATTTTTACCGGTATTATATCGGTTTTATTTCGGTTACATTAATATTACACCTAAAATAATCCTACAGTAAAAAATACAGTAAAAGTGTTATAACTTTAACTTTACTACTTTTTTAGTAATTTACAGTATAAATTTAGTTTTACAGTATAAATTTAGTTATTTTTTGAACTTGGAATTTACTGAATACTGATTTTTTTACCGATTTTTTAATAATTTTTGTTAGTAATTTTTAAAAATTTGGAAACTTATTTTTGACACCTAAAAAGGTAAAATTTACATTTTTGAATATTTTTTTTAAACGCACATAGCAAATTTCCAGTGAAAAAAAAAAAAACAAGTAAGAGTGTTAAATTCGGCTGTGCCAAATCTTTTATACCCTCCAACATGCAAAAAAATAAAAAAAAAATGCAGGGGCGTTTTATTTTTTGGGGGGGGGGGGTCGTGGTGATTGGGGGGGGACAAATTTCCTCTCAAATATGTGTTTAAAAATGCATTCCTATGTTTTTTGCACTAAAGAAATGCAAGTGTATCATAATTTAATTTTTTAACATGATAATGTTTTTAGGCTGGTGTCAAATTTTAAAAAAAGTTGCAGGACGCCACCTCAGTTTGACTATATAAGCTAAAAATTAACGAAAAAGAAAACAAGAATTACTATTTTCTTTTCCTTAAAACCAAAAATTTTTATAATTTGGGTTTGTAACTTGGATAATAATTCACCTTGTGGTGAATAAAACCGTTTTTCATCAGCTGGTGAATAAAAAGTAACATAATTATTTTTCAACAAAAATTTTTTTTTTTATCAATTTTTTTTCCATTAAATTTTATTTTTTCATCAATTTTTTTTTCAACAATTTTTTCATCAAACATTTTTTTCATCAATTTTTTTTTTTTCATCAAATTTTTTTTTTTTTTTTCATAAAATTTTTTTTTTCATCAAGCTTTTTTTTCATAATTTTTTTTTTAACAAATTTTTTTTTCATCAAATTTTTTTTTCATCAAATTTTTTTTATCACATTTTTTTTTTCATACATTTTTTTTTTATCAAATTTTTGTTTTTTTTTCATCAAAATTTTTTTTTTTTTATCAAAACTTTTTTTCATAATTTTTTTTTTTGTTTTTTTATCATTTTTTTTTTTTTATCAATTTTTTTTTCATAATTTTTTTTCATTATTTTTTTTTTTCATCAAAATTTAATAATTATAATAATTTTTATAATTTTTATTATTCACCAGCAGGTGAATAAAAAGTAACATAATTATTTTTCAACAAAAATTTTTTTTTTCATCAATTTTTTTTTTTTTCATCAAATTTTTTTTTATCAATTTTTTTTTCATCAAATATTTTTTTTATAAATTTTTTTTTCCGTTAAATTTTTTTTTTCATCAAATTTTTTTTTCAACAATTTTTTCATCAAACATTTTTTTCATCAAATTTTTTTTTTTCATCAAACTTTTTTTTTCATAATTTTTTTTTTTTAACAAATTTTTTTTTTATCAAATTTTTTTTTTCATTAAATTTTTTTTTCATCTAATTTTTTTTTATAAAATTTTTTTTTTCATACATTTTTTTTTTATCAAATTTTTGTTTTTTTTCATCAAAATTTTTTTTTTTTATAATTTTTTTTCATATTTTTTTTTTTGTTTTCTTATCATTTTTTTTTTTTGTTTTTTTATCAATTTTTTTCATATTTTTTTTTTTCATTAATTCAAAAATCAAAATTTTTTTTTCACAATTTTTTTTTTCCTAATTTTTTTTTTATCATGTTTTTATTAGCAATTTTATTTTCACCAAAAATTTTTTTTTTCATATATTTTTTTCATCTACAAAACTACTTTTTCAAAACAAGTGAGAGTGGTATATTCTTTAGTGCCGAATCTTTTATACTCTCCAAAATGTAAAAAAACTTTTTTGCACTTATTCTTGCACTCACGAAATGTACAGCTCTTTTGGTTTTTTAATGGGGTCCTCGACTGATATTTTAATTCGTTTTGCATGGAAAAGCAATGTAATATAACATTATTTTTTCTAAAAAAAACTTTGCTTTGGCAAGTACACCGAAATCTTCCGCAAAACATTATCATGATTTAATGTTTTGGGGAAGAGAACAAAATTCGTAGGCATTTTTTAGGATGTCTTACCAAACATTTGTTCCACAACGCATTATTATTGTAAAGTGAAAAATAATGCTTTACTAATAATTAGTTACGTAATGCATGACTATTGGAAATAATGTATTTCATATTTATTATTTCTAAACATTAAATCATGGATGACTTTTATTTGTTTATATTATGTATTATTTCAAAGTTTGAAATAATAAAATAATAATTGGATGCATAATGCATTATAATAACATAAAAAATAAATATTTTATAAAAAAATTCATAAATTTTAACTAGAGATGAGCTCACGACAGAAATTTTCTAATGACACACACTCACTCACAAGCATATTTCATCTACTTACAATCACGTGAGTAAATTTAATACAAAATTACTTTTTCACTACCCGTAAGACCTTATATATTATGTTCTGGTATGCTATATTTTATACCTTACTCGTATGCATTGCTATAAATTTGATCAATTATTTTATACCTTACTGGAATTCTTTGTCATAATGTGGATGCATTACTTTGAGTCTCATCGCCTGTTAAAATCATCAATGCTGCAATGTATAAAATAAGCAATCCTATACATTATTTTATACCTCATTTGGTAATCTAAGTTTTGCTGGGATGATAATGTTTCTAGGCCGGTGTCGAATGTTAAAAGTGACGCACGATGTCACCTCATTTTGACTAAAGACTAACAAAAAAAAAAAAGAAAATAAGAATTTTCGTTTTCATTTTCGTAGAGACAAAACCGTTTGTAACTTGCATTACTTGCAGGTAACTCGGGAAAATAAAAATTTTCGTTTTCATTTTCCTAAAACCTAAAACGTTTGTAACCAGGAATACTTGCTTGTAACTGAAAAGGGTTTTTTTTTTAACCAGCTAGTGAATAAAACGTTACATAATTACATTAAATAAATAACATTAAAAAAAAAAAAAATTAAAAACAATATTTTTTTTACATTTCAAGTTTTATTTGTTCGCCACCTAAATGCTTTTAAAATCTATTTTCCAAATATGCATAATTTATCTAAATGATTTTAAGCAAAAAATTTAATTAAACATAAAAAACAAATAAAAACAATTAAAAGTGCGTTAATCGGCTTAAGCGAATTTTAAATAAATTTATAAAATTTACAAACGAAGGTTAGGTTATTAAATTTAAATGCAATTAAATGAGTATTAAATTCTAAAATGTATACTAAATTGTCATGTTGTCACATATGCTGACGATGTCGCGATAGCGGTAAAGGGGAAGCATCTGCCAACATTGAGGGACATTCTTCAGGGTTCTCTGAAAGATCTGTCTAAATGGGCAAGAGACTGTGGTCTAGGAGTTAATCCTAGTAAAACAGAGCTTGTTTTATTTACAAGGAAAAATAAGATTCCTGCTTTTGATCTTATTTCTCTCGACGGTACTGAAATCACCTTCTCAGATGGAGCCAAGTATCTTGGAGTATTTCTAGATAGGAAGCTGAATTTCAGGCGTAATATTGAGGAACGGGTGAGAAAAGCAACGACTGCTTTGTATTCCTGTAAAAGGGCCATTGGAAAACGATGGGGTTTTAGCCCTCAAGTCGTTCATTGGATCTATACAGCAGTGGTGCGTCCAATTTTGCTGTATGGAATCATTGTCTGGTGGCCTGCTTTAGAAACAAAAGCGAACTTTGTCTTTATCACGAAGGTACAGAGAATGGCGTCAATGTGCATCACTGGTGCTCTTCGTACTACACCTACGGCTGCATTAGAAATCCTCCTTCACCTGATACCCTTGGACATATTGGGTAGGCAGTATGCGGCTGCGTCGGCAATTCGACTTAATAGCACGCTGCAATGGAGGAGCAGTTATTGTGGCCATAGCGCGATCTTGAAAAGATAACAATACCACAAAATGTGGACTGTGCTCCCTCTTTGAGCCTCTTTGAGCGCCACTTTACCACTATGATACCATCCAGGGAGTCTTGGATGGGGGATACTCCGGGTAGTGGAACTATCATAAATTTTTACACAGATGGATCGAGGCTGCACGAACAAGTGGGCTTTGGAGTCTATTCGGAAGAGCTTGGGTTGAGCCTGGCTCGTAGATTGCCAGATCATTGCAGTGTTTACCAGGCAGAGATGCTGGCAATAAAAGAAGTGGCTGACTGGTTGAGCTGCAATGTCTTGTCTACAACCGCCGTCAACATCTATACTGACAGTCAAGCCGCGGTCAAGTCCCTGGATTCAATGTTTCTGAAAACAAGATCTGCCCTTAACTGCCACACGTCTTTAAATGAGATGGCCAAGCAGTTTAACATACGACTCATATGGGTCCCAGGGCACAGAGACATTCCAGGGAATTGCAAAGCCGATGAGCTTGCAAGACTAGGAACTACCTTACAGGTTCCAACAGAATTGGAATGTGTTGGTATGCCTCTAGAAACTTGCAAGCAAAACCTACGGCTTTGTTCTGCGACGGAGACTAATCAAAGATGGGCAAATGGATGGACGTGTGAGACAACACGACTGATTTGGCCTTCTCTTAATCAGGGGCGCACAAGTGAGCTGATATCGCTTCCAAGAGGAGAGATTTCGACGGTGGTTTCTATAATTACCGGACACTGTCTTATAGGGAAGCACGCAGAGCGGTTAAATGTGCCGTCGAATGACTTTTGCCGAAGTTGCATGGATGAAGAGGAGTTGGAAACTATCGAACACTTTATTTGCCATTGCCCGGCACTTTCTGGTCAGAGACTTGCTTCACTGGGATCTAGGGAGCTGTACGATCTTTCTGATTTGTTGGATGTCAAAATTCAACATCTAAGGAGTTTTATAAGAAGCTCAAAATGGTTTAACGACAGGGACTAGTAGGGAAACCTATTACGGTCCCGTGGTATCACAATGGACCTCAGAGTCTACGTGTGTTGACGTAAAACGTCAGCAGCCACTTACAACCTAACCTAACCTATACTAAATTGTACACAGAAATAAGCGCATTTAATGACGTTTGTATATTAGAGGTGCCCTCAAAAACGAAAATCAACTTTTTATACCTTGTAGGGTCCTAAATTGTTCTTTAGTATCTAAAAATGAGTGAGCCAAAATTTGGGGACAAATAACTCGTGCCGAAAATGGATTGAAGTTTTGGGAGATTTTTAGATGAAAGAAAAACCCTTTTTTTGTAGTTTTCGGAAAAACATTGGTATTTGTTATTTTTTGTTAAATTTGTTGTAAAACAATATGAAAATGGTATTAAATTACCTATCTAAAAAGACTAATAAAATTAAAATCGGATAAAAAATAAGCATTTTACGCATACATGCCACAGACCATTGTATGGTTTTTAAAGCCAAAATTTCAAAATTTTCAAAATTACATAAAAAAATAAAAAAAAAATACTGATTAATTTTTATTAAAAAATAAAAATTGTTTTATTCGACCTTTAAAATATTATATTTTGAGGATGTTTATTCTGGCTCGAGGTCATTATTTTCTTTACTAATTAAAACCATGATATTCTCATAGCATAATTTTCAAGAAAAATTATTTTTTTTTTTTTTTTTTTTTGTTTTAAATTTATTTATGTTGGTCATTTTTGCAAGACTTAATCGACACGTGTTTCGGAATTTGTCAAGATTCCATTGTCAAGATTATTTAGCAAAAATAGAAACGATTTACTACAAAGTAGCAAACGAGTCTAATGACAAATCGTTTAGTGCACAAACTAGCAAATTAATACATATTCGCCTCTATTCGCAATGAGAATTAGAAAGACGAAGAAATTGTACCATACTAATAAGGCAACGATTATCAATAACCAACAAAAATATTTAAAACAATTTTACATACGATAGTCCATTGGACTACAACAATATGTTTTTTGTGTTTTTGTTGTAACAAATACTCCATATTAGGGTTATTCATCACATGGCGTGCCAACCATTATGTTCAAATTCTGATTAATTTTTATTAAAAAATAAAAATTGTTTTATTCGACCTTTAAAATATTATATTTTGAGGATGTTTATTCTGGCTCGAGGTCATTATTTTCTTTACTAATTAAAACCATGATATTCTCATAGCATAATTTTCAAGAAAAATTATTATTTTTTTTTTTTTTTTTTTTTTTTTTGTTTTAAATTTATTTATGTTGGTCATTTTTGCAAGACTTAATCGACACGTGTTTCGGAATTTGTCAAGATTCCATTGTCAAGATTATTTAGCAAAAATAGAAACGATTTACTACAAAGTAGCAAACGAGTCTAATGACAAATCGTTTAGTGCACAAACTAGCAAATTAATACATATTCGCCTCTATTCGCAATGAGAATTAGAAAGACGAAGAAATTGTACCATACTAATAAGGCAACGATTATCAATAACCAACAAAAATATTTAAAACAATTTTACATACGATAGTCCATTGGACTACAACAATATGTTTTTTGTGTTTTTGTTGTAACAAATACTCCATATTAGGGTTATTCATCACATGGCGTGCCAACCATTATGTTCAAATTCTGATTAATTTTTATTAAAAAATAAAAATTGTTTTATTCGACCTTTAAAATATTATATTTTGAGGATGTTTATTCTGGCTCGAGGTCATTATTTTCTTTACTAATTAAAACCATGATATTCTCATAGCATAATTTTCAAGAAAAATTATTTTTTTTTTTTTGTTTTAAATTTATTTATGTTGGTCATTTTTGCAAGACTTAATCGACACGTGTTTCGGAATTTGTCAAGATTCCATTGTCAAGATTATTTAGCAAAAATAGAAACGATTTACTACAAAGTAGCAAACGAGTCTAATGACAAATCGTTTAGTGCACAAACTAGCAAATTAATACATATTCGCCTCTATTCGCAATGAGAATTAGAAAGACGAAGAAATTGTACCATACTAATAAGGCAACGATTATCAATAACCAACAAAAATATTTAAAACAATTTTACATACGATAGTCCATTGGACTACAACAATATGTTTTTTGTGTTTTTGTTGTAACAAATACTCCATATTAGGGTTATTCATCACATGGCGTGCCAACCATTATGTTCAAATTCTGATTAATTTTTATTAAAAAATAAAAATTGTTTTATTCGACCTTTAAAATATTATATTTTGAGGATGTTTATTCTGGCTCGAGGTCATTATTTTCTTTACTAATTAAAACCATGATATTCTCATAGCATAATTTTCAAGAAAAATTATTTTTTTTTTTTTTTTTTTTTTGTTTTAAATTTATTTATGTTGGTCATTTTGAACATAATGGTTGGCACGCCATGTGATGAATAACCCTAATATGGAGTATTTGTTACAACAAAAACACAAAAAACATATTGTTGTAGTCCAATGGACTATCGTATGTAAAATTGTTTTAAATATTTTTGTTGGTTATTGATAATCGTTGCCTTATTAGTATGGTACAATTTCTTCGTCTTTCTAATTCTCATTGCGAATAGAGGCGAATATGTATTAATTTGCTAGTTTGTGCACTAAACGATTTGTCATTAGACTCGTTTGCTACTTTGTAGTAAATCGTTTCTATTTTTGCTAAATAATCTTGACAATGGAATCTTGACAAATTCCGAAACACGTGTCGATTAAGTCTTGCAAAAATGACCAACATAAATAAATTTAAAACAAAAAAAAAAAAAAAAAAAAATAATTTTTCTTGAAAATTATGCTATGAGAATATCATGGTTTTAATTAGTAAAGAAAATAATGACCTCGAGCCAGAATAAACATCCTCAAAATATAATATTTTAAAGGTCGAATAAAACAATTTTTATTTTTTAATAAAAATTAATCAGAATTTGAACATAATGGTTGGCACGCCATGTGATGAATAACCCTAATATGGAGTATTTGTTACAACAAAAACACAAAAAACATATTGTTGTAGTCCAATGGACTATCGTATGTAAAATTGTTTTAAATATTTTTGTTGGTTATTGATAATCGTTGCCTTATTAGTATGGTACAATTTCTTCGTCTTTCTAATTCTCATTGCGAATAGAGGCGAATATGTATTAATTTGCTAGTTTGTGCACTAAACGATTTGTCATTAGACTCGTTTGCTACTTTGTAGTAAATCGTTTCTATTTTTGCTAAATAATCTTGACAATGGAATCTTGACAAATTCCGAAACACGTGTCGATTAAGTCTGCAAAAATGACCAACATAAATAAATTTAAAACAAAAAAAAAAAAAAAAATAATTTTTCTTGAAAATTATGCTATGAGAATATCATGGTTTTAATTAGTAAAGAAAATAATGACCTCGAGCCAGAATAAACATCCTCAAAATATAAAAAAAAAATATTTTTACTTTATGATCATATTTAAAACATGTTTACGATTTAAAATAGCAGATATGGTAGTCAAGATTTTTTTTATTTATCGGCGGTAGTGATAAAATTTCCGCGTATTCCAAATAAAATGCATTTTTCTAATATAATTTAGCAAATATGGGACAATTTTTTCTTTATTGTACAGAACGAAGTGTAAAACGTAATTTTTTTAGCTTTTTAGAAATCGGATATATGCAGATATTTTGTATTTTAGAAATGTATAATGTCTCAAATTTGTCATTTCACCTCGGCGAAAAGGGGTTTAAGATGCCCGATTTCTCAAAAAATTTACAGATTTTATGTATTTTACTTCGTATAATACAATACAGAAATTTTTTCCCATATTTGCTAAATTATTTTTGGAAAAACACATTTTCTTTGGAATCCGCGGAAATTATATAACTACCCACGCCAAATGAAAAAAAAGTTAGACTACCATATCTGTTAGTTTTTATATATAACATGTATTTAATATAATTATAAAGTAAAATTAAATTTTTATTATTTTTTTGCCTTAAAATTTTCAAAGTTTTCAAATTTTGGCTTTAAAAACTATGCAATGGTCTGGGGCATGTATGGGTAAAATGCTTATTTTTTATCCGATTTGAATTTCTTTAAGCTTTTTGTAAAGGTAATTTATAACCATTTTCATATTATTTAACAAAAAGTTTAACAAAAAATAACATGTACCAATATTTAAAAAAAAAAAACTAGAAAAAACGTGTTTTTTCATCACCTAAGAGTGTCCCAAAATTTCAATCCATTTTCGGCACGAGTTATTTTTATCCGATTGTCCCCAAATTTTGGCTCACTCATTTTTAGATACTAAACTACAATTTAGGACCCTACCACGTATTAAAAAAATGATTTTGAAAAATTACCTTAGTCGTTAGGACACCTTTATTGTATATGGGGCATTCCATGCTAAATTACAAATTTTCGGATAAAATTTTGTTGGTACTTAAATGCAGTTTAAGAAAGAGATTAGAAATAACTTTCGAATTATGATTTTATTGATGATTTTAATAGGGGATGAGACTCAAAGTAATGCATCGACATTATGACAAAGAATACCGGTAAGGTATAAAATAATAGATCAACTTTATAGCAAAGCATAAGAAAATTGTGTATTTGGTTTTCTAATTTTCAAAAACTGGGCTTAGGAGCGTGGTCAAATATTGGAAAAATGGTCAAATTTGTGGCGAGTTGCCTTGCTTAAATATTAATCACATTAAAATGGAATGCACGTTGCGAATGAGTATTATTAATTGCATAAATATTACTCATACGCTCTGTTGAAACAAGAAAATACAAGCAAATTACTAAATTGTTATGAAATTTAAAATTCAAATGCGATTTTCTCGAAAAAACCGAAAAACGCGTGTCTGAATTTTTTTGTGTGGATGGAAAAACATCTAATCTTAAAAAAAAAAATATTTAAAAAAAGTGGCCGGATTTTTGATAAATTGACTTTTTTAGAAAATGGAAAATTTCAGAACGGGTTATTAAAATTTTCCAAAAAAAAAATTTTAATCGATAGCCCATACAAAACTATATAAGAATGTAAATTGTTAAGATGGTGGTGCATTCCGTTTTAATGTGATAAATATTTAATCAAGGCCACAAATTCCAATATTTGACCGCTCCTCCTAAGCCCAGTTTTTGAAAAATTTAATACCCAAAAACGCAATTTTCCATACAACCTATTCAGAAGTTTACGGTACACGTGTTTTTTTTCGCTGGACATTTGGTGTGGAATGCCTCATATATAAGGTGTTACGAGTAGTGAAAAAGTAATTTTGCATTAAATTTACTCACGTGATTGTAAGTAGATAAAATATGTTCGTGAGTGACCCAGCAAAAATAAATCAAGATTTTTGCGACACAGCATCTTGTTATAGCATACCGAAGCGCATCCAAAGAGCGCTCTTGAGGATGCAGTAAAAGTAAGTGGAAAAAATTTTAATTTTTCGTTAAAATATTTTATGTAAAACTTTTAATATAAAATTATTTTTTGATAAAATTTCACACTTGCTTTCCTTTTTAATATTTTAATACTTTTCGAATGAAAAAGCATGAGTTTTGGATTTTGGACACATGATTTGACTGCATCATTATTGTACATTAATCGGCGCTGCAAAGAGTGCTTCAATCATTACATCTTTAACACATTTTGAGTGATGATAAATAAAATAGGCCAACCAAGAAACAGCAAATGCTTATTTGTTATTTCAAAGAATAAATAAATTTCTATTTATATTTCAGAAATTTCCATTTTTATTACTGACATTTCTTCTTATCCCAGCAAAAATTGGCATTACTAGTAATGGGTTTTGTAATCCGAAACAGATGTTAATAAGTAGTTACTTATTGAATGAAACACTAATTATTTTAACAAGGGCGTGAGACAAAAATAAGTAGTGAAGAGTATGGAGATAAATAAGTAGTTACTGACTCGGATTACTAATAAGGAGTAAAAACCCATTACCAATAAAAAGTAAAATAATTAGTTAATTAAAACATTTTAAATTTAACTTGTTTTTACTAAAACTTAAAAATTGTGTAATTTTATTAAGTTTTTAAGTTCTTTTTAAGTTAATTGAATTGTAAAGGTTAAAAACTGCAAGTGCAAGGAGATATTATTACTTAGAAGTGCTTTTATAACATATTACTGAAAAGTAGTTACTTTTGGGCTTAAAATAATGCTAATGGTAGTGGGTACTCATTATAAATAATGTACTTGGTAATGATTACTTTTCACAACTCATTACCATGTTTTTTCTGGGATGTTTCAAAAATTTCCAATTGTGTTCAAGAAATTAAAATTTTTATTTCCAAAAATTTCTAAATGCTTTTCAGAAAATTCATTTGTATTTAAAAAATTTCCATTTAGATTTCAAAATTTTATAATTGTTATTAAAAATTTTGTATTATAATTAAAAAAAAATAAATTAATGTATATGGGGCATTCCATGTGAAATCGGACACTTTGAATTTTTTTTTTTTAGATTTTCCCAATTTATTTACAGTTTTTAGTACCCTTCGAAAACCCCTTCGTGGTAAATTTTCAGATTTTTTTGATGACCCGTTCAAAAGATATCGAATTTTTAAAAATTGGTAGTTTGTTTCGTTACTCAAACTTCTTTTACTCATAACTTATTCAATAATGGTCCAAATTTAAATTTTTTTTTTTCAATATTTTTTTTTTTTTGCGTACTTTTTAAAAAAAATATCCCAAAAAATTTTTAAAAGCGCTCTAGTATGCGATTTTTAAGTTTTTAAATTTAAATCTCATTTTTGAAAATGTTTGTACTCTTCGATTTTTTTGAAATTTTTTTGTGTAAAACTTCTATCGATTCTAAAAATTTTTGCCTAGGAGGATCGTGGGATAACGATTATTACTATTTTTTAAAATTTTTTGAAAAAAATTTTATTGTAATTTTCCAATCTTAAAATCATTTCTACTGCTCCCATGGTGCGTCATAGAGGAGTCATTTATAAGACCGACCATTAATTTTTACGTCTTAACATTTCTTCGGAACAAACTAATACCCTATCTCCAATTTATATGGGGGCTCTCACACAAAACGACATTTTTCAAAATTTGCTCCAACCGCTCTAATTGCCCTAATAGTGCCCTTAGAGCAACAAAATGTATGACCGACCCACAATATTTTTTAGTCCAAACATTTTCTCTGAACACACCTACCCTCTATCTCTAATTGTTAAGGCGGTCCCCATACAATTTTTTGGATTTCTAGCGATGTCCGTCCGTCTGTAGAAATAACAATGCATTCCAAACCAAAAGAGCTAGACCCCTGAAATTGGGCAAGAATATCTCTTACGTGGTAAGGTCAAGTTTGAAGATGAGCAAAATCGGATCAGGGGGAAAAAGTTCACCCTTAAAGAACTAAAACGACCCCTGAAAAATACGATATTTTAAAGATTTTTTTTTAATTTTTGCTCAACAAATGTAACATTTGTATGCCATATTATGTTCATAGACCTGCGCTTGGACCAATGGGGTTAGGAAATTCGATTTTTTTCAGGCCCGCCCCCCTTTGGGGCATGGTTATAGAAATTAATTAAAAATAACGATAAAAATTTATTATTTAAGCGTAAATATCATAAACAAATAATTTGTAAACATATAAAGCGGGGGTGCAGGTGTCCCCCAACAACTACACCGACCCCCCCAAAAAAAAGAAGCCCCTGCGATTTTTATACCCTCCACTCTAGTGATAGAGGGTATATATAAGTTTGTCATTCCGTTTGTAACACATCGAAATATTGGTCTACGACCTCATAAAGTATATATATTCATGATCCTTGATCGATTTTAAGTCGATCTAGCGATGTCCGTCCGTCCGTCCGTCCGTCTGTCTGTCTGTCCGTTGAAAACACGCTAACTTTTGAAAGACTTTACGGAGGCTCCTGAAGTTTGACATATATGTTCTCCATTTACCGGGTCAGGTTGGTATTGCAATCCAGCGAAATCGGTCCAGTGGTTCAAAATTTATGAGCAAAAGAGTAAATTTCGGCAAGGGTATTTTTCGAATTTACAAGATTAAAACCACTATAACTTTCGAAAGACACTTCTGAGGGGGCTGAAGCTTAGCATATATATTTGTCGTTCCCCAAGGCTGTTTGGTTTTGAATTTCAGCAAAATCGGTTCAGTGGTTCAAAAGTTATAAGCAAAGCACTGAATTTCAGATTTGTTTCACCTTAAACTGTTGAAAACTCGTTAAACAAGTTTTAAAAGCATGGTGAAATACCAGTTTTGTAAAACTTGTTGTTGTTTGTTTTCTTGTCGTGGGGTGCAGTTTAGTTGTTAGACAAGTAAATATTTGTTATTGTTTTGTTATTGTTAGTGTAACTGTATGTAAAGGGAAAAAATCAAATAAAGTATGTGTATGATTGAATGTTAATTTGTTTTTGGTTTTTAAAGAAGAGGATGGTAATATAAAAAGAGGAAAATATGTGAAATAGTTTTTTTTTTGTATTACATATAGGTATAAAACAACAAAAATGTTTTACAAAGTAATTTGTTACTCAAAGAAATTGTACACTAAAAAAATATTTACACTCAAAAAAAAAAATGTTACACTCAAAAAAAAATGTACACATTATTATTTTTTTTTTGAATGAAATGACAGACTCAAAAAAATTGTTGACAGTCAAAAAAATTTTACACTCAAAAAAATTTGATTGATAAAAAGAAAGTTTGACTCAAAATAATATACATATTTCTAATAAAAAATTTGTAATGCAATTTTTTGAAATTTTTTTAGAAAATTACTATCAGATAACATTGTGGAGGGTATTCATAGATTTGACCAAGTCGAATTTAATTTTTCTACTTGTTTTTAATTTTAAACGATTTAAAACTCTTACTTGTTTTAATATCAATATGAATTTTTCATATTGATTCGTTTTTTTCTGTTTTTTTTAGAATTTTATATATTTTTTTTTTTTTTTTGAGATCACATTTTTTTGTTTACTTTATTGAAAATAATCTAAATTTTTATGATAAAAAAAGTGGCAACATTTTCATATCAAAAATTAAGAAAGAGAGAGAAACCGACTCAAAAATAAAATTGATTTTATTCAAGCGGTTTTCGGCCGAGCGTTTTTTCTTGCCAAATTCGCATGAAAAAAACGTCACCGAAATTGTTGTGCGGGGACTCTGAAATGGCATTGGTCTGAATTATAGTGATTAAATCAAATAAAAAAAAAACACTATATTTTTGAAGGTATTTCGAAAAAGCTCTGTGGAGACATCAAGTTTTATAAAATGCATTACAATCAATCACTAACTTGATTTTGAAAAAAAAAATATGTTGTTACATTGTTTTGCATTTCAGGTGACGATATAAATGTTTATTTTATGATGATAAGAAGGTCATTTGAAATCCATTAGAAAACAAATAATATATAAATATTTAAACAATCATTCAGAAAATTATGTAAGTTACTACATGTTAGTTGTTTGTACATTTTACAGTAGTTAGTTGTTTTCAACTGCAAAGTCAGTTGTTTTTGTATGAAAAATATCAAACAACTATTTCTTTTAGTTATTTTAAGTCGTTTTTTTGAACAACTAACAAAAAAGTACTGTAATGTATGTAGTAGCAGTTATTTAAAGAAGTTAATTTTATTTTTTTCTATCTCTGAAAAATTTTCATGGTTTTTTCCAAAAAATAAAAATAAATTTTTTATTTTTTTATTTTTCACAACTTTTTTTAAAAAAAAAAAAAAAAAACTTGGAAATTTAATTTTTTTTCTAAAAATTTTTTTGAGAAAAAGGAAATTATATATCGTGAACCTATATTCAAAATATGCCAACTCAAATTTGACCGAAATGAGTTTCCGATGGCAAATAGCTCCCCTATGCAATACCAATCTATGATAAAAATTTCAGAGCAAACAAATAATTTGTTGTCGTTTTACATCCATTTTTGTTATTCTGCTATCTCAAAGTACATATTTTTTTGGTATAAATAAATAAATGCCAACTCCCATTGTAAATTTCCAAAAATTTTCAAAATTTAAAAAAAAAAAAATTAGACCACATATTTTATTGCAATTGCCATGCTGAATC
The DNA here is from genome assembly GCA_963921195.1 of Pegoplata infirma. NCBI lineage: Eukaryota > Metazoa > Arthropoda > Insecta > Diptera > Anthomyiidae > Pegoplata > Pegoplata infirma. The sequence continues at coordinate 64,600,668 of OY992538.1, forward strand.
TGTTAACTATTTTGATATATAATGACTAGTTTTCGAGATATTGCCATTTTGAAAATATCGGTAAATAGTGTTTGCAAAAAAAAGAAATTGCTTATCGAGGGCCTATATTCAAACCCCTCTATCTTAAAAAACACTACTTTTCAGGAGAGCCAAAAAACTGTTTATTTCGCGTATTGTTAGAGTAATTAAAATTCGATATTCTACAATATTTTTTTAATCAACTACTTAGTCTCACATATAATTTTTGTGTTTTTAAAATTTTGCACTATTGGGGATATTATGAAAGATAGAGGGTTTTTTCTCAAAAATATTAAGTTCAAGAATGAAAATGATTAGATAGAGGGTTTTGCATTTTAATAAAAATGAATTATTATGATTTCATATACGACATCGATAAATTTTTAACGTGATTTATTAATGATAACGGCTTATAAAGAGTTCCGAAATCGCGGTTTTGGTCCACAGGTGCTGATTTTTGAGACAAAAAATATTTTTTACCGAATTCATCTTACAAGATGACAAATTGTTGAGTATGTTAAGTAAAAAATAGTAAAAAATTAAAAACGCGATTTTGGTCCACAGATGCTGATCAGCATCCCAACTTTTAAGATTAAAATTTTTGTTTGACATCTAAATTTTGAGCAATATTGTTCAAAAAAGTCAAACAAGAATTTTGAGAAAAAATAAGCATCAGTGCACTGTGGGCCAGGATTTCCATTTTTTGGCCAATAAGGTCTGTAAGGCAACACATATTTAAAAATATTTTTTTGGAATGTCGACATCTTGAATTTTGTCCACCTTTAATATCTTTTTATTATAGCTTAATGTTTTTTTTTTTGCATGAGGTTAAAGTCAATGTTTGAGATTTTTTTTATATTTTTTATTTATGAAACAAATAATTTATTTTTGTACTTCGACACAATATTTTTTCAAATTTTCGGTGAAGTTCTCCTAAAGACATACCTGTTTGTTCAACACATGATATAAACTGCCAAAAAGTAAGCTATAAGCATATTTTTTTTTAAATAAATTATGGAAATTCATACTTTTGTTGAAATCCGCCTTTTTTCAACACCAAAGTCCAAAAAAGTCCAAACGATATTGACAAACCTCGAACTACGATCTTTCTCTGACAATGTATTCTATTCACATTTTTGCGACCCTGTGCGACCGTTCATAAACTTTTGATCTAGAGGCAATAAACCAAAATATGACGTTAAGAAATGCCCTAAAATGGAACTCCAACATTTTTTGATATTTTTGTTTCTATTGATTTCTAATAAAAAAGTCCCACTTTGACAACATTGCACAGTGGTTCCAAGTCCAAATCTAGCTGGACAAAATTATTTTATCACCGTTTTATATGTTTTTGGGGTCGCTGAGTTCAAAAAACGTGTTTAAATTTTTCTAAGACAATTACACTAATCGACAAATTTTTATTTTTTTTCTAATTTCAGTAATTCATTAATGACAAAAATGGTTTATATGCAGAACAGAAATATGAAATGCAAAAATTTATTTTTTTAAAGTTTTGTAATCTCTAAAAAATAAAAAAAATTTTGTCGAGAAGTGTAATTGAAAAAAACAAGTGAGTGTGTTAAATTCGGCTATGCCGAACGTTAGGGAGCACCTTCCCCTTGCCATTTCGAACTTCATCGGAGAGAAGAATGTTGCATTTGCTTAGCAAAAGTACAAAAAACTCTGCAAAAAATGCGATTTTTCTTAGGTTGGTTTAGTTCTCCAAGGGGGAACTTTTTCCCCTTGGTCCGATTTTATCCATTTCCAAACTTAATCTGCCTAGGAATATAAGACATATTCGTGCCAAATTTCGGAAGTCTAGCTCTTTTATTTTGGACTGTATCGTGTCCTCTACAGACGGACAGAAGGACAGACGGACGGACATTTTTGAATTTAGTCGAAGTGTGTAGTTGGCCGCGGTTTAATAGGAATCATCACATTTAATGCTTTATTTAAGCTAAGCATAATTATAATACTTAAAAGTTATTAAAAACTTACAAAAATTCGATACTTTATTTAGAAAAAAAATTTTAGGCGAAAATCTATTTTCATAAAAACTGTGATTAATTTTAAACCTGCAAAAACCTGCAAGAAATGTCTGCATGACAACGTTCAGTAATAAATTACCTATAAGTTGTATGTAGTAATTCGACATGATATGCCTGGATTCGGTTTTGGCAAGCTGCGAAAGTTTCATAAGTCCTCAAAAATATTGTTATTATTGACCATACTTCAAAGTACAAAAAATATAAGAAGAAGATCGATAATAAATTTCTTATTAATGTCCAGAATAAGTATAAATCTGTAGCTTTCTTGTACATAAACCGTTTTGAAACCATTGATGTAACATGGATAATATGATGTTATTAGTTGAACACTTAAATATATATATTTTTTTTTAAATATTGGATACCAAAAATGTTATTTCATTCGCATATTTAACAAAGTTAAAGAACTAATTCCAAAAAATGGTTATTAGTTTGATCAGAACACACCCTTAGCTTGCCCCTAGCACTATTAATTCCCAATTTTAAGGACACTAATTTTTGGACTTTTGTCCAGCTAGATTTTGATTTGGAACCAATGTGCATTGGAGTGATAACTGGTGATGGGCACGTTAGTGAATTTTGATTCACTTTGACTTACGCTAACGCAAAAAAAACATTATTTACTCAATCGTTTTTTTTTCTCACACTTACTCACTATTTACGTGAGTAAACAAAACACCACTCACGTGTGACTCATGCTCACTCGTAACTCACGCTAAACATTTAAAACACGAAAAAAATTGTAAAAACTGAATCAATACAATTAAATAATTTTCACTCACCCAAAAAAATTGCACTCACTACGAATCACTCACGCAAAAAATTGTCTTACTCACTTATCACTCACGAACAAAAAATTTTAATCACGCTCACTTTCGATCACGAGTAATTCACGTGACCAGCGTCCATGCTAAACATTAAAGCTGGTAACGCATTTAAGCGGGCATATTTTGGCAATATAATTTTTAATATTTTTTACGAAATTGTAAGCTTGTAGCATTATTTGTACATTTAGGATGGCAAATGCTTTTTGGAAATAAAAAAGTTCCTCTTAAATGAGCCACTGAATATATGAACTTTTTGACGCATTTAAAAGAGAAATATTTTATTAAAATCTTCTGATAAAAGCAAAAAGAGGGATTTATAAAAACTTAGAAATTTAAACATTGTACATTTTTTTAAAAAGCTATGTCCTAAATTTTGGATCCGCCATTTTGATTTCAAAAAATCTGAGTTCGTATTCGTGTTGTGCAATAATTTCCTAGTGATATTTTGAAACATTAATCAATAATTTAAATATCTTGTCCGCCATATTGGATCCGCTATTTTGAATATTTGATTCTTAAATCAGATTTGGCATTCCAAAAACAATCAAAATCAGACAACATAGAAAAAAACTTAATATTTTATTTGACGCCATATTATATTAATTTAAAAAATCGGAGCTCATATTCGTAATTACTGACCCTAAATACATCAAAAATTACTAATTTAAGTACAATTAGCTAAGAATTACAAAAGCATATTCGCCATATTGGATCCGCCATTTTGAATTTCAAATCTTTAATTCCAAAATCAGTTTTAACATCCGAAAAACCATTAAAATCAAAGTTTTTGGCCAAAAGAGACAACATATAAAAAATTTTAAATTTAAATTTGTCGCCATATTGGATCCGCCATTTTGAATTTTAAAAGTCTGAGCTCATATTCGTTATTAACGACCCCAAATACATCGATAATGATTATATTAAAGACAATAAACAAAGAATTAAAAAATCATGTCCGCCATTTTGGATCCGCCATTTTGAATTTTGAAATTTTTTTTCCAGAATCGTGATCAGCGATCCTTTAACACCCATATGCAGTACTTTTTTGACATATAGGTTAAGCGGTCTATTTATGGCCAAAATTCAGGGATGCTGGCCCACAGTGCAGTGGACCAAAATCGTGATTCTGGAATTTTGTTGACAAATTCATGTTCAGCATGCAAAAATTATTATAAAAACATGTAATGCATGATGAAATTATTCAAAAAAAATATTTATAAATTAATTATTTGAAAAGATAGAGGGCTTTGCATTCAGAAAAATTAATTGTGTAAGAGATAGAGAAAACCAAAAATGTAAATAAAATAGCAAAAAAAAATATTTCTGTTCTGAATTTTACACCATAGATGAGGGCCGTTTTACTGAATGTTTTACCATCAAAATGTCATTTTCGTGAAAATGTAAGATAGAGGGTTTTGAATATAGGCCCTCGTTATATATATGTAACTTTCAAACTATTTATCAGATTGAAACATTATGAGTGGGGCAAATAAAGTCAATGATATAAGCTTTCAAAATAGCTAGTTTGGAGTGACCCTAATACAATTCAGCGTGAGTTACAGAGTGCCAAAGTTGAGTGCCACCCTGAGATTAAAAGGCTTTCGGAGCTAGTAACTTTTAAAAATATGCAAAGATTTTTAATTTTTTTTTTTGTTTTTGCAATTACCGCATTAAGGAAAACAAAATAAAAAAAAAAAAAATTTCAAATTTTTTAAAAAAATATATATTTTTATTTTCCGACAAAATATGCCAACTCTTAAAAAAATATTTGTTTTTCAACATAGTAATAAATGCCATCTCTGAAAAATACTCAAACAAGTGAAAAATATGAAATTTTTGGCATAGGTAAAAATTATTTAGAATATTTTAACCATCTTATGGAAGGTACATTGTTTAGTTTTACAATAATATGCGAAATAACTAGTTTTTTAGCTCTCCTGAAAAGTAAGCTATTTAGAGTTGGTTAGAACAATTCTAAAAATAACACAAAATTCAATTGAAAAAGGTCGAAACATATATTAAAATCATTTATTGAATAAAGTTCGACGATATGCATTGATTAATTTATTTTTACTACATGTTAGTTGTTTTGACTACAAATATAAGTAGTTTTTACTAAATAAGTCAGTTGTTTTTTGTCACTTAAAATAACTGAAATTGTTAGTTGATTTAACTGAAAAAGAAGTTGACCCAAAACAACTTACAAAGTAGTTATTTTAACTGACATCTTCAGTTGATTTTACTAACGTAATTTTTTGAGTGATATAGTCTTTTATAAATATTTATAATTGTTTAAAAATATTAAACAATAAATTAATATAATTGCTAAAAATTTAATAGCGGATTAACATTAAATAATTTTATGTTAACATGAACACAAATGCGCTTTTCATAGAATTTTGCATTATTAGATTTGCATAATAGCGCATATTAATAAGTACTCAGACTTTATAATTAACTTAAACATACCTAATTAAGTTTTTTATGCACGGATAAGTAAAAACGTAAAATAATTTTTATTCGGCTTGGTCGAATCTGTTTACACTACAATGTCTACACTAAAAAAAACCATGTGGTTTTAGGAAAAATTTTTTGGAAAATTTTCCTGATTCCTGAACCCTTTTTTTTGCCTTTTGGAGTAAAAAATTTTAGAAAAAAATTCTTTAAAAATTTTAAAAAATGTCTATGATGTATTTTGAACACAGAAAAAATTCTTTGTAAATTAATAAAAGCCCGTAATTTTAAGTACGACTTCTCGTAAAATAGGAAGCAGCCAGAAATCTCGTAAAATCATAAGAATTTCTCATACTTTGAGTTGCGTAAAAAATATTTTTAAGCCTAAAAAGTTTTAGAAAAAAATAAAACATTTTTAAAAAAATGTTGTAGATTATTTAAAAATTAAATTTCTTTTGTAAAATTTGAATTTTTTTCTGTAAATTTACATTTTTTTTTTTTTTTTAATTTTTTGTTGCTGAAAAAATACATTTAACCAATAAAATTGTAAATTTGCAACCTTTAGACGCAATAAAACTTACAAGAAATTCTTGTGATTTTATGGGATTTTTTCATAATTTTCTTGTATATAAAAAAATATACAAGAAGGTTAATTGTTGAGATCATGATGCATTGCATTTTAAAAATATCCAATCACGGCAACTCGACACAAATTTAACTATTTTTTAAATAATTTTTATTTTACTTGTGTTGAGAATTACACAAACAAAAATAAACTTTAAGCTACTTTTATTCACATTGTCGTTTGGAATTGCACTCAATTCACGACTATGTAAATAGAAGTTTCTTAAAGTTTATTTTTGTTTGTGTAATTCTTAGCACTGTCCCTGATGATGAAACTCGAAGAATTTCCAAATATTGGAGAAATAAAATAAAAATTATTTATTTTATTTATATTACAAATTAAAGATCGAATAAAAACAACACTAAATTTAATTTTTTTTAATATTTAGCCACGCCTCCTAAGCCCAGGTTTTGACAAATTGAAAAACTAAAAACGCAAATTTCTTAGTTCCATTTAGAGTTATCAATACAACCTATTCATAAATTCATTGGATACATGTTTTTCTATAGCGGGGCATTTGTTGTAGAATTCCTTATACATTTGTTCACAATTTTCAAAAAGCAGGGTATGGAATATTTGTTGGTTATTTGCATACACTAGCGTTATTATCTTAATTTATTACAAAATTTAATTTTTCAATGCCAACATTATTATTTTTCATTTGAAATTTTTTTTTTTCGCAAATGGCCTGCAAACTTTAAAATAAATAAATGGGGGATTCCAGGCCAAATCACTCACTTTTAGACCCGAACCATTTCGACTTATTTTATTTTTGGATATGTTTTAGTACTTATTAAATGCAACTTGGACACCAAATTTCAGCCTTTTATTCCAAAATGGTGTTGAGTAATCAACTTTTCAAAATGGCGATTTTTTCAAAAAAATTAAAAATTTAAATTTTTAATTTAATTTTGAAAAGTTAAAAATATAGATATCTTAAAAAAGTTGGAGGATGTTTTGTTGGTATTTAAATGTAGTTTTAGAAAAAAATATTAAAAAATTATTCGAAGTAATTATCACTTATTTTTTAACGTTTAAAAATTAACATCGACTTTTTGAAAAAGTCCGAAACCTTAGATTTTTTTTAAAACGTCTACGTTTTAAATTACGCAACTTTTAAGCCATAATTCGAGATGTGATCGCAATTTGTTCTATTTTTTTTTTTTAATTTTGAAATGTGCACTTTTTATTTTTTGACTCTGATTTATTTAATATGGTGCTCCAAAAAAATTAAATTGGTAGATACTGACCCTAACTTACCCTATATATATTCATTTCGAGGTTAAAATACGCCTCACAAAAATTAAGAACGATCGGACATGGGTAAGGCGTTCCGCATGGGCCTTGAAGTTTAGAAAACGGATTACAAGGGAAAATATGAATTTTTTTTCTGTTTTCTCAACTTTTTTGGTATTTTAAGTTAAGTTTAAATTCAAGTGGTTACAGAATTATAATACGGAGTAAAATGTCTCTCTAATAAGGTACCAAAAACTAAAATCGGTTGAAAATCAACTTCCCCAGGCATCTAACGTATGACAGACCACTTGATTAAGCAATACAATCCGATTTTTGAAATTTATTTAAATTTTCTACTGGGCCATTCCAGAAAATTTAGCTCAAATTTTAGTCATTTTTGGAAATGGTGTCTCAGATTAATTTGAGCCTTGACACATAGATAGCCCTCATAAATATGATATATGTACCATATATCGTTTTTTTACATTTGGTGTATTTAACGAAGTATGGCGGGTCAAAGATTGACTTTTTAAGCAAAAGTAAGAAAAATACATCACGTTAAAAGAGCTGTAACTTTTTAACCAATGACCCGATTTTCACAAATTTAGGCTCATGTGAAAGCTGGGGTTCTTCTTTTAGAAAATATTTTTAAAATAAGACTGTTTTTTTACAGAAATGATCCAAAAATGCAAAAACATTTTTTCTTTTCGAATATTTAAAAAACACATCTTCGATTTTTTTTAAAAAAATTCTGGTGAAAAATAACAATGTTTTGTATAACATATTCAAAATTCAGAGTGGGATCTCCATGGGATCGAAAACTATTCTGTTTTAAGTACGAGGTTCTCATATTTTTCCCTTAGAAAATTTAAATTTCTAATGTTTTAATTGTTTTTCAAAATTTTAATAGTATAATTTTCTTTGGAAATTTAAATTTTTATATTGAAGAAACATAAAATTTTAATTTTCTAAGGTAAAATTTAAGAACTTTGTCCTAAAACCAGAATATTTTTTGATCCCATTGGGATCCCACTCTAAATTTTGGATATGTTGTACAAAACAGTATTGTTTATCACCAAACTTTTTTTTAAAAAAATCGAAGACGTGTTTTTTTAAATATTCGCAAAAAAAATGTTTTTGAATTTTTGCAACACTTCTGAAAAAAACCGTATGCTTTTGAAAATATTTCCTAAAAGAAGAAGAATTAAGCTTTCATATGAGCCATTACTTGTGATAATCGGATTATTAGTTAAAAAGTTAGAGCACGTTAAACGTCATGTATTTTTCTGACTTTTGCTAAAAAAGTCGAACTTTGACCCGCGATAATTTGAAAACTACAGCAAATTTTGAAAATCCAAAAACGCAACATATCTCATATAAACGTGGATATCTATGAGCCAAATTCTCAGTGGCGTCCAAAGGCATGTTTCCGAACAGTGGGGCGAAAATTTTTGGAATTACCCTACTGTAATAACATTTTTTTATTCTTTAAGTTCAAATGTAATTAGATCACAAGTATTTTTCATATTGTGTTTTGCTAATATGTTTTAAATTAAGGCTTAATATGCCTGCATTTTCAACACCCTTTTGAAATCTCTATTTGAAAATTTTTTTTTTTTTTTTGTTTTAAAATTTGGAAAACCAAAAAAATATAACACTGAAACATGGATAATAAAAAAATGTTATTACAGTAGAAAATTTCAATAAATTTAAAAAAAGGTGCCTGGGGAAGTTGTAATAACTTGGCTGATTTTCAACCGATTTTAGTTTTTAGAACCTTATTAGAAAGGCATTTTACTCCACATCATAATTCTGTAGTCAGTTGAATTAAAACTTAACATAAAATACCAAAAAATTGCGAAAACAGAAAAAAAATCATATTTTTCCTTGTGATCCGTTTTTTTTTTTAATTCAAGGACCATGCTAAACGCCTTACCCATTTCCGATCGTTCTAAAGTTTTGTGAGACGTATTCTTACCTCGAAATGAATATATCTAGGGTAAGTTAGGGTCAATATCTACCAATTTTTTTTTTTTTTTTGGAGCACCGTATAAAATAAATAAGAGCCAAAAAATAAAAGTTGCAATTTTAAAAATTTTAAAAAAATAGAACGAATTGTGATCACATCTCGAATTATAACTGAAAAGTTGCGTAATTTAGAGTAGAATTTTTATAGTTTTTTACAAAAAAATCTAAGGTTTAGAACTTTTTCAAAAAGTCTATTTTAATTTTTAAACGTCAAAAAATAAGTGATAATTACTTCGAATAATTTTTTCATATCTTTTTTCTAAAACTACATTTAAATACCAACAAAACGTTGTCCAACTTTTTTTAAAATATCTTTATTTTTTAATGGTCAAAATTAATTAAAAATTTAAATTTTTTAATTTTTTTGAGAAAATCGCCATTTTGAATTGATTACTCAACACCATCTGGAAATAAAAGGCTCAAAATTGGTAAGTACTAAAACATATCCAAAAATAAAATAAATTCGAAAGGGGTCGGGTCTAAAAGTGAGTGATTTGGCTTGGACTGCCCTATATACATTTTTAATAATTTCATTATTCGCTTGACAAATGACTTGGTATCAGTTTTAATGTATATATAACATAAAACATAATGACGGTTTAAACAAATTTATAAACAAAATTGTTGGGCAAAATTAGAAATGTTAAAAAATTAAAGGAATACACTCAAAAAAAAAAAAAAAAACTTGTCAAATTACTAGAAAATTTCTTGTTATCCCAATTTACCAAAATCAAACAGTTTTCATTGTTTTTTAGTAAATAATTTTGCATTTTTGTCGATCGAAATTTGCAGTTTTTTTTTTCTGTTATTCTAGAAAATTTATTTTCGTAAATGTACTCTACAAATTTTAAAGGCAATTAAAAAAAAAACTGCAATTTTACAAAAAAACAAGTAACAAAGCTATATTCGGCTGTGCCGAATCTTTAAATACCCTCCACAATGTTAACCAATGCACAAGACGCAGACGACCTTTCTTGGCCAAAATTGATTTTATAGAAAATCATAAACACTTACAAACAACAGAAAACATATTTTGTTTTTGTATACACTTATTTACCGTTCAAAAACAAATTTAGATAAAAATAAAAAAAAACTTATTTTTTTAAATTTTTTCAATTATTTTTTGAGTTTAAATATAAAAAATTTCTTATAATAGGTATATTCGATTACTTAAATTTCTTACTATTTTTTACTACAACTGGAAAGTCTTGTTTACTTTTTGTATTGAAAAATTCCAGCTGTAGTAAAATGAGTAAAAACAAGTAGATTGTAGTAAGGTAATCGAATTGACCTAATACTCTACATGGAAAACAAAAAAATTATAACAATTTTGAACGCAAAACCTATTTCAAACCAGAAATTTTTCAAGTTTTGTAAATTTGGCCAAGAAAAGTGATGACCGGAACCATAGTGCAATGTAAATATTAAAAAAAAAAAAAATATTTTATAAGTATGAATGAAAATTATGTAAAAATTATGAAAATTATATAAAAGCAACCACGTGTATGACACATACTACGTATTTTTTACTTCTATTGATACAAATAACAACTAACCAGCCAAATAAGCATCAACAACTACAAAATGGCGCGCAGCCACGTCATATAATGGAGGTTTATATTGAAACTCATCTCAATTGCTCAAAGCTTCTTAACCCCTTGAACGATTTTGCCATAATTGGTACCAAAATAGCCAGAGTAACGTTGAGAACAATAAAATATGAACCTATTTAAAATTTTATTTGAATATGTCAACCATGAGCCAAGATAAATCATTTTAAAATTTTGGGTTAAATTTCTGGTGCCTCTCCCCATTGTGCGATTCCTCCCAAATTTTTTGTGAGTGTTAGGAGTGATAAAATTACATTAAATTCCAAGTTTCGTTCTCATTCATTCAACAGGTGTCAAGTTATAGCATTTTTTTGTGTAAAATTCACCATTATTTTACTATAATACTTAACCGACTTAAAAAAAATACATCAGTTTCTGCCTAGGAGAATTACGCAACTTTTGGTACCCCAAGCGTTTAAATCGGTTTTGGATTATTGCCAAAAACGTGATTTCAACAGACAGACAGACAGACGGACGGACAGACGGACATTGCTAGATCGACTTAAAATCGATCAAGGATCATGAATATATATACTTTATGGGGTCCTAAACCAATATTTCAATGTGTTACATACGGAATGACAAACTTATATATACCCTCTATCACTAGAGTGGAGGGTACAAAAAAACCTTAGTTAAAATTACAAGCTTTTCTGCTCATTTTACAAAGTTTTATTTTTTGAGTGTATCTACACAAATATTGGTATTAAAAAACAAATTCTAACAACAAATGTGTGAAATACAATAGGGAAAAACTTAATAGATTGGGAAATTTTTATAACCGTCACGTAATAAAATGCAGCATTTTTTAAAAACGATCGAGTTAAAATATGGTTGAAGATCATAATATAATTGTAGCCAATTGCTTATCTTGTAATGGTCCTAAATGACCCCATAAGAACCACATGCTGATCATATAATGATAATTCGAATCATAATTTGTTAGCTGGTTGGCTGTTATCATATCTGTGCAAAAAGGTAAAACTGTGTAAGTGTTTTTTAATAGTTTCTTTCGACAGCAATTTTATGATATAAATTTTAATACAAAATCACTGTTAATTGACATTTTCAATAAAAAATATGCTGTACATTATTTCTACAATCATAGAAGATAGTTCGAATGTAAAGAGTAATCGAATATAAGTAACTAAACATGATTAACCTAACTCGAATTATGCACTTTTAACATGATAATGTTTTTAGGCTGGTGTCTAATTTTCAAAAAGTTGTAGGACGCCACACAGTGATTCGTTTCATTGGCAAAAATCAAAAAAAAAAAGTATGTCTTCAATGTTGTTGATTTTTTGTATTTTTACAGTTTAATAGTAAACTAAAAGAAATATGTACTTTTCTTATTTTTAAGAAGTCATATGTTGCCACAAGAGGGCGCTAAAGTATGGAAATTCAACGCTATTGTGTTAAAACCTAAAAATTGATTTTTATAGGTTTACTAAAATAATTATTAAAAATCGAATTTTAAAGAAATCAATGATTTTTTTTTTGCAAAAGTTACTTAAATATATTTTCTAAGAGTTGTATTTGCAATTTTTTAGAATTTATCTTAAAATACATTTTTGTAATGCTCTGAAATCTATATTTTTTCTACCGAATCCCCAAAAATTGACAAATTTTGATGGAAAGCACAAAAAAAGTTCGTGAGTCAAAAAATTATTTTTTTCGGTTTTTCGATAGCTCGGACTATGGTTTATAAGGGAAAACAATAAAAATAACTAAGTTTTTGTCTGAAGTTGGAAAAAAGTTAGGTTTTTTTTGTGTCTTTATTTATTTTTTTTCAAAAGCTATATTATTAATGGAAAAAATATTAGAAAAAAAATCTAATATTAAGTATTTTTTCTTCACACATTGATATATTATATAGTATTCTGTAAAAATATAATAAAAAATCAGAAAAAAATTATGCAGTACGTGGGCCGTTTTGCTTTAAAAGTTATCTACGATTTTTACTAAAATCCCCAAAATTAAAAAAAGTTCGTGAATAAAATTTTTTTGTTTTTTATTTTTTTTTGTACCTTTGACTATGTTTTATAAGATCAAAAAATAAAAATAACTAAGTTTTTTTTTTAAATTGAAATTTTTTTTTTTAAAAAAATCAAAAATTGGATTATTTTTTTTTTATTATTTATTTTATTTACTGTAAATAAATTTAAAAAATACATCAACATTTTAGTGTTTTTTATATAAAAGCATTTATTGTATTGTATACCATAAATTTATAGTAAATAATTCGATATAATAAGTATACAGTGGGCCATTTTGCTTTAAAACCAGTATTTGATTTTCGTTGGTATCCCAAATCAAAACCAAAATTTTTTTTGAGATACATAAAAAAAGTTCGTACTTGAAAATTATTTTTTATTGATTTTTTTAACATCCTTGACTATTTTCTCTACGATCAAATAATAAAAATAACTAAGTTTTTGAAAAAAACGAAAAAAAAAAAAAAAAATTTGAAGTATCCAAAAATTTTTTTTCTTTTAAAGTTTTTTGTTATTAACGGGGTATATACTTAGAAATAAAGCAAGTATTAAACGAGTTTACCTAAAACTTGTTTTGAATAAATTTATTTTCGTAATGCAATAGGAAATAAGTGTTGCGAATGTTTTGTTTTTGCAGTTATTATGTATTTTTATATTTTTGACTATATTTAAAAAAAGGATATATTAACAGCTTTTTTGTTACTGCAAGCAACTCAACGAAATTTGGCGCACTTATTGACGCCATTTGATCTAATCTATATTTAAAATTTGATAGCAATTGAAAGATTTTTAAAATAGTTACAGCGATTTCAAGAAAAAGGATATATGGCAGCCAAGCAAGTCCTTGCTCAGATTAAAATACAAATGTTGTACGTCGATAGTTATCTAAATTTCTAAGACAATAACTAAGTTAAGTAATTTTATATCAAGTTTTGTGGCTAAAACTCCACTTTTAAATTTCAGGATATACGACAGGTACAAATGTCCTTCGACCGATTTGCTCAAAATTTTTATTTTTTTTCTATTAATTAATTTTGTGCCTGCGTACCAAATTTGGAAAATCGTTGATAACTCTTTCTATTTTATTTTTGTGATTAAACTATATTAACACTTTATTGCAGTTTTTAAAAAGGATATATAAATAACTTTTGTTTTACAAAACCGATTTCAGCGAAATTTGGCACACACATTGAAATCACTTATTCAAATTTTTACAAACAATTTCAAGGGTATCGAGTTATTTTTGAGCGATTTACAATATTTTTAAGAAAAAGGATATATGGCAGCCACACGAGTCCTTGCTTCAATATAGAAAACAATTTACACACAAAATACTATATCAAAATTGGTAACATTGACAAAGTTTGGGAATTTTGTGACCATTTTTGTAGTTTTAATCACATATTTAAATTTCAGGATATATGGGGGGTAGGTGTGTCCTTGCTCCGATTTTTCCAAAAACTCGTTTTTTTCTTGATTAGACAATTTAATGCTTGTGTACCAAATTTCAGAAATCTGCGACCAATATTCTATTTTTGCCCACTCGATATATGGGAACGAATCACTGTGCGCCACCTCAGTTTGACTATATAAGCTAACAATTAGCAAAAAAGAAAACAAGAATTACTATTTTCATTTTCTTAAAACCAAAAATTTTAATAACTTGGGTTTGTAACTTGGATAATAATTCACCTCGTGGTGAATAAACCCGTTTTTCACCAGCTGGTGAATAAAAAGTAACATAATTATTTTTCACCAAAAAAAAAAATTTTTTTTCCATCAAATTTTGTTTTTTTCATCAAATTTTTTTTTTTCATCAATTTTTTTTTTCCATCAAATTTTTTTTTTCATCATATTTTTTTTCCATCAAATTTTTTTTTCATCAATTTTTTTTCTCATAAAAATTTTTTTTTTTCATCAATTTTTTTTATCATTTTTTTTTTATCAAATTTTTTTTTCTAATTTTTTTTTTTTTTTCTTGAAATTTTTTTTTTTTTCATCAAATTTTTTTTTCATCAATTTTTTTTTTTTTCATTAATTTTTTTTATCAATTTTTTTTGCTATTATCAAGTTTTTTCTCACAAAAAAAAAATTTTTTATATTGTTTTTCATTAATTTTTTTATTAACATGATAATGTTTTTAGGCTGGTGTCTAATTTTAAAAAAGTTGCAAGACGCCCCCTCCGTTTGACTAACAAGAAAAAGAATACAAGAATTACTATTTTCATTTTCTTAAAACCAAAAATTTTAATAACTTGGTGGTGAATAAAACACTTTTTCAGCTAATGACTAAAAAGTAACATAATTGTTTTTCAACAAAAATTTTTTTTTTTTTAGCAAATTTTTTTTTATTAATTTTTTTTTTTTATCAAATTTTTTTTTTTTTAATCAATTTTTTTTCATAAATTTTTTTTTCATCAATTTTTGTTTTTCATTAATTTAATTTTTTCATAATTTTTTTTTTTTCATTAATTTTTTTTTTCATTAATTTTTTTTTAATCAAATTTTTTTTTTCTTCAAAATTTTTTTTTCATAATTTTTTTTTTATCATATTTTTTTCATAAATTTTTTTTCATCAAATTTTTTATTATTATTTTTTTTCTCACCAAAAAATTTTTTCATCAATTTTTTTTTTTACATCAAAAAATTTTTCATCAAAAACTTTTTTTCATCAAAATTTTTTTTTTCACCATAAATTTCGGGTTCATTAAATTTTTTTTAACATAATTTGGTTTTCGTGAAAAAAAAATCCTTTTTTTCCAAAACTACTTTTTCACCAAGTCTAAGCTTTTCGCATAAATATTTTCCATTTGTTTATCAAATATACATTAAACAAGTGAGAGTGTTATATTCTTTGGTGCCGAAGCTTTTATACTCTCCAAAATGTAAAAACACTTTTTTACACTTATTTTTGCACTCACTTACGAAATGTCGCAAATGCTTAAGCAACGCTCTTGGGGACACTCGATTATATTAAGTACGGTGGGCGGGACGGAACTGGAACAGAGAACCGACTATATCTCACCATAGACGAACTTTGACAGAACCTTCGATGTCCAAATACCGACTAGGGAAGACTGGGCGGTAAACTCTGTTATTACAGAGAATGCGATCTCAATCTTTACTGACGGATCGAAGATGGAGATGGGTACGGGTTCGGGAGTCTACTCTGAATGCCTCGAAATCGGGGTGTCATTGAGGCTTCCGGATAAGTGTAGTGTTTTCCAGGCTGAGGTGCTTGCAATTGACAAAGCCGCGCAGTTAATTATGACAAGGGATCTTCGTCCTTGCGTCATTAACATTTTCGTGGATAGTCTCGCAGCTCTGAAGGCCTTAGAGTCAAATACTGTAAAATCGGGAATAGTTTTGAATTGTATACAATCGCTTCGTCGAATCAGTCAGCACACAATCAAGCTAATCTGGGTCCCAGGCCACAGTGGGGTCGCTGGGAACGATTTGGCTGATGAGTGTGCGAGGAATGGCTCTGAATCGGTGGGGGAACGTGTAGAACCTGACATCTCGGTTCCTATAGTGGAATTGATGAACGGAATTGATAGGATATCTGAAAATAGGATGAAGGATAGGTGGATATCACTGACTACGTGCAGGATATCTAGAACCCTGTGGCCACTGCCAAATCCTAAGAGGACAAAAAGTCTTCTTACTTTTGGCAAACGGACGGTTAGCCTATTAGTTGGAGTACTTACAGGACACTGTATGATTGGCCAAATGGCCGTGCGTTTGGGAATTTCTGATAGGGACTATTGTAGAAGCTGTGGGGAAGTGGAGGAAGAGGAGTCAGTGAAGCACTTGCTATGCGAATGTCCAGGTCTAATGAGGAGCCGCCTTAAGCATTTGGGGCAAAGATTTTTCGATGACCTGGAGTGCCTAAGCGGTGTCTCATTGACGTCTCTAGCAGAATACCTCAGGGAAACGGGGTGGTTTAAAAAGTAGAACTTTGTATCAGAGAGGGAGAGGGGAAATATGATTAGGGGAATCACAATGGGCCTTATGGCCTCCGAGTGAACTCGCCAAATGGCGAGCGCCCATCCAACCTAACCTACGAAATGTACTTAATAACATTATTTTTTCTAAAAAAAACTTTGCTTTGGCAAGTACACCCAAATCTTCCGCAAAACATTATCATGATTTAATGTTTTGGGCAAGAGTACAAAATTCGCAGGCATTTTTCCTTTTTGCCACAGGTATTATGACGCTCTTTATTTGTCTCGACTAAGGGCAAACGATTTTTGTTTTTTAGTTGAAAATATTTTTTTTTTTAAATTCCCATATAAATGCCAACGCACTTATGTTTTAATATGCATTAGGATGATAATGACAGTGTTGACAATAATGTTTTCTGGCTGGTAGTTGGTTATTATTATGGATATAAACAGCATGCCTGAATAAAACAGCCATGATGATACTTGTATTAAAAAGTTTAGGAATAAAAAACCATGGTCAACATGTTTGTAATAAACATTATTTTGGATATTAACTTTTTTTCGTTGCTTATATTAAGATATCCAAGATACAAAAACAATTGGATAGCAAGCGATTAAAATAAATCAGAAAAAGTAAAAAAAATTAGTTCGACTTTGGCAAGTCCATTAGACTCTTTGGATGAAACGATAGAATACATACTTTGCCACTCCTTTGGCAAAAAGTCGCCGATCGATTACTGGTCCAATAAGTTTCGGTACTATGGATGATATAACGCGAATTTATCTAAGAATATTAAAAAGATTCGCGATGACTTTGAACGTTTTTAACTCAAACATAATAATTTCGACTTTATTTTGAATAAAAAACAGTTTTAGGAATTTTTTTTTGTATTAGATATGGGGGACTTGTGAAACAAAAATTTCATTCAGAAAAAAAAATAGCAAAATCCATTCGTCCGTATGTTTATGGAAAGCTTGTCTTAACTAAAAGAGCTGTAAATTTGGTATCAACCAGTCTGTGGAATGAAAGTTGCAGTTCAAACCAAAAGAGCAGTAAATTTGGTAAATGATCAAAATTGAATCTGAGGACCTATTTACACCTGAGGTGAAATCTCATTCGAACCAGATTTTGACAATATGGTACTGTATCATTTTAGGCACTGTTGCCAAGTTGGAGGTTTTCCCGCTAAATCTAGCGCTTTTTGTTTGGATTTAGCTGGGGAAAATTGGTTTTAGCGGGAATGGTGCTTTAGCGGGAAATCTAGCGCTTTTTATTTGGATTTAGTGGGACAAATTAAGAGGTTTTTCCAATTTTTCTTTTTTTTTCAATCGAAAACGCCAAGTTTGTTGAATTTTAGCGCTTTTTTTGTAATTTAGCGGGAGAATTTTGTATTTTCCCGCTAAAATTTTTTCGACCATTTCTTGCGCGTTTTTAATAAAAAGTAAATTTTCGTAGAAAAAATAATTTGGAGGTTTTTTTTTTAACCTTTTCTTTTTTGTCAATCAAAAATGCCAAGTTTTTCGGTTTTCAGCGCTTTTTTTTTGTAATTTAGCGGGAAAATTTAAAATTTTCCCCGCTAAATTAATTTTTGGCGGTTTCTAGCGCTTTTTTCGTGAAATTTAGAGGTTTTTGGTTAAAAATAGTTAAAATTTTTTCGACCATTTCTTGCGCGTTTTTAATAAAAAGTAAATTTTCGTAGAAAAGATAATTTGGAGGTTTTTTTTAAACTTTTCTTTTTTATCAATCAAAAATGCCAAGTTTTTCGGTTTTCAGCGCTTTTTTTTTTGTAATTTAGCGGGAAAATTTAAAATTTTCCCCGCTAAATTAATTTTTGGCGGTTTCTAGCGCTTTTTTCGTGAAATTTAAAGGTTTTTGGTTAAAAATAGTTGGCAACAGTGATTTTAGGGTTTGCAAATAACCACAGCTTCCTTAACCGCGGTTACGGTTAAAATTCAGGAAATTAGCCGCGGTTAATGGTTAACCACACTCTTTTAAATTATTTGTTATGTAATTATAAAATTGTATAATAGAAATATGTTCATTACTGATTTTATGTAAAATATATAAATATTTCATTTGGGTTCGGTGGGAGAAAGTAAAAAAAAAAGTTTATTCATCCCTACTTAAAAAATGCCTGCGAATTTTGTACTCTTGCTCAAAACATTATATCATGATAATGTTTTGCGGAAGATTTGGGTGTACTTGCCAAAGCAAAGTTTTTTTAGAAAAAAATAATGTTATAATACTTTGCTATTCCATGCAAAACGAATTGAAATATCAGTCGAGGACCCCATTAAGTTTATATATTATTGACCCATTTCTAAGACACTTTAGCTATATATATCGGTCCATCTGTCTGTGGAAAGCTACTTATATGCAGTCCAAACCAAAAAAGCCTAACATTTGGTAAATGAGTGCAAAAAAGTGTTTTTACATTTTGTTGAGTATAAAAGATTCGGCACCGAAGAATTTAACACTCTCACTTGTTTTATGTACATTTGATAAACAAATGGAACATTTTTATGTGAAATGTTTAGACTTGTTGAAAAAGTAGTTTTGGTAAAAAAGGGGAAAAATGATTTTTGGTGAAAAAAAAACCTTTGATGAAGAAACAAAAATTTGATAAAAAAAAATTGAAAAAAAAAAAATTGATGAAAAAAAAATTGAATAAAAATTTTTTTTTTGATGATAAGAAAAATTTTTTGATGTAAAAAAAAATTATGAAAAAAAAATTTTTTGATGAGAAAAAAAATTGATCAAAAAATTTTTGATGTAATAAAAAATTTATGTAAAAAAAATTGATGAAATTTAATAGTTCAAAAATGTCTTAGAATTATTGCCTGCTTTTTATAAAAAGGAAAATTGGATTCTGGGGAATTTTTTTAAATAGTCTTAAATTTTCATATTTTTCTTTAGAAAAGCGTTCAGTTGCCGATAATTTTTTTTCTATAGCAAAAGTCTCAGATTCAAAGATTTTTTTTCTATAGACAAACTGAAATTTGTTCTGTAGAAAAAGACTCAGATTCTGAAATATCCTTTCCATAGAAAAAATCTTAGATTCTGAGACACACTTTTTAAAAAAAAATTGTTACATATTCTGAGTATTTTTTTCTGAGTATTTTTTTCTATAGAAAAAGTTTCAGACTCTGAGAAACTTTTTATTCAGACTTGAAATGTCTCAGAATTCTTGGGAATTTTTTTAAATAGTCTTAAATTTTCATATTTTTCTCTAGAAAAACGTTCAGGTGCCGAGAATTTTTTCTCTATAGCAAAAGTCTCAGATTCAAAGATTTTTTTAACATGATAATGTTTTTTTATTTTATTATTTATTATTCAAGGGGTGATCTAGCCCTAACGGCCAGCACTGCGACCCTTATGGGTCTTTTGTGCCAAGATCCATTAATCTAATTCAAACTCTGTTCAAAGTTCCTAATGAACATTATAACAGAGGATGGAGAAGCTAGCCTTATATCCTCAGAATTAAGCAATTCCTTGTCTAAGAACCGTCTTCTGATCCTACATATTGCGATGCATTCACATAATATGTGTTGCGTTGTCTCCACTTCCTCAAGACAAAGTCGACACAGAGACGATGCACAAAGGTTTAAATTATGCAAGTGATAATTTACCTTATAATGCCCGGTGAGAAAACCTGTCAGTAACCTAATGTCACTTTTGGTGTGATTAAGTATACTTCCATATGATAATGGAGCGATTAGTGCTTTGGATTGTAGTAGACCTCCTGAATTTTCCCACAAGTTTAAGAAGTCGGTTCTTTCCAAACCCCTAATCATGTTCGAGAAGGTGGACCAGTTTACCCCACAATAGGGTTCGGGTCCGGTCATAGGAGTAGCGGACGCATTTCTAGCATAATGTTAATGATAATGTTTTTAGGCTGGGGTCTAATTTTAAAAAAGTTGCAGGACGCCACCTCAGTTTGACTACATAAGCTAACGATTAAACAAAAAAGAAAATGAGAATTACAGTTTTCATTTTATTACAACCTAAAACTTCGACAATAATTTAAAATTAATAAATAATATAAAAAAAATACATAATTCTGGTAGCGACACCTAGCGCCGCTACTCGATTAACGCAGTATTGCCATACCAAATATCGCATTTACAATTAGATTACTTAGTTACCATCATCGCAAATTTTTTCAAATAAAATATTACCACATCGCAAAACTAACCAGTATATTTGAAAATCGAATATCTACAACATGACAAAATTATGTTAGAATTTAGATTAACATTTAAAACGCCGACGGTAGGCTAGCTGAAGTGTGTCAGACTACCACGCAGGGGATATTGGGATCAAATCCCTGATCATGTCAACTTTTTTTTTATATTTTTTTTTAGCTTAGGTTAGGTTAGGTTGTAAGTGGCTGCTGACGTTTTACGTCATCACACGTAGACTCTGAGGTCCATTGTGATACCACGGGACCGTAATAGGTTTCCCTACTAGTCCCTGTCGTTAAACCATTTTGAGCTTCTTATAAAACTCCTTAGATGTTGAATTTTGACATCCAACAAATCAGAAAGATCGTACAGCTCCCTAGATCCCAGTGAAGCAAGTCTCTGACCAGAAAGTGCCGGGCAATGGCAAATAAAGTGTTCAATAGTTTCCAACTCCTCTTCATCCATGCAACTTCGGCAAAAGTCATTCGACGGCACATTTAACCGCTCTGCGTGCTTCCCTATAAGACAGTGTCCGGTAATTACAGAAACCACTTGTTTTTTCACTTTTATAAAAAAAAAAAACATAAAATTTGAATTCAGTCTGGCATTTTAAGCTTAGATATGCATACATATATACAGTGTGAAGAAAATGTTATTAAAAAAATAACAATTATCTAAAAAAAATTAATAATTGCTTTAATGCAAAAAAAAAATATCAAAAAAAATCTTAAAAATAGCAAAAAATACAAAAAAAAGCTGAAAAAATAAAATTTATACAAAATATGACCTAAAAATATGCATTTATGTATAGCGAAATAATAGCAAAATATGCATTTTAAGCAAAATATGCAAAAAATATGCACTAACGAATCGATGCCATTTTAAAGCAAATTCTTTGATTAGCAAAGATATCTTGTTTATGCTGTTCTATGACCAAAGGGGAAAAACATGCATTTGCATGAATATATATATTTTTGGTAATATATATATTTTTTTAAATAATTCAAAATTCATTCAACAATGAATTAATTGATTAAATAAAAAAAATAATTTTCAAATAGAATTTATTCTTCAGAGGTCTGACAAGCGCCGCCTGGCTGTCAGTATCGGAAGTCTTATAAGTATTAGTTTTTTGTAGTAGAGATGCGAGAGTGACACGTGATTACGCGTGACCATGAGTGAAATTTACGCTTGATTAGAAAAAATATTTTCATGCGTGAGATTGCGTGGGTAATTTTGGCTTCGTGAGTTTGCGTGATAGTTTTGTGCTGTCTAAAACAGAAAACTAGTAATAAAATCGTCATCATATTGAATTTATAGCGTATTTATACAAAATTGTGATTAATATAAGTTTTTTTGATTAATTTTAGGAAATTAAATACCTTTTGTGCAAGAATTTGAAATGAAGTTAAATAAAATTTTGTTTATTTTATTTTCGTGAGTCTTTGTAAGCGTTATTATTTCGTGAGCGTAACAAACGTTTTAGTTACTCACGTGAGTGTGCATAAACGTAAGCAAAAAAAAAATTTTGTGCGTGAGCAATACTTTAATTTCGTGTGCGTGCGTAAGTCAAAATTCACTCACGCGTCCATCTCTATTTTGTAGTATGTATCTATAATATTGTCGAATAACCACAAGCAAGAACATAACACCGTTTATGTTGGCATTTAAATATCATACGGTAGCTTAGCTGAAGTGTGTCAGACTCGAAAACGGAGGGTCCGGGGATCGTCCCCGTCAGGCAACTTACTTTTTTAAATTTTGTTTTTTTTTTTAGCTCGTTTATTTTTTTTGTTAAGACCAATTTTTTTTAAACCTTTAAATTTTGTGATTTTTCTGAATTTATCTGCATTTATCTGCATTTTTCTTTCTGACTAATTTTTTGTATTTTCTTGATTTGTTCTTAGTTTTTAAATTTTTTTTTTCTGAATATTGAATAAATCCTGCTAGTGTATTTGAAAAATTTCTTGGAGTTATTTTTTTCTGAAAAAAATATATGTTTTTGGAAATATGTGATGTTAATTCATAACGACTTTTTATTAAATAAAACATTATCATGATTTAATATTTTGGGCAAGAGTACAAAACTCTGCGGCATTTTTAATTTTTTTTTTTTTAACTTTTTTTTTTAAATAATTAAATTATAAAAAAAGAATTGTTATATCAAATAACAATATGTAAGCTAAAAAAAAAAATCAACTGTTGACGAGTGTGGACGTGTTTTATTTTAACTCCGTGCTATAAATTGAATTACTAAAATTGCTCGTAATAGGTTTGTTCGGAATAGGTATTTTTGTGATATTTTCATTACCACATCAAGGAAAATGAAAATATGGACACAAATGATACCGATTTAATTCGAAGCTCTGCCTCACCGACTGGTGATGGTCCTAGCACTGGTCTTAGGGTTGCGACCTTGAAGTCCGGCCTTGATTCTGGTAGGGGTGCTTAGCCTAATATTGGTGGTAAAAAGAAAAAGAAACTTAAGCCATCAAAGGTCAGGCACAACCAGAGAAGGCTTTGTTTGAAAATAATTAACAGACTAAGACAACTCGATGGAACGAAGCTCTCCGAACATGAGAGGGCGTCGCTATCATGGGCGAAAGGAGTCATTGAAGAACAGGACAAACTTTCGGCAATGCGCGCATCTGACAAACAGAGCGCTGTTTCGGCCTCGTCATCGAAGTCTGGTAAAAGGTTGCGCTCGCCCGACGAGAAACCTTTACCTAAGAGATCTAAGGTGACCGGCAACGTCTGGACTCAGTCTTTTAGTGAAGTGGTTAAAGGTAACTTCGTTAGGGCTGTGATAAACAGGCAAAATGGGGATTGTAGTATTCCAAGGGACAAGTGGAGTTTAGTTGAAACTAAACTAAATGAAATCTACTATAGGCTTCTTGAGAGTATGCCTGATTTTCTCTCTACTACTGTCAACGCAGGTTGGTCTCAAGGCCGGACTTCAGGGGCGAGTAAAACTCGTTGCTTTTGGGAACGAAAGATCCGCAGCCGTGTTTAAGGTTGCCATTAGCCAAGTGGGAGAGTTATGGCCTGGAGCCAGACTGGACGTTGTGGAAAAACATGATATCCCCTCGCAACCCAGAGCTCATGCATGGATCCCAATGGCTACAAGTGACACTGCGGTGATTCTAAAGATGATAAAAGTCTGCAATCCTGACCTTCCAACTCAGAATTGGCAAATTGCCAGATTGGGTGAGATGGAGGGCGCTCGTCGTCAAGCAGTGGTCTTGGTTAATGAGGAATCGCTTCCGCTTTTAGCCAGGACTGACGGCATTATTAGATTTGGATTTTTTCATATAAGAGTCAATGTCTACAAGGGCGACCAGAAGACTATTTTGGACGCAGACAAGCCAGTGGCAGAGTCGGCTGAGGAGGAGAATCGGGAAAAGGTTGATATTCAGCTGGCCGATTCTAGGCTGATGGGAGATGCATCTGGCATTTTTGAAACCGAATCTGGTAACGAATGCGACCTCTGTGATGGCATGGAGGATAAAGCTGATGCCACGATGGGTGACATTCAGGACGAGGCCCATGCAGTGAGGAATTCGGAGAGTTCTGTTGCCTCCGATTCAGAACAGATGGGATATATATCTGGCTTATTCGAAACCGAATCTGGGGACGAATGCGACCTCTTTGATAACACGGAGGATGAAGCCAATAACACGGTGGTGGAAAGGATGGTGGAAATAAAACAAGATGTTGCGGTTCCTACAAATAAACCTCCATCACTGTAAGGCAGCCTCAGTTGCACTCTTGCTGCGCCTGACGACAGGAGCAGTTGACTTGGTTTTTATCCAAGAGCCCTGGGTGCGGGGTGGCAGGGTTTGCGGATTGAAGACCCCTGGGTTTAAGTTGGTGGTTGCCAAAGGTGAGGGCTCACCAAGAGCCTGAATCTTGGCAAAAATGGCTTAAATATATTCTTTTTATCAACTTTTAGTGATATGGATGTTACAGCGGCT
Organism: Pegoplata infirma; assembly: GCA_963921195.1. Taxonomy (NCBI): domain Eukaryota; kingdom Metazoa; phylum Arthropoda; class Insecta; order Diptera; family Anthomyiidae; genus Pegoplata; species Pegoplata infirma. Next base: position 64,625,614 of record OY992538.1, read on the forward strand.
AGCTTAGAGCTTCATGGGAAGTCTATTTGGCTCGCCTCTGCGTATTTTCCTAATCCGGGGTCAATACCCCCGGAGAAGGTTGTCGGTCTAATTCGGGAGTCTGAATCTAGGGGACACCAGTTAGTAGTGTGTTGTGATGCTAATGCACATCATTCGATATGGGGTAGTACAGACACAAATGATAGAGGCGAATCACTTTTGGAGTTTTTGTTAAGCACTAACCTGTATATTTGTAACAAGGGTGGTGAACCAACTTTCGTTACAAGTACGCGGCAAGAGGTTCTTGACGTAACACTTGTATCAGATACATTGTCTGATAGAATTGATGACTGGAGAGTTTTGGAAGAGCATTCTTTCTCAGATCATCGCTACATTGAGTTTTTACTCAGGGAGCGTGCCCCGGTTGAGACAGTCTCTAGAAATCTGAGGAGAACAAACTGGGTGAAATATAGGGAGACTTTTTATTTGCTTTTGGATGAAGTACCCTTATCTGAACCGCATAGTTTGGCGGAAATTGACTGTCTGGTTGACCATATAACAAATGTTTGTAATAGGTGCCTGGATGCGTCTTGCCCTTCTGCAAAGCCTAGAGGGAAAAAAAAGCCACCTTGGTGGTCAAATGAGTTGCAGACGAGCAGAGATTCCTGCAGAAAGCTCTTTAATAAAGCTAAATTTTCAAGAGCGGACGAGGACTGGTCTGCATACAGGCTGCAACTTAAGAGTTATAAAAAGATGATCAGAAATGCAAAATGTGATTCTTGGAAAAACTTCTGTGGAAACATAGAAGACGTTTCTGAGGCATCCAGGCTGCGCAAGGTTCTGGCTTCTTCTCCTTGCACCCTAGGATACCTGAAAGATCCTAATGGGGTGTGGTCTTCCTCCAGTGGAGAGTCGCTGGATCTCCTTTTAAACACGCATTTTCCGGGCAATTCCATAACGCCGTTTCAAGCTTTGGAACGTTCTGACGCCCAAGCATCAGAAATTGCTTCGGAAATAATAAATATGCCAACATTAATCTGGGCGAAAAAAAGCTTCAGGCCCTATAAATCCCCGGGACCTGATGGTATAATCCCGGCTGAGTTGCAGCAAGTGTTGGACTATATAGCCCCGTTGCTGTATAATCTATACATAGCATGCATCAACTGGTCGTATATTCCATTAAAATAGAGGGATACCAGAGTCGTATTTATCCCGAAGGCTGGGAAAAGTTCCCACACAGCTCCGAAGGATTTCAGACCAATTAGTCTGTCTTCTTTTTTGTTAAAGACAATGGAACGAATGATAGACTCATATCTGCGTAGAGTGATTGACCCGAGGTTGCTTTCGACAAAGCAACATGCATACAGCAAGGGACGATCAACGGAAACAGCTCTTCATGAGCTCGTTGGTACCATCGAGAGATCGCTTTCGGTAAAGGAGTACACTATGGTGGCCTTTCTTGATATTCAGGGGGCTTTTAATAATGTCATCCCAGAATCGATAATATTGGCATTGTCTGGTCTGGGAGTAAAGCGTGAAATCGTTTTAATGGTGGAAAACCTACTTGCCAATAGACGTATAACGTCTGAATTGGGAGCGTCCGTCATATCTCGATTTGTCAATAGGGGCACACCACAAGGAGGTGTTCTTTCGCCGCTTCTTTGGAACCTGGAACCGAATTCAATGCTACTATCTCTAGAAGCACGTGGTTGTCATGTTGTCGCATATGCTGACGATGTCGCGATAGCGGTAAAGGGGAAGCATCTGCCAACATTGCGGGACATTCTTCAGGGTTCTCTGAAAGATCTGTCTAAATGGGCAAGAGACTGTGGTCTAGGAGTTAATCCTAGTAAAACAGAGCTTGTTTTGTTTACAAGGAAAAATAAGATTCCTGCTTTTGATCCTATTTCTCTGGACGGTACTGAAATCACCTTCTCAGATGGAGCCAAGTATCTTGGAGTATTTCTAGATAGGAAGCTGAATTTCAGGCGTAATATTGAGGAACGGGTGAGAAAAGCAACAATTGCTTTGTATTCCTGTAAAAGGGCCATTGGAAAACGGTGGGGTTTTAGCCCTCAAGTCGTTCATTGGATCTATACAGCAGTGGTGCGTCCAATTTTGCTGTATGGAATCATTGTCTGGTGGCCTGCTTTAGAAACAAAAGCGAACTTTGTCTTTATCACGAAGGTACAGAGAATGGCGTCAATGTGCATCACTGGTGCTCTTCGTACTACACCTACGGTTGCATTAGAAATCCTCCTTCACCTGATACCCTTGGACATATTGGGTAGGCAGTATGCGGCTGCGTCGGCAATTCGACTTAATAGCACGCTGCAATGGAGGAGCATAGCGCGATCTTGAAAAAGATAACAATACCACAAAATGTGGACTGTGCTCCCTCTTTGAGCCTCTTTGAGCGCCACTTTACCACTATGATACCATCCAGGGAGTCTTGGATGGGGGATACTCCGGGTAGTGGAGCTACCATAAATTTTTACACAGATGGATCGAGGCTGCACGAACAAGTGGGCTTTGGAGTCTATTCGGAAGAGCTTGGGTTGAGCCTGGCTCGTAGATTGCCAGATCATTGCAGTGTTTACCAGGCAGAGATGCTGGCAATAAAAGAAGTGGCTGACTGGTTGAGCTGCAATGTCTTGTCTACAACCGCAGTCAATATCTATACTGACAGTCAAGGCGCGGTCAAGTCCCTGGATTCAATGTTTCTGAAAACAAGATCTGCCCTTAACTGCCGCACGTCTTTAAATGAGATGGCCAAGCAGTTTAACATACGACTCATATGGGTCCCAGGGCACAGAGACATTCCAGGGAATTGCAGAGCCGATGAGCTTGCAAGACTAGGAACTACCTTACAGGTTCCAACAGAATTGGAATGTGTTGGTATGCCTCTAGAAACTTGCAAGCAAAACCTACGGCTTTGTTCTGCGACGGAGACTAATCAAAGATGGGCAAATGGATGGACGTGTCAGACAACACGACTGATTTGGCCTTCTCTTAATCAGGGGCGCACAAGTGAGCTGATATCGTTTCCAAGAGGAGAGATTTCGACTATTTATGATTTTTAGTGCATATTTTAAAATTTTTAGTGCATATTTCAACACTTTAGTGCATATTTTAGGCGCCTAAAACATAGTTTTTTAGTGCATGAAGATCCTGTCCCTGTATATTACTAATATTGTGAATAATTCGATTACAATTATTGAATTAATTTATTTCCAATTAATTCTTTATAAATCATTTCATTTTAAATAAATTCTTAATAATTTAATTTGCCTTTTAGTCAATTTAATTTTAATTAGTTTATTTTTGAAATAAATTTTTAACTTAAATTTAGTTTAAGTTAAAAAAAAAATTCTTGGAGTTATTTTTTTCTGAAAAAAATATCGTTTTTTGGAAATATGTGATGTTTATTCGTAACAACTTTTTATTAAATAAAACATTATCATGATTTAATATTTTGGGCAAGAGTACAAAACTCTGCGGCATTTTTCTGTTGACAAACTGAAATTTGTTCTGTAGGAAAAGACTCAGATTCTGAAATATTCTTTCCATAGAAAAAATCTTAGATTCTGAGACACACTTTTTAAAAAACTGTTACATATTCTGAGTATTTTTTTCTATAGAAAAAGTTTCAGACACTGAGAAACTTTTTATTCAGACTTGAAATGTCTCAGAATCTGAGGCATATTGATTGCAAACTGTATCAAAACTAGAGACATTTATTCTACAGAAAAATTTTCAGATTTCGAAATATTTTTGCAATAGAAAAAGTTTAATATTCTAAGGCATTTTCGAAATCAGGGCCTCAGTAAGGCCTCCGGACAAGTGTAGTGTTTTCCAAGCCGAGGTTTTTGCATTTGACAAAGCCGCGCAGATGATTATGACAAAGGACCTAAGTCCTTGCGCCTTCAACATTTTTGTGGACAGTCTTGCAGCTCTGAATGCCTTAGGGTCAAATACTGTAAAATCGAGAATTGTTAGTAATTGTATACAATCCCTTCATCGAAACAGTCAGCACACAATCAAGCTAATCTGGGTCCCTGGACATAGTGGGGTCGATGGTAACGAATTAGCTGATGAATATGCAAGAAAAGGCTCCGAGTCGGTGGGGGAACGTGTCGAACCTGATATCTCGGTTCCTATAGTGGAGTTGAAGAACGAAATTGATAGGATATCAGAGAATAGGATGAGGGATAGGTGGATATCGCTGACCACGTGCAGGATATTGCGAACCATGTGGCCACTGCCAAATCCTAAGAGGACAGAACGTCTTCTTACCTTTGGCAAACGGACGGTTTTAGTAGGAGTACTGACAGGACACTGTATAATCGGCCAAATGGCCGTTCGTATGGGAATTTCTGACAGGGACTTTTGTAGAAGTTGTGGAGAGGTGGAGGAGGAGGAGTCAGTGAAGCACTTGTTGTGTGAATTTCCGTGTCTGATGAAACGTCGTCTTAAGTATTTGGGGCAACGATTTTTTGATGACCTAGATTGCCTAAACTGTGTCCCATTGACATCTCTAGCGGAATACCTTAGAGAATCGGGGTGGTTTGAGAGGTAGAATTGTGTATATTAGAGGGGAGTAGGGAGACAACTTTAGGGGAATCACAATGGGCCTTATGGCCTCCGAGTGAATTCGCCAAATTGTCGGGCGCCCATCCAACCTAAACCTAACCTAAGGCATTTTTTGTATTTACAAACGTTAAATTTTTTATTATGCTTGTTCCTTTTTTTCGTTGTTTTTTTCTAAAAAAAAAAAAAAACTCTTTTGTCCTTCAAATCTTATGTTAATTAAATTTACCGTAACCGCGGGATGTTTTATTCGGTTACGGTTAAATAGTGCAGGTAACCGTGGTTACGGTTACGATTAAAACATTATTATTATAAAACTAGAAAATTTTTTTGAACAACGAATATTGAAAAATTTAGAACTTTTCTTTACAAAAATGTCACATAATCTGTGAATTTACGTATATAATAAGTGGTTCTGATATTTTTTTACATTAAAAACCAATTTTTAAACTTAATTTTACGAAAAATGTTTTAGAATCAGACGGTTTTCCAATACGAAAAATGTCTGAGAATTTAAGGATTTTCTTTACGAAAAATGTCCTAGAATCTGAACATTTTTTATATGAAAAATATATTAAAATCTTAGAACTTTTCTAAACCAATATTTTCCATACATATAAATTTTGAACATGAAAAATATATCAGAATCTGAAAACTTTTTCATAGGAAAAAAGTTGCAGATTCTGAGAATTTTTTTATATATGTAACATGCCTTAAAACCTGACAATTTTCTGTATAATCTGAGAAAAAAAAAAAATTCTGTATTAAAAATGTGTCAGAATTTGCGAGATTTTCTACACGAAAAATGTCTCAGAATCGAGGTTTTTTATACAAAATAGCTCTCGGTATCTGAGAAAATTTCTATACGAAAAATGTATAAGAATTCTCAGATCTCCATACCGGAATCTGTCTTAGAATCTGAGAAATTTTCTGTACTGAAAATGTTATAGAATTTGAGAATTTTTCTATTTTTTGTTGGTCTTGTTTAAAAAAAAAAAAACAGTTTCGTTTCGCTAGTAAAAACTGATCGCTTTTACACTAAAAAATTCTTTTTTTCCCCTTTAAAACTAAAGAAACTTAAAAGAATTATATGTAGTAATTAAGGGAATTGTAAATAATCTTTTATATATTCCAAGAATATTAAATAACTTAAAATTAATCAAGCATATGATTTGATAATCCCTTATTATAATCAATAATTCCTTTTCTTTTTAAGTACAAATACATGTTTATTATATTAAAAATCATAAAGTTGATTTTTTTAACAAAACTGCGTAATTTGAAGGGTGTTGTTTGAAAAAAATATTTACAAAAAAAAACCAAAACCCACAATAAACAAAAGTAAATGGTCATAATTTTATTATTTACTGTAAATAAGCTTAAATTGTAATGAGGGAAGTATTAAAATACAAACAGACTTATATTAAGGAGATACTTATTTGCAAGAATGGGTAAATTTTTAAGAAGTATTAAAGATTTCATATAAAAATTGATTTATCAACTGACAATGAAAGTGTTCTGAAATGTTAACGATATAAAAAATCACAATTAAAGTGTCCTGAAATGCTTACGACTGTACATACTTTTAACATGATAATGTTTTAACATGATAATGTTTTTAGGCTGGGGTCTAATTTTAAAAAAGTTGCAGGACGCCACCTCAGTTTGACTATATAAGCTAACGATTAAACAAAAAAGAAAAAAAGAATTATAGTTTTCATTTTATTACAACCGTAAACTTCGACAATAATTTAAAATTATAAATAAAATAAAAAAACACATAGTTTTGGTAGTGACACCTAGCGGCGCTAGGTGTCACTCAATTAACGCAATATTGCCATACCAAATATCGCATTTCCGATTAGATTTGTTACCATCATCGCAAATTTTTTCCAATAAAATATTACCACATGGCAATACTAACCAGTATATTTGAAAATCGAGTACGTATCTACAAGCAAGAGAAACATATCAAAATTAAAATCATTATTTAAATAAGCTACGGTGGCCTTGCTGAAGTGAGCCAGACTGGAAAACAGAAGGTTCGCTGATCGAATCCGTGATCTGTCAACTTATTTTTTTTTTATTTAGTTTTTTTTAGCTTGTACATTTCTTTTTGTTAGGGAAAAATTTGTTTGCATTAATTCTTTATACTTTTTTATTTAATTATAAATAAAAAAAAATTTATATATTCAGATTTTTCTAAATTTTCTAGTTGTTTTTTTTCTCAATTTTGTGCTTTTTCTGAATATATCTGCATTTTTCTGACTTATTTTTTGAATTTTCTTGATTTGTTCTTACACTCAAAATAATAACTCTGTAAAATACATTGTAAAATGACTGTAATCTCAATTCAACAGATGTTTGACAGAGTTTTCTGTCAAAATATAGATTTAAAGAAAATACTTTGAATTTTTTGTGACAAAAAAACAAAGTTTTATCTGTTATATTACTTTTAACCTTGTAATCTTTATTTTACAGATAATTAACAGATATTTCTGCAAAAATACAGATTTTAGCAAAATATTTTGTATTTTTTGTAACCAAAAACTAAGTTTTGTCTGTATTTTAAACATTAATTTCACAGAAAACATAAAAATGAAAATTCCAAAATAAACTGCATTTAACTACAGAGTTTTTCTATAAAATTTTGGTTGCATCAAATACATTTTACAAATATATTTAAATTAACATAGTTTTTCTTTGATAAATGGTGCTTTATTCAACCAATATTTTACTAGAGACTCTGTAAATTAACAGTTTTTTTGTCCAAAACATTTTACAGAGTTTTATAGTAAAAAAACAGAGTTTTTTTCTGTCAAAAGACGCTAATATTTAACCAATATTTTACTATAAAGTCTGTAAATTAACAGTTTTTTTTTTTGTAAAAATCATTTTACACAGTTTTTTAGTAAAATTACCAAGTAATGTTGCTGGCTGGAAAAGTACGGTGAACTCTGTTAAATTAGCAGAGTTTTTCTGTAATTTACCAGAGTTATTATTTTGAGTGTAGTTTTCCAAATTTTTGTAAATACTGATAAATTTGAGAAATTCCTTGGAGTTCTTTTTTTCTGAATATTTTTTTAACCCTTTTACATATTTTTTTTGCAAATATGTGAGGGTTATTCGTAAAAAGTTTTTATTAAATAAAACATTATCATGATTTAATTTTTTGGGCAAGAGTACAAAACTCTGCGTCATTTTTTTGTTATACCATAGACATAAATCTTTGTTTTCTTGTTTGCCTTAAGGGGGGTTTAAAGAAAAAAAAAAACAGCCTTCATGTGATTTTTTTAAACTGATATAAAAAAATAAATACGCAATATTTTTTAATACTGTTTTTTTATTTGAGAGATAAATTAAACCGACCGGATGATACACGTCTGAAGATCAAATGGTTACTCCATTTGATCTCTTCTTTCAGACGTGTATCATCCGGACGGTGTAATTTATCTGCATTTACAGTTTTTTTATTTTGTGATCCTGTTTCCTTTTAAAAGGACTTCAAAATGTTAAAGGATACATTTTGCAAAATATTTTTAAAATATGTCTACTTGTCCTATTGTTACACTGGTGATGGCAAATGAAAGAGTATGATCTCCCCCAATTTTTCCATGTTCCTACTTTGCCATATCAGTATAAAAGGATGTGAACTTTATCAAAATATTTTGTTGAAAATTTTGAATGATATTAAAGGATAAATTTTTAAAAGGACGTTATTACTTACCTCCTTTTTCTTGACATGTAAAAATAATAAAATAGGAAAATTAGGGAAGATCCTCCACTTTCATTTGCTATCAATAGTGGCATCCTAGGACAAGTACAAATATTAAATAAATATTTTATAACATTTAATCCTCTAAAACTTTGAAGTCCTTTTAAAAGAAAACAGGATCACGAAATGAAAAACTGTAAACGCAGTTTTACTACATTTAGTATTTAGTTTCAAGCGCATATTATCCAGTTCGTGTTCAACGATTTTTTAATTTTTGTCGGACGGTGTTATTTTAAAATTTCTCTAAAATTTTATAACACAAAATTTGGTGAATTGAAATTGCCGGTCAACTGTAGAATGTTTTTTTTAAAGGACAAAATCGGCTGCAGTTGTAAAGCTAAAAGTACTGGACCGATTTTGATGAAATTATTTTTTGATTTGTAGATTATTAAATTCTCTAGTACATAACGTGGAAATTTTTTTGAAATATTGACTTAATTATGTTTTTGATGAAAGAAGAAAATTATTTTTTTTTAATTTTTAAAGTTATATTAGCATAATTTTAACAAAAATCAATATTTTTCAAAAAATTGCAACAGTAAGTACTAGAGAATTTAATAATCTACAAATCAAAAAATAATTTCATCAAAATCGGTCCAGTACTTTTAGCTGTACAACTGCAGCCGATTTTGTCTTAAAAAAAAAGAATTCTACTATTGAGTGACAACCCTGGCAATTCTTGTTGACTAAATTTTGTGTTATAAAATTTTAAAAATATTACAATAATTCATCTTTCAAATAAAAAAATAAGCAAGAAAAAAAATATTGCGTATTTGTACTTTTATAGCTGTGTAAAAATTGCTCACGGTAAAACTGTTTTCCTTTAAATCCCCCTTAATAAATTTTGAACACAACAACAGTGATGCATATTACATTTTGTTAAACGTGCACGCGTTTTCGGTTAAACGGTTAATCTTGACATATATACGGTTATGCGAAAACAGGGCTATTGATAAACATTAAAAATTAAAAAAATTAAAATTTTATGTATAGGCAGTGGCGGGTACAGCTTTTGAGTTTGGGGGAGCGATACATTTTCTTACATTTTCTATGTAGACGAAAGTCTAAGATTCTAATACATTTTTCGTATGAAAAGCATAAATCTGAGATTTTTAAATAGAAGAAATTCTTCGTACATAGAAAATATAAAATTCTGAGAAATTTTTCGTAATGAAATGCTTTTTTCTTTAGAAAAATTTTCGGACTCTAAGAACTTTCTCCCACGGGAGAAGTCTCTGATTCTTAAACCTTTTACTATAGAAAAAGTCTTAATCTCTAAAGCATTTTTGGCATATTGTTTCTATAAAAAGTTCTCATATTCTTATACTTGTTTTATATAGAAAAAGTTTCAGATTCTGAGAACTATTTTCAATAGAAAAAGGCTCAGATTCTAAGAAATTTTTCTTATAGAAAAAGGTCTGAGATTCTGAGATTTTTTCTGATAGGAAGTCTCAGATTCTGAGGCCTTTTTCCTTTATAGAAAAAGTCTAAGGTTCTGACACTTTTTCCCAAAAAAAGGCTCAGCTTCTGATACCGAAAAAGTCTTAGACTTTTTTAATATCGAACAAGTCTTAAATTCACAGATTCTGATATCTTATTTCTGTAACATTCGAAAAAGTCTCATATTCTAAGTAAAACTTTCTTCGGGTTAAATATGTTTTAACTTCTGAAACTTTGTTTCAATAGAAAAAGTTTGGAAACCTTTTCCTTTGAAAAGTCTCAGATTCTGAGACCTTTTTCAATAAAATAAGTCTAAAATTCAGAGGATCTGAGAAAAAGTCTCAGATTCTTAAGCCTTTTTTCCAATCGAAAAAGTTTCAGATTCTGCAACCTTTTTCCTGTAAACAACCCGAGTAAAAAAGTTTTTATATAATTATATATAACTTTATCAAATTATATCAAATTATATAATTATATAAAATTATATAAAGAGGTAAAATTTGCCAAAAAGTTGGATAAAATTATATAAAATTTTATATAATCTGATAAAATTATATATAATTATATCAAGGATTTGGTGGATATAATTATATAAAATTATATGAAATTATATATAATTTGATAAAATTTTATAAAATTTGATAAAATTTTATCAAATTAGATACAATTTGATATAATTTTATATAATTATGTCCACCAAATCCTGGATATAATTATATATAATTTTATATAATTTTATCCAACTTTTTGGAAAACTTTTCCTCAATATATATATTATTTTGTATAATTATATATAATTTGATATAATTTTATCAAATTATATATAATTATATCAAATTATATATAAAAATATATCAAAAACTTTTTTACTCGGGAAGTCTCAAATTCTTTTTTTCTACAGAAAAAGTTAAAGATTTTGGGATATTTTTCCCATTTTTACATAGAAAAAGTCTCAGATTCTGAGATATTTTTTCTATAGAAAATGTCTCAGATTCTGAGACATTTTTCCTAAAGAAAAAGTCTCAGTTTCTGAGACATTTTTCCTATAGAAAAAGTCTCAGTTTCTGAGACATTTTTTCTATAGAAAAAGTCTCAGATTCTAAGACATTTTTCCTATAGAAAAAGTCTCAGATTCTGAGATATTTTTCCTAAAGAAAAAGTCTCAGATTCTGAGACATTTTTCCTATAGAAAATGTTTGAAATTCTGAGACATTTTTCCTATAGAAAAAATCTCAAATTCTGAGACATTTTTCTCAGAATTTGAGATATTTTTTAAGTCGCAGGATGTGAAACTTTTTCTATAGGAAAAATGTCCCAGAATTTTTTCTATAGAAAAAGTCTAAGATTCTGAGACATTTTTCCTATAGAAAAAGTATCAAATTCTAAGACAGTTTTCCTAAAAAAAGTCGTAGATTCTGAGACATTTTTCCTAAAGTCTCCGATTCTGAGTCATTTTTCCTATAAAAAAAGTTTCAGATAGTGAGACGTGTTTTCTATTGCAATAATTTCAAATTCTGAGACATTTTTTTATAGAAAAAGATCAGATCCTGAGACACTTTTCCTACAGAAAAAAGTCTCAAATTCCGAGACATTTTTCCTATAGAAAAAGTCTCTGATTCTGAGGCATTTTTTCTATAGAAAAGTTAAAACTTTTCCTAAGTCTAAGTCATTTTTTTTATACAAAAAATGTCACATTCAAAACAAGTTTTCCCAAAGAAAATTTCTCTTTTTCGATTGACAGATATTTTTTCACAAACAATTTTCAGATTTAGTCACATTTTTCCTTAAAAATTTTCAGATTTTCCCTTTAAAAATTTTCAGATTTTTCTCTATGAAACATTTTGGGATTTCAAATTTCCCCTTTTTCCCCCCTCTGTACCCGCACATGGTATAGAGAATACTTTATTTGGCCCAACCGAATAGTGTTTTTATTGCTTAGACTCTTAGTTTGCGTTTCGTATTGTGTGGCGCCCAAATGGGTACCTTCCTTGTCAGTGAAAACTTTCAATTAAATAACGATTTTTTTAAAACTTTTGTTATTCTTCATACCCTTAAAATCTTATGTTGTTAAATATATGCCACCTTTATCATGATAAGTAAATACAATTTCGCTCCCGTTTAAACGTACAAAACAATCACAAAAGAATTGCGAATTCACTTAAGTACTTCAACAATAAAAAAAGAAGTACGAATGAATATGGTCGGTCAAGACCTAACAAATAATACCCTACACCTGTGTTTCCCTTCAAATGGGTTCCAAGTCCAAACATGGACCAATTGAATATAGCTTTCGTTAGATTTTTGTTTTTGATTTTTTCGTGAGACTTTGAAATCTCTCGTCATCCAAAAATTTTCCAATAAACTAAAATTTTACCCAAACTTGTTTAATTTTGCTACAAAAATGTTATCATAATCTGTTATAAAATTGTAAAGTGTAGTGTATTTTAAGATTCATCGAACCGCTATATTTATTATTTGACCAAGCATATTGGGTATTTTTTTTTTTTTTTTTAAATAACAATACCAGAACAATGATGTGGCTTAAATTTAAAATAAAGATTATGAACAAACAACGGTATTTTCTTTGTTATTTTTATATTTTTGTTCATTCCTTTGTTCGTTTGGTGTAAGATATTTGGGCGGTTTAACTCACCTGCAGATGTGGTGGCTGCTACGGGTACAGTTGATGTTGTTACTGAACTGGGATTAGCAAAGGTGCGCACTTGAGGGCGAAAATTAAATTTGGCACCAGAAGATTTGGCGCCCATGCCAATATTTTCTTGATGTGATTTACCACTTCGTAAAACAATGTAAACCTGTTTATTTGTTGATAGAAAAAGACAAAGTGTAGACAAATAGAAGAAAAAAGAAAATAGAAAAGTAAAGATATGTTAGATAAAGTTACACTGGGCAACAAAAATTATTTTAGAATTTATAAGAATAAAGTTTAACTGTAGACAGATTTTTGGATTATAAAAAGTTTTTCCTATAGAAATTCAAAAGTAAAAATTGATATTTAAATTGTTATGGGGCATTCCAGGCCAAATCACTCACTTTTAAATCTGGCCCCTTCGATTAATTTTAGCAACTTGCACTCAGCCTTTTATACTAATTGTAAGTCGGTGTTGAGTAATAAATTTTTAAAAATGATTTTCGAAAAAAAAATTTAAAAATGGAAAGTTTAAAAAAAAAAGAAAATACTATGGATACCATAAAAAAAAATTGGACAACGTTGTGTTGGCATGTAAATGTAGTTTAAGAAAAAAATTAGAAAAAATTATTCGATAATTACCATTATTTTTTAACGTTTAAAAATTAAAATCTACTTTTTGAAAAAGTCCGAAACCTTCGATTTTTTTTTAAGTTTAAAAATTCTACTCTAGATAACGCAACTTTTAAGCCATAATTCGAGATATACGCCTCACGAAATTTAAGAATAATCGGACATGTCTAAGGTGTGCTACATCGGTCATGAAGTTTAGAAACGAATTAAACAGGGAAAATATGTTTTTTTTTTTGTTAATTTTCTCAATTTTTTTCGATATTTTGTGTTAAGTTTGAATGCAAATGGTTACAGGATTATGATTTGGAGTAAAATGTCTCTCTAATAAGGTACTAAAAACTAAAGTCGGTTACTACATGATTAATGAATATGAGTCAAGTTTTTGACATTTATTGAAAAAAAACATGCCGCAGAGTTTTGTACTCTTGCCCAAAAAATTAAATCATGATAATGTTTTATTTAATAAAAACTTTTTACGAATAACCCTCACATATTTGCAAAAAAAATATGTAAGGGTTAAAAAAATATTCAGAAAAAATAACTCCAAGAAATTTATCAAATTTGTTTTTTTACTATAAAACTCTGTTAAATACTTTGGAAAAAAAAGCTGTTAATTTACAGAGTCTCTAGTAAAATATTGGTTAAATAAAGCACCATTTAGCAAAGAAAAACTCTGTTAATTTACATATATTTATAAAATATATTTGATACAACCAAAATTTTATAGAAAAACTCTGTATTTAAATGCAGTTTTTTGGGGAATTTTCTTTATTAAGTTTTCTGTGAAATTAATGTTTAAAATACATACAAAACTTAGTTTTTGGTTTCAAAAATACAAATTATTTTGCTAAAATCTGTATTTTTGCAGAAATATCTGTTAATTATATAGATTATAAGGTTAAAAGTAATATAACAGATAAAACATAGTTTTTTGTCACAAAAAATTCAAAGTATTTTCTTTAAATCTGTATTTTGACAGAAAACTCTGTCAAACATCTGTTGAATTGAGATTACAGTCATTTTACAATGTATTTTACAGAGTTATTATTTTGAGTGTAAGAACAAATCAGAAAATACACAAAATAAGTCAGAAAAATGCAGATATATTCAGAAAAAATCCCAAAATTCAAAAAGAAAAACAACTAGAAAATTTAGAAAAATCTGAATATATATTTTTTTTATTTATAATTAAATAAAAAAGTATAAAGAATTAATGCAAACAAATTTTTCCCTAACAAAAAGAAATGTACAAGCTAAAAAAAAACTAAAAAAAAAAAAAAAAAAGTTGACAAATCACGGGGTTCGATCACCGGACCTTCCGTTTTCCAGTCTGGCTCACCTCAGCTAGGCCACCGTAGCTTATTTAAATATTGATTTAAATTTTGTTATGTTTGTCTTGCTTGTAGATACATATTCGATTTTCAAATATACTGGTTAGTATTGCCATGTGGTAATATTTTATTGGAAAAAATTTGCGGTGATGGTAACAAATCTAATTGGAAATGCGACATTTGGTATGGCAATACTGCGTTAATCGAGTGACGCCTAGCGCCGCTAGGTGTCACTACCACTATTAATTTTAAATTATTGTCGCAGTTTACGGTTGTAATAAAATGAAAACTATAATTCTTATTTTCTTTTTCGTTTAATCGTTAGCTTATATAGTCAAACTGAGGTGGCGTCCTGCAACTTTTTTAAAATTAGACCCCAGTCTAAAAACATTATCATGTTAAAAAAACTGATTGTGATTACATCTCAAATTATGGCTTAAAAGTTGCGAAATTTACAGTAGAATTTTTTGACTTAAAAAAAAACAAAGGTTTTGGACTTTTTCAAAAAGTCGATTTTAATTTTTAAACATTAAAAAATAAATGATAATTACTTCGAATAATTTTTTTATATTTTTTTTTCTAAAACAACATTTAAATTAGAGATGGGCGCGTGAGTGATTTTTGACTTACACTCACTCACGCTCACGACAGGAATTTTTGAATCACGCACACTCACTAACGAGCATATTTTTTTTACTCACACTCACTCACAATAACGTGAGTAAATTTAATACAACTCACACTCACGTGAACTCACGCAAGCTTCACTTGCACTCACGTTGACTCACACTCACGAAACACTTAGGTTAGGTTAGGTTAGGTTGTAAGTGGCTGCTGACGTTTTACGTCAACACACGTAGACTCTGAGGTCCATTGTGATACCACGGGATCGTAATAGGTTTCCCTACTAGTCCCTGTCGTTAAACCAGTTTGAGCTTCTTATGAAACTCCTTAGATGTTGAATTTTGGCATCCGACAAATCTGAAAGATCGTACAGCTCCCTAGATCCCAGTGAAGCAAGTCGCTGACCAGAAAGTGCCGGGCAATGGCAAATAAAGTGTTCGATAGTTTCCAACTCCTCTTCATCCATGCAACTTCGGCAAAAGTCATTCGACGGCACATTTAACCGCTCTGCGTGCTTCCCTATAAGACAGTGTCCGATAATTATAGAAACCACCGTTGAAATCTCTCCTCTTGGAAGCGATATCAGCTCACTTGTGCGCCCCTGATTAAGAGAAGGCCAAATCAGTCGTGTTGTCTCACACGTCCATCCATTTGCCCATCTTTGATTAGTCTCCGTCGCAGAACAAAGCCGTAGGTTTTGCTTGCAAGTTTCTAGAGGCATACCAACACATTCCAATTCTGTTGGAACCTGTAAGGTAGTTCCTAGTCTTGCAAGCTCATCGGCTTTGCAATTCCCTGGAATGTCTCTGTGCCCTGGGACCAATATGAGTCGTATGTTAAACTGCTTGGCCATCTCATTTAAAGACGTGCGGCAGTTAAGGGCAGATCTTGTTTTCAGAAACATTGAATCCAGGGACTTGACCGCGGCTTGACTGTCAGTATAGATGTTGACTGCGGTTGTAGACAAGACATTGCAGCTCAACCAGTCAGCCACTTCCTTTATTGCCAGCATCTCTGCCTGGTAGACACTGCAATGATCTGGCAATCTACGAGCCAGGCTCAATCCAAGCTCTTCCGAATAGACCCCAAAGCCCACTTGTTCGTGCAGCCTCGATCCATCTGTGTAAAAATTTATGGTAGCTCCACTTCCCGGAGTATCCCCCATCCAAGACTCCCTGGATGGTATCATAGTGGTAAAGTGGCGCTCAAAGAGGCTCAAAGAGGGAGCACAATCCACATTTTGTGGTATTGTTATCTTTTTCAAGATCGCGCTATGGCCACAATCGCTGCTCCTCCATTGCAGCGTGCTATTAAGTCGAATTGCCGACGCAGCTGCATACTGCCTACCCAATATGTCCAAGGGTATCAGGTGAAGGAGGATTTCTAATGCAGCCGTAGGTGTAGTACGAAGAGCACCAGTGATGCACATTGACGCCATTCTCTGTACCTTCGTGATAAAGACACAGTTCGCTTTTGTTTCTAAAGCAGGCCACCAGACAATGATTCCATACAGCAAAATTGGACGCACCACTGCTGTATAGATCCAATGAACGACTTGAGGGCTAAAACCCCATCGTTTTCCAATGGCCCTTTTACAGGAATACAAAGCAATCGTTGCTTTTCTCACCCGTTCCTCAATATTACGCCTGAAATTCAGCTTCCTATCTAGAAATACTCCAAGATACTTGGCTCCATCTGAGAAGGTGATTTCAGTATCGTCCAGAGAAATAGGATCAAAAGCAGGAATCTTATTTTTCCTTGTAAATAAAACAAGCTCTGTTTTACTAGGATTTACTCCTAGACCACAGTCTCTTGCCCATTTAGACAGATCTTTCAGAGAACACAAAACACTTATTTATACAAAAAATCAAAAACAAAAATTTCAAAAATCTTTCAAAATTTTCAGCAAAATTTGAAGTTCAGCGAAATTCTACATTTTTTTTTTGCTTTTTTCGGGACGAAATTTAAATTGAGCCATATTTTACAATTTTTTGTTGCTTTTTTTGGTACTAAAGGAAATAAGAAAAGAAAATAAATCACGCAAACTCACGCAAAAAAATCGACTCACGCACACTCACTCACGCAAAAATCTTACTCACGTACACTCACTCACGCAATTTTTTCTCCACTCACACTCACTCACACTCACTCACAATCACGTGAGTAAAATTGAAATCAGTCACATTCACGCGTAATCACGCGTGAATCACGTGAATCACGCTCTACACGCTGTTCAACTTTTTTTAAAATATCTATATTTTTTACTGGTCAAAATTAATTGAAAATTTAAATTTTTTAATTTTTTGGAAAAAATTGCAATTTTGAAAAATTGATACACCAAATTGATACACCAAAGTTGTACAAAAATCTGAAAATTTGAGAGCAAGTTGCATTTAATACGTACTAAAACAGGGTCTAAAAGTGAGTGATTTGGCCTGGAATGCCCCATTTATATTCATGATCCCCGATCGATTTTAAGTCGATCTAACCAAGTCCGTACATCCGTCTGTCTGTCCGTCTTTAGAAAACACGCTAACTTTTGAAAGACTTTACTAAGACTTCTGAAGTTTGACATAAATGCTCTTCTTAAAGGATGGTAAATTTTTTAACATGAAAAAATTAACAATTTTGATTAGAATATTTTGAGTAAAAATTTTTTTTTTGACATTTTTGTAAAAAATTTTTTTTTTTAAGTGGAAATTTTTTTTTGAGTGTAAATTTTTTTTAGTGCAAAAATATTCTGAGTGACAAAAATAGTTTGTAAAGTAATTTTGTGGCTTACCAATGTTTTTCAAGCTCGGTTTTTTCAACACGTGACACATTGGTTGAAGAGTGTCCGAAATTAATTTTTTTCATGTTCGCCGATTTGGATAATTTTTTTGTATTTTGTTGTCAGATATCTGAATATTATGATTCCGTAATATTAGGCTGATATATTTATTATTTGTTTGGACAGACACGCTCAAAGTTCATATATGTTCGCTTTTTTAAAATGGCATGCAAATTTACTGTACAATCATAGTAAACAATCATAGTAAACTTATCATTTGACTTTGTTGTATATTTTCGTAAATGACAATTGTCATGGATGAGATTTGCATTAAAAAAAGTTGTAAAAAGTGCCATATAAAAAATTTCGTAGAACAAAATATAAACAACATCAAAATTTCAATGTTCATCAACTTCAGTGGACTGCATCTTTTTAGCGCTGTGGAGCGCTGTTTAACGAAAGATGTCAAATTACAGCTTGAAGTCTCAGCTAAAAGTTAAAAAAAAATTCAGCTGCTCCTACCTGCTCCTTTCCAAAAAAAACAGTAAAAACTATAAAATAATAAAGTAACAAAACATGAATTTTCGTTCATGCTTCAGAAACTCTGATTTTTATATCCTCCAACCACAGTACATATGGGGGTATACTCACTTTGTCATTCCGTGTGTAACACATCGAAATATCGGTCGGGGACCCCACAAAGTATATATATATACTTTGTGGGGTCTAGCTGTTGTTGTTTGGACTGCATCGTTATTTCTACAGATGGACGGACGGACATCGCTATAATGCAGTCCAAACAAAAACAGCAAGACCCCTGAAATTGGGCAAGAATATCTCTTATGTTACTGGTAAGGTAAAGTTCGAAGATGGGCAAAATCGGAACAGGAGGAAAAAAGTTCCCCCTTGAAGAACTAAAACGACCCCTGAAAAATACGATATTTTTACGAGTTTTTTTTTAATTTTTACTCAACAAATGTAACATTTGTATGTTATATTATGTTCATAGACCTGCGCTTGGACCAAGGGGGTTAGAAAATTCGATTTTTTTCAGGCCGCCCTCTTTTGGGGGCGTGGTTATTGAAATAAATAATAGCGGGGATACAGGTGTCCCCCACCAACTTCGCCGACCCCCCACCAAAAAAGGACGCCCCTGTGATTTATTTTTTTATTTAAACGTGTGGAGGGTATAAAAGATTCGGCACAGCCGAATTTACCACTCTTACTTGTTTCTATTTGTTTTTTTCTATGGGAGGTGGGCGTAAAAGTGGGCGGATCAGGTATATATTTTCAGCAGCCCATTCTGCAATTATAATATTCTACAATTATAATATTTATTTTGTGAAAATTGAGTTGATGCATTAAAAATCAAGGTAGTTATGCCACTTTTCAATACAAGTTGTATGGGAAGTAGGCGGATATTTTTCAAATTTCAAACAAATGATTCTGAGTGTTTAAAAATGATATGTACCAAAGAACAATGCCGTAGGTCAAAATTTAATTTTCACTTTGTATGGGAGGTGGGCGTAAAAGTGGGCGGATCATTTTGATTTTTGCATTTTTTTCTTGATTCAAACAAAAAGAGCCTATGTGCTAAGTTTTATTGACCTTCGACAACTTCTAGTATTTTTAGCCGCTCGATCTATGAACATCAACCAATGTGCGTGAGTTTAAGGTGAAGCAAATCTGAAATTCATGGTTTTGCTAATAACCTCTGAAACACCTTACTGATTTGGCTGAAAGTAAACAAAAACTAGACCAGAAGAACGACAAATATTTATGCCAAACTTCAGCACCCTCCGAATTGTCCTTCCAAAGTTAACGTGTTTTTATTGTGTAAATTCGCGAAAAACCCTTGCCGAAATTTACTTTTTTGCTTACAACTTTTGAACCACCGGTAAATCACCAACATATAAGCCAAACTTCAGGAGCCTCCGTAAAGACTTTCAAAAGTTAGCGTATCTTCAACAGGCAAACAGACGGACAGAAAATAATAAAAATTTTATTTACATTTGATTTGGATTTGGCTCAAATTAAATGAACGATTGTCTCGAAATTTTTTGCAAATTTCTACTTCATTCGTTAAAACAATATTTTAACATGATAATGTTTTTAGGCTGGTGTCTAATTTTAAAAAAGTTGCAGGACGCCACCTCAGTTTGACTATATAAGCTAAAATTAACGAAAAAGAAAACAAGAATTACTATTTTCATTTTCTTAAAACCAAACATTTTAATAACTTGGGTTTGTAACTTGGATAATAAGTCACCTCGTGGTGAATAAAACCGTTTTTCACCAGCTGGTGAACAAAAAGTAACATAATTATTTTTCAACACAAAAAAATGTTTTTTTCATAAAATTTTTTTTTCATAAAATTTTTTTTTTCATCACTTTTTTTTCATCAATTTTTTTTTTTTCATCAATTTTTTTTTTCATAATTTTTTTTATCAAATTTTTTTTTTATCAATTTTTTTTTCATGAAATTTTTTTTTATCAATTTTTTTTCCATAAATTTTTTTTTTCCATCAAATTTTTTTTCATAAATTTTTTTTTTCATCAAACTTTTTTTTTATGAATTTTTTTTTTTTCATCAATTTTTTTTTTTCATCAAATTTTTTTTTTTCATAAATTTTTTTTCCATTATTTTTTTTTTCATCAAATTTTTTTTTTATCAAAATTTTTTTTTCATAAATTTTTTTTTTATCTTATTTTTTTTGCATCAATTTTTTTCATCAAATTTCTTTTTATTAAAACTGATTTTTGACCAAGTCTAAGATTTTCGCATAAAAATTTTCCATTTGTTTATCAAATGTACATAAAACAAGTGAGAGTGTTATATTCCTTGGTGCTGAATCTTTTATACTCTCCCAAATGTAAAAACACTTTTTTGCACTTATTTTTGCACTCACTTACGAAATGTACAGCTCTTTTGGTTTTTTAATGGGGTCCTCGACTGATATTTCAATTCGTTTTGCATGGAATAGCAAAGTAATCCCAGTCTGCACAGTTTCGAGGCGACAATTTTTTCGAAGTTTTTTCGAAGCTTTTCCGCAAAAATGATGCGAAGTCGATATTATATACAGTCGATATTTTAACGCTTCTCGAACTCATATTTTTATTGAAAAACTAATTGATTTCGAAATGATTACCAATCTACATTTTAGGAATTCTCGTATTTGTTGTTCCGTCGAAAAAAATATTTACCGTGTTTAATAACACACAATTATTTTAATTAAACTATTAAAAAGCAAATGTCTCGAAATCTATGAAATTTTTCGATTAAAAATTGCATCGAAACCTTAACTAAAACTCGATTCTATATCACCTTGCACGCAACATAGGAAAACTCGCAATATATCGACATTATATCGAACTCGATATCGATGAAATTCTTAGAGAAAACGATTCCTTTTCGAATCGATATAGACTCATTTTGCATACTGGGATATAATATTATTTTTTCTAAAAAACTTTGCTTTGGCAAGTACCCCCAAATCTTCCGCAAAACGTTATCATGATTTAATGTTTCGGGCAAAAGTACAAAATTCGCAGGCATTTTTTTGTTTGAATTTCAAAAAAAAAAAAAAAAATTATAAAATTTGTTATCAAAATCGAAAAATGTTTGATTGTAAAAATTATGATTAATTTTATTTTGTGATTGGTATTACAATTTTCTTCATCGTAAGAGTTTCAGTAAAAAAATTGATTAAAACCCGCGTTTTTCGTGATTGAGTAAGTTAATCTGATCGGCCTCAAATTTGCACCCTTTAAGTTTTAGGCCTACATAGAATAGAATAAAAATTATTTCGGACATTCAAAATCGTGAGAAAAACTATTTTGCCATACAAAAAAATACTAATCTCCAAACAGCTTCCCTACAAAAAAAATCCAGGACTCGAACTCAATTTTCTTTCAAAAAACCCCCTTTCTAAAATTCCTAATTAAGTTTCCTAGTATTTTCCACTGTTTTTGTATTGTTTTTCTAAATTATTTCATTCAAGCAGACAGTAGACAACAAATTGAATTATTTTATCAAGATTAAGTTTTTAGGTCAAGGAAAATCAAAATAGAGAAAATAATTGTTTTATTCATTAAATATATTAAAAGACTTACCTTACTGCCAAATATTAAGGCCAATAACAATGTGATTGTTAATTGAGTATGGCAGAAAAATATTATGTACAATAAATCGGGATTTGCAGGAGATTGTAGAAAAAGCCTTAAGAAATGTGAAAGAAAAAAAAATAATATTGTTGTTTTGTAAATTTCTGTTAAGTAAATTTAATATTAACTACTTACATTGAAACATTTAAAAAACATGTTAATAAGAACTCATTATAAATGGCCATGGATATAAAACGACTTTCGTTAAATTCGGAAGGAGCCTTTCGTACCATAATACACAATCGAACACCCCAAGCCAAAAAGACAACTTCCACTGAAAATATATAAAATAAATTATAATTAATGTTTTAAATATAAAAAAATTATTAAAGAAATTATGAATGAATAAAATAAAATAAAATAAAAAAAATAAAATAAAATATTTTATTATATTATTTTATTATATAATTACATTAATTAAAAATAAACAAATAAATAAATTATAGATTTTTTAAAAATCTAAGTATCAAAATCTTAAAATAGAACAAATAAAGGAAATGCATAAAAATTTCATGTCGTTAAGAATTTAAAATTTTTTAACATGATAATGTTTTTAGGCTGGTGTCTAATTCTAAAAAAGTTGCAGGACGCCACCTCAGTTTGACTATATAAACTAACGATTAACAAAAAAGAAAATTGGAATTACTGTTTTCATATTCTTAAAACCAAAAATTTTTGTAACTTGGGTTTGTAACTTGGATAATAATTCACCTCGTGGGGAATAAAGCAAATATTCACCAGCTGGTGAATAAAACGTAACATTATTATTTTGTTTCAATATTTTTTTTTCATCAATATTTTTTTTCCTCAATATTTTTTTTTTATCAATATTTTTTTTTCGTCAATATTTTTTTTTTTTCATCAATATTTTTTTTTTTCATCATTTTTTTTTTTTTTTTTTCATCAATAGTTTTTTTTCATGAATATTTTTTTTTTTTTTCATCATTATTTTTTTTTCGTCAATATTTTTTTTCGTCAATATTTTTTTTTTTTCATCAATATTTTTTTTTCATCAATATTTTTTTTTTTTCATCAATATTTATTTTTTTTTATCAATATTTTTTTTTTTTTTTTCATCAACATTTTTTTTTTTTTATCAATATTTTTTTTTTCATAATTTTTTTTTATCAATTTTTTTTTTCATCAATATTTTTTTTTTATCAATATTTTTTTTTTTTTTTTCATCAATATTTTTTTTTTGATCAATAATTTTTTTTCATCCATTTTTTTTTATAATTTTTTTTTTCATCAATATTTTTTTTTTCTCAATATTTTTTTTTTTCATCAATATTTTTTTTTCAGCAATATTTTTTTTTTTTGCATCAATATATTTTTCATCAATTTTTTTTTTTATCAATATTTTTTTTATAAAAATTTTTTTTCATCGAATTGTTTTGTTCATCAATATTTTTTTATCATAAATTTTTTTCATCAATATTTTTTTCATAAATTTTTTGGCAAAAGTGCACTTGACGGAACACAAAATTTTTTTTGGGGAAAATACGAAATTAAAATTTAAGGGGCTGGTCACTGGACCCACCTGGAGCCAAAAGAGGTAATTAAAAAAGAAAAAATAGATATAAATAAGGCAAGGTCCCAGGGGCCTTCTAGGTCCATAAAACCGTCCTGATGGGATTTTTTCAAAAAAATATAAAATTTTTCTAAATTATTGAAAAGAACGTCCAGCCGGTCTTTCAGCCGGGCTCAGGGACTATAAAACCCATAAATTAATTTAGTGGCATCGCAAAATAAAGTTTGTTTTGTGTATCAAGCCATTTACCCGGTTAATTACTAAATGGCTAAACTTTTGAACAGAAAGATACTAAAATGGATCTACAATATTGTTAAAATACATACAAAAAATACATATTTGCAATCGTTAGCAAATTAACTTTCATTTGATGCCCATACATACATGTATGTGGGTGGGGCTGTTGTTTTGCTCCAGGGGGTCTTCCGTGGCCCAGTCCCATATTCTTGTTTTCTAAAATATTCGTGTCCCGTAAAGTGCACCTAAGCCAATTTTTTTTCATCAAATATTTTTTATCCATAATCTTTTTTTTTTTAAAAACTTTTATTCATAAAAAAGTTTTTTATCGACAAACAGATTGATGGATAAAACTAAAATGTCATAGAAACCTTTACGGATCAATCATATATAAACTTAATGGGGTCCTCGAACAATAATTCGATGTTTTGCATGGAATGACAAATTAATATCGCGTTATTTTTTCTAGAAAAATTTTGTTTTAGAAAGATCACCTATTTATACAGCAAAACATTATCATGTTTCAATGGTTTGGGCAAGAGTACAAGCTTCGCAGACATTTTTAACATGATAATGTTTTTAGGCTGGGGTCTAATTTTAAAAAAGTTGCAGGACGCCACCTCAGTTTGACTATATAAGCTAACGATTCAACACAAAAGAAAATGAGAATTACATTTTTCATTTTATTACAACCTTAAACTTCGACAATAATTTAAAATTAATAAATAAAATAAAAAAAAAATTCTTGTAGCGACACCTAGCGCCGTTACTCTATTAACGCAGTATTGCCATACCAAATATCGCATTTCCAATTAGATTAGTTACCATCATCGCAAATTTTTTCCAATAAAATATTACCACATCGCAAAACTAGCCAGTATATTTGAAAACAACTGATATCAACATATAAATGTAAACAAAAAATGGTCGTATAGCCAAAATAAACATATTAGAATTTAGATTAACATTTAAAACCCCGACGGTAGGCTAGCTGAAGTGTGTCAGACTACCACGCAAGGGCTATCGAGTTCGAATCCCTGATCAATCAACTTTTTTTTTATTTTTTTTTAGCTTACATGTTATTATTTGATATAACAATTCTTTTTTTTAAATAATTTAATATAATAATAATTATTTAAAAAAAATTCAAATAATAATTTGCTGCTTTGTGTGAAAATTGCCCTTATCTGCTTGAATGTAGATATGGTGTTCACTTAAGTTAAGGTTCGAATTCTAAAGTTGTTCATTACATTTTTTTTATTAATTTTTTTAGCATTTGAATTTTTTTGTCAGTATAAATAATGAACGAATTCTGTGAACTTATTTAAAAGAACAATTATTAAAAAATGAATTCAATGATGTTTTCTTTTACTTAACGGCAAAGTTAAATTAGTTTTTTCAATAAAATAAAAATTTAAATGCTTAATAAGGAATTCGTCCAAAAATAGAATTGTGAATTGTTATCAGTAGGGATGAGATTTTCATGCACTAAAAAATCAAAAATATGCGCTTAAAATATGCGCTAAAAAATTCAAAATATGCACTAAAAAACCTAAAAATATGCACTAAAAAATAAAATGTGTGCAATAAAAATCTTGTTTTTATTGGAAAACTTCTTAAAAAGCAAAAAGTAACGCCGGGTTTAAAAAGTAACATTTAAAACGTTATATAAGCAAGATTTTTTTAGAAATTAACACAATCTGTTAAAAAATATTTAAAAAAAAAAAAATTTTTCTTATTTCCAAAATAAATTTTTAAAATTTAAAATAGTTTTTGAAACAAATAAATTTTGATTTGGGTTTTGCTAATTTATGCCAAAATATGCAAAAATATGCACTTAAAAGTTGGAAATATGCACAAAATATGCATTTAAAACCAAAATATGCAAAAATATGCATTTTCACCAAAATATGCAAAAATATGCAAAAACAAATCGATGCCATTTTAACGCAAATTTCTTGATTCGGAAAGATAAATGGTCGATATCGTTTTTAGACTATCGACAAAAAACATGCATTTGCATGGAAATCTCATCCCTACCCAGTATGCAAAATGAGTCGATATCGATTCGAAAAAGAATCGTTTTCTCTAAGAATTTCATCGATATCGAGTTCGATATAATGTCGATATAAAGCGTGTTTTCCTATGTGGCATGCAAGGTGATATAGAATCGAGTATTGGTACAGGATTCGATTCGATTTTTAATCGAAAAATTTCATGAATTTCGATACATTTGTTTTTTAATAATTTAGTTAATTGTTTTAAAAACGGTAAGAATTAAAAAAAAATATTTTTTTACTTACTTACTTACAAATTAACTAATTTTAACTAATTTAATTTATTTATTCTTTAAATTTAATTTTTACTAATTACTATTTTTATCTGCCTCACTTGAGATTTGAACTCAGAACTCCCAGTTTACTGGTTGAACGCCTTACTCCTTCAGCCAAAGTTTGATAATAAAAGTAGTTTTTTAAAATTACTTTTACTAAAATTTGAATTTTTTATTATTATTTGAATTGCCCTTAAATTATAATTTGTATTATTATTTGAATTACCCTGTTTTTATATTCATTTTATTTTGTTTTGACATACTTCTCCCAATTTGAAAATATTTTTATTTCAAAATATATATTAGTACAAACAAATTTCAAGTTGTGTATGGCCTAGTTGGTTAGCAGGTTCGGCAGCTTATGATTTGTAGATTTTTGGCCTTGGTTCAAACCCCGGTCGCGGATTTTTTTTTTTATTTTTTTTTTATTGTTCTAGTGTTAGATATTAGCGGTTCTCACCCTTGATAGAAAACATTTGAGGAAATTTTCTACAAGAAAATTTTCTACCGATTTTTTCCACTAAAGAGTGAACAACTATTTAAACAAGTTTTTTCACACTAACATTTTCTATAACCTCAAATTATTTTACATAATTAAAACCACGAAATAAAAGTAAACAACGCGATTTTTAGTAAAAATATAATTAATCATTTAAGTTGCATTTTAAATTTCGTATAAAAAGTCTGAAAATATCACAAAATAATTAAATGCCTCTCTAATCAGCTGTTTTGTTGGTCTAGAAACTTTTATTTTTTTCTATACTTCAACTTACTCAAGCATCAAGTCGAAGTAATTTTCTATGTAGAAAAGAAGAAACCAAGAAAATGAGAAAAACGAGCCGCCATGTATTTTGTTGTTGTATCTGTCAAATATTTTCTTGTTTTCTTCGATTCTCCGATTCTTTTCTTGTTTTCTATCAAGGGTGAGAACCGCTATTATTTTTTTTAATAATAAAAGTAAAATTTGTGGAATTTTTGTAAAATTTAATAAAACTAAAATTCAATGTTATATTGAAAATAAATATTTTTTTATGGAACAACAAATACGAGAATTCCTAAAATGTAGATTGGAAATCATTTCGAAATCGATTAGTTTTTCAATAGAAATATGAGTTCGAGAAACATTAAAATATCGACTGTATATAATATCGACTTCGAATCGTTATTGCGGAAAAGCCTCGAAAAAATTGTCGCCTCGAAACTGTGCAGACTGGGTAGTTATCAGTGTTGCCAGTTTAGGGGGTTTTCCCCCCAGATTTCGGGTTTTTTTCAACATGATAATGTTTTTAGGCTGGGGTCTAATTTTAAAAAAATTGCAGGACGCCACCTCAGTTTGACTATATAAGGGTGTCGTACTTACATGACTTAGCATTAACCACACCTTCGAAAATTGATTTCACCATTCAACGCATTATTATAAAAATTTTATAAATTAATTAATTTGTGTCCAAATCGGTTCTTTGAATTTAATCTTTATTTAAAAAATAAAAAAACAATTAATTTTGTGAATAATTGAATTATAATAATTAAATTAATTATTTAAAAATTATTATAAATTAAACCCTACATAACTGATGACTGTAACTACCCGAAATATTGGTTCTATTGGTCCAACCTTCAAGTATGACGATCAACTCAGAATCACTTTATTAGTGGTTTAGTCCATCTGTTCACACTGAAACAATTATTGTTCATTATATCTATGAACAAATTTCATAAAACCAAATTCATAGAATCTATGAAACAATTCATTATCTGTATGAATATTCATTAGTATTCTGAAATATTTCATAGACTTTTTTTCATAGATTTTATTAAATTCATAGAATTAATGAATGTCATTCATAGAAGAAAATGCCATCAATATGTCTTTTAATTTTTTTAATAATTAAAATAATGTTACAATAATTAAAATAGTTGAATAAATTTATTAAAAAAATAAAAAAAAAATAAAAAATAATAAAAACATTAAAAAAAAATATCATTGCTGCCCTGACCGGGGCTCGAACCAAAGACTTACCGGCTGAAGTGGTAATTGTCGACGCCTTAGCTATCAGCGCCACCAAAGAAGAAAAATTTCGTTTTTTTTCTGAATTTTTTTTTAACCCTTACATATTTTTTTGCAAATATGTGAGGGTTATTCGTAAAAAGTTTTTATTGAATAAAACATTATCATGATTTAATATTTTGGGCAAGAGTACAAAACTCTGCGGCATTTTTTTAAGAAAAATGTCTCAGACTCTGCCATATTCTTAAAATGTTTCAAAAATATTTTTACTAGGTATCGACAAAATGTCTTCATTATTTTGATATAAAGTAAACTTTTAACATCCCTTTCTATAAGATTTGTACTTAACTTAATTATCACAACGTCAACAGTCAGTTTAATTATGCCATCACCTTTAGGATCCGGTTTATTATAGCGAAATGATAAAAAATATGCATTTCGTGTCATTTAAGTTTTCTTTTTATATATGTACCTTGAGCTTTTACAGTTAAACTCTTAAGTAATATGTACCTTGAGCTTTTACAGTTAAACTCTTAAGGCATCTTTTGAGTAACTACCTACTGCTGTGTGAAACTCATGCTGTTAATTCACTTTTAACTTGCTTCATGAATGAATAAGTTATTCTTACTTGAAAATTTTTGTCTTGGCATTTAATATTTCAATAGATATATGCATAGAGGAACTTGTGTAGCACTGAGTTAATCCTTTGCAGTTTAAGTAAAAAAAATCAAGTCATGGGTTAAATTCGACTTGGCCGAATCCATGAACAATACACTCAAAAAAAAAAAAAAACTGTTATGTTAGCAAAAAAATCTTGTAAACCTACAAGAAAATTTTTTTGGTAAAGTTAGCAAAAATGTTTTGCCAAAAATTACTTAACTGAAATTTTTTTTTATTTCAACTTATGTTAGTTCATACACATTTGAGGACCCCATTGGGTTCGGATAGGTCCAGACCCCGATGGGCCTATACCTAGTTGGGTTCCTTAAAAATCGTCATAGTTTTTGATCCAAAATTTGTGTCCGTTTCGCTCTACCTTGCTTACTTTTTGAGATACGTGATTTTAGGGGACCACCGGGGTTTTGAGAATTACAAAACTCGATAACTTCAAAAATATTACTCGGAGAGCTTTTGATTATTTTGCGGTCTTGTTCTACGTGTTGAGAGCTACAAAAATGCTTTTGGACTTTTTGTTGTATCGGCAATATTTACCGAGATATGAGCATTTTAAAATTTTGGGGAATGCTAACTTTTTTAGATCCAAAGTTAGCACCCATTAGGGTCCACACATGTGAAGAGGACCGGCGATACTATGGAGAGCCCGAGAACCAAAAATGGCCTCCATTTTGCTATCTGGCTTAGTTTCCGAGATAGCGCCATTTTAAGTTTTCTGGAAATAAAAAAAAATTTACCATTTATTTTTGCTAATATTAGCAAAAAAAGCTAATTTGGTCAACTCAATTTTAAATTTAGCTAAAAAAATTAGTTCAAATTTTGTTTAAAATTGCTAATGCGCTAAATGAGGTTTACAAGATATTTTTGCTAACTTGCTAATCTCAACTAAAAATTTGCTAAATGTTAGCTTGCTTGCATTAGCAAAAAAAAAAATTAGTAAATTTACTAATGTATTATTTTGAGTGTAGATTTTCAAAAAAAAGCTGCGACGTCAAGATATTATTTTAAAAATCTCAACAAAAAACCGATTTTTTTTTTTCGTTAAAAGAAACAAATTTAGGGAGAAAGACCTAAAAAAAGAAAAAAAATATTTTTTTTGGTCCCTCTAGGGTAGAGGTTTCAAAAATTCTTCAGAATAGCAATACTTAGCTGCCGACAGATAATTGAAAACCTTAACTACGGTACCTGAGGGTAAAGGACGTTCAAGACGGGTAATCGTTGTTCTCAACCAACCATCCTTGGCGATTCTGCGGGTGAAAATATGGAAAATCAAAAACGGTTTCGGGACCGCACACTCCAGGCGCGGATCCAAGGGGGGGGGGAGGGAATGGGAGGAGAAAAAAGAGAGGAGAAACTGATTTTACAGTGTGAAAAATTTTTCAGAATCCAAAAAAAACTTCGAAGAACCTAAAAAATTTTCTTGGGGAAAAATGTTTCGACATTAAGAAATAATCTATAACAAACATAAAAATAATTTTTTTATGATCCATTCATTTAAATCGGAGATTTTTTTTCGGGTATAATAAAATTAATTCTTTCAAAGATTTTTTTATTAGAAATCTAAAATTTTTTCTAAAAGAAAAATGTTTTTCCAGAATCTAAAATAAAATCGTAAAAAAAATTCTTTGAATTTAAAAAAAAAATTACGATTAATGTTTAGGTTTGGAGAATGCCTTGGGTTCTTAAAAATGTTTAGCAATAGATATGCATGAACTCTAAATATTATTTACAACTGGACAATTTTTCTATAAAGAAGTATCTGAAAAAAGAAAACATTTTTGGAATTTCTTTTGTATAAGAAAAAAATATCGATTTACATTTTGCATAAAAAACAGCATCGAAATCTGAAAAGTTCTAAAGCAAATCTGTAACTTGTTAGAACATGATAATTTTTCTAAAGAAAAGATGTCTGAGATATTAAAAACATTTATTTTAGAATCTAAGGTTTTCTCTACGAATACTGTATTTGAATCCAATAATTTTTCGTTGAGTCTGTTTGCCTCAGAATCGGAAATATTTTTGAAGAAAAATTTCTTGAATTCTTAGAACTATTCTATAAAAAGTGTGTTCGTATATGAGATTTTTTCAATTGTAAAAATGTTTTAGACTTAAAGTTTTTCTATACAAAAAAAGTCTAGTCTCTCAAATAAAAAAAAATAAAAAATGTAATAATTTGTGTCATATTTTTCAAAACCTGTTCTGGAATTTTTTTTACCATGATAATGTTTTTAGGCTGGTGTCTCATTTTAAAAAAGTAGCGGGACGCCACCTCAGTTTGACTATATAAGTTAACAATTAACGAAAAAAGAAAACAAGAATTACTATTTTCATTTTCTTAAAACCAAAAAATTTTATAACTTGGGTTTGTAACTTGGATAATAATTCACCTCGTGGTGAATAAAACCGTTTTTCAGCAGCTGGTGAATAAATAGTAACATAATTATTTTTCACCAAAAAAATTTTTTTTTTTCATCAATTTTTTTTTCATCAATTTTTTTTTTTTTTCATCAAACTTTTTTTTTCATAAAACTTTTTTTTTTGAATCAAACTTTTTTTTTCATAATTTTTTTTTTATACCCAGTTGGGGGAGCCTACTTAGGGAGTGGAGATAGGGCGTAGGTATGTTTTAAAAAAAATGTTGTAGGGTAAAAATAAATGGGGGTCGGTCTCACTAATGACCCCTCTCGGACGCACCATTGGACCGGTAGAAGCTGATTAAATAAAACAAATTTACAAAAAATAAAAAAAATTGTATGGGGACCGCCTTAACAATTAGAGAGGCAGTTAGAGCGGTTGGAGCAAATTTAAAAAAATATCGTTTTGTGTGGGAGCCCCCTTAGAAATTGGAGATAGGGTATTAGTTTGTTCCAAAGAAATGTTAAGACGTAAAAATAATTGGGGGTCGGTCTTATAAATGACCCCTCTATGACGCACCATTGGAGAAATGATTTTAAGATTGAAAAATTACAATAAATTTTTTTAAAAAAATTTAAAAAAATAGTAATAATCGTTATCCCACGATCTTCCTGGGCAAAAAATTTGTAGAATCGATAGAAGTTTTACTCAAAAAAATTAAAAAAAAATCGAAGAGTACAAACATTTTCAAAAATGAGATTTAAATTTTAAAACCGCTTACTAGAGCGCTTTTAAGAATTTTTGAGGATTTTTTTTTAAAAAGTACGTAAAAAAACAAAAATTTTGAAAAAAAAATTGAAATTTGAGAGAAGAAACAAACTACCAATTTTTAAAAATTCGATATCTTCAAAAAAATCGGATCATCAAAAAAATCTGAAAATTTACCACGAAGGAGTTTTCGAAGGGTACTAAATACTGTTATTGTAATTGGGAAAATCTAAAAAAAAATTTTTCAAAGTGTCCGATTTGACATGGAATGCCCCATATATTATTGATCTATGATCGATTCTAAGACATTCTGTGAATGTCCGTCTGTCCGTCCGTCCGTCCGTCCGTCTATCTGTAGATAACACAATCCAGTCCAAAATGAAACAGCTAGACTCCTGAAGTTTGGCACAAATATGTCTCATATTCATAGGCAGGTTAAGTTCGTGAATGGGCAAAATCGGGCCAAGGGGAAAAAAGTTCCCCCTTGAAGAACTGAACCAACATCTGAAAAAATACACTTTTTTATATGTTTTTTTGTATTTTTGTTTAATAAATGAAACATTTGGTATATTTATCACGATCGGAAGGTTCTCTCAACGTCCCCCACTGACCCCTATCACCCCCCCCCCCCAAAAAAAAAAACCCTCATGACAATTTTTATTTTTACATTTTGGAGGCACAGCCGAATTTAACACTCTCACTTGTTTTTATATTTTTTTTTCATCAAATTTTTTTTTCATCAATTTTTTTTTTTCATTAATTTTCTTTATCATCAAATTTTTTATTATTTTTTTTTTTCATAAAATTTTTTTTCATAATTTTTTTTTTCATCAATTTTTTTCATCAAATTTTTTTATCAAATTTTTTATTATCAATTTTTTTCTCACCAAAAATTTTCTTTTAAATTTTTTTTTTTTATCAATTTTTTTTTTACATCAAAAAATTTTTCTTTTCATCAAAAAAATTCATCAAAAACTTGTTTTCATCAAAATTTTAGTTCACCAAAAATTTTGGGTTCATTTAATTTTTTTTAACATAATGTTGTTTTTCGTGAAAAAAATCATTTTTTTTATTAAAACTACTTTTTCACCAAGTCTAAGCTTTTCGAATAAAAATTTTCCATTTGTTTATCAAATGTACATAAAACAAATGAGATTGTTATATTGTTTGTTGCCGAATTTTTTATACTCTCCAAAATGTAAAAACACTTTTTTGCACTCACTTACGAAATGTACAGTTCTTTTGGTTTTTTAAAGGGGTCCTCGACTGATATTTCAATTCGTTTTGCATGGAATAGCAAAGTAATATAACATTATTTTTTCTAAAAAAAAACTTTGCTTTGGCAAGTACACCCAAATCTTCCGCAAAACATAATCATGATTTAATGTTTTGGGCAAGAGTACAAAATTCGGAGGCATTTTTACAGTACTAGTTAACACATTAAAAAAATTTTGCGATACACGACGTTTTGCATTTGTTCAATGTAAAATATTTCTCTGAATCCGAAAATGAAGTGAAAAGGTTCAAAAGAAGAAAAGTTTTTGAGATATTGATAACTTTACAAATTTTCAACTTTTTAAAGAAGTGATTTTACTCAAATATAAATATCTTAGGACCAAACAGGTGGATTTTTTATTTTAAATTAAATATAAAATTTGGTTATCACCTTAGAATCTATTAATCGCATTATGGAAATTTTGCTTAAATTTAGCCGAAGATATGTATATAGTTGTATTAGTTTATTTCGGGTGTGCCGAGTGTTAAATCATACAAATATAACTGTATTTGTATAAAAACTGAATTTCTGCATTTTTATTAGAGTATCCAAAATCGAAACCGAAAACCGGTGAACCGGTTTTTTCATTTTCAAAAACCCGGCCGGTTTCGGTTTTTATTCAAATTTGGTTTTTCGAAAAACCGGTGTTTTTAGGTCGGTTTAACCGGTTTATTTTATTTTAAATAACCAATAACATTGTTGTCACTTTGTTATTTATAGAAAAAATTGGCAGAATTATGGTCCAAAATTTTAAGCAATATTTTGTAAAACAAAAATCGAACGTGTATTTTCAACAAAAATAAAATTTTATTGAAAATAGTCAAAAAGTCTAAAACTCAAAAATTGCTTTTTATTTTAAATATTATTTTAGAATATAAAACTAAACTTTTTTTTATATTTTAAGTTAAGTGAAGTTAATAAAATAATTTTGCATCTTATTTTCTTCTGTTTAATAAACAAATTTTGTTTTTTTTAAATAAAAATCTAAAGTTATCAAAAAACCGAAAAAAACGGTTTTTTATATAAAAACCGAAACCGAAAACGGTTTTTAAATTTTAGATTTTTCGAATGAACCGAAAACGTCGGTTTTTTGGATACTCAAATTTTTATTCAAATGCATTTAACTTTTACAATTTTCAACGGATTTTTGTAAAAACTCTCTTATTTTCTTCGTATTAGATCAGACTTGATCTTTAAGTAAACAGAGACACGAATTTAAAAAAAAAATCTTTGTAAAATATACAATGGAATCACAATTTTTTCCCCCAATTTAGGTAAAATTGAAGCGAAATTGTCTTCTAAGGACTTAATAGCTTAAGGCGAAAATCAGATTTAAAAATGTTGCGTGTAAGCTTGATAAAGCATTTAATTGCCTTTAATTTAAAATCAAAAATAAAGAAAGCCACCTATCCGAAGACATTAAGTTGAAAATGTGGAAAGTTAGCAATATCACGAAAACTGTTTTACTTGTGAAACTTTCGGGTTCATTTACGGATTCATCGCGAGATTTTACATGAAAAATAAATGCAAAATGTCGTGAATAAAAGTCTCTGTAAACTAGTGTTAGATTTTAAAACCTTTATGTTTTAAATTGTAGTTATGATCCTCAGAAGTCGTTCTAAAAAACTCAAAAGCTGGATCCCCCCAAACTCAAAAGCTGGATCCGCCCCTGACACCCTCCAAGGACACCAAGCCAAGGGCTCCGGTAGATATGGATCGCTTATCCGTATGATTTAGAAAACAACAATTCGGTTTCAGAATTGGTCGGGAAGTTCTATGAACGGATGGACCAAGATCAAACCGATGTCAGTGTTATACATAGTAATCAGGATGCTTAGGGTGACGCCAATTAACCTTCACCACTCTCATAATCCGCTGCACTGATCTTGTGGATGAGAACCAAAACAATCTCATATGGCGAGAGGTTCCCTCGTAAACATTCCTTTTTGTTTATTATTATTTTTATTCGTTTCATATCTACCACCCGAATCATCCGCATCAATCACTATAAAGCCTTTCAATTTTAAAAACTGCATCATGTACCCATGTTCCTTACGTACTCATTGTGTTGCATCTGCCTTAAAATACCTACCGACTTAAAACTTAAGCTCCAAACTATATAATATTTTAAAGGAGTGTATGTGCTTAATACTACAACTTCAAAACAATTTCTTTTAACATGATAATGTTTTTAGGCTGGTGTCTAATTTTAAAAAAGTTGCAGGACGCCACCTCAGTTTGACTATATAAGCTAACAATTAACGAAAAAGAAAACAAGAATTACTATTTTCATTTTCTTAAAACCAAAAATTTTAATAACTTGGGTTTGTAACTTGGATATTAATTCACCTGGTGGTGAATAAAACCGTTTTTCACCAGCTGGTGAATAAAAAGTAACATTATTATTTTTCATCAATTTTTTTTTTTTTTTCATAAATTTTCTTTCCATCAAATTTTTTTTTTTTTTTCATCAAACTTTTTTTTTCATAAAATATTTTTTTTTTTCATCAAACTTTTTTTTCATCAACCTTTTTTTTCATCAACCTTCTTTTATCAAATTTTTTTTATCAATTTTTTTTTCATCAAATTTTTTCATCAAATTATTTGTTTTTTCATTAAATTTTCATATTTTTTTTTTTCATCAATTTTTTTTTTTTTTTTCATCTATTTTTGTTTCCATCGAATTTTTTTTTTCATCAAACTTTTTTTTTCATAAAATATTTTTTTTTTCATCAAACTTTTTTTTTCATCAACCTTTTTTTTCATCAACCTTTTTTATCAAATTTTTTTTATCAATTTTTTTTTCATCAAATTTTTTCATCAAGTTATTTGTTTTTTCATTAAATTTTCATAATTTTTTTTTTCATCTATTTTTGTTTCCATCGAATTTTTTTTTCCATCAATTCTTTTTTTTTTTTATCAATTTTTTTTTGTTTTATCATAATATTTTTGTTTTTGTCATCAAACTTTTTTTTTAAAAAAATTTTTTTTGTATCAATTTTTTTTTACCAAATTTTTTTTTTTTATCAAATTTTTTTTTTCATCAAATTTTTTTTTTCATCAAATTTTTTTTTTTCATAAATTTTTTTTTTTTCATAAATTTTTTTTCTTTTTTTCATGAATTTTTTTCATAAAATTTTTTTTTAGCAATTTTTTTCTCATCAAAAAAATTTTTTTTTTCATATTTTTTTTTTCATCAATTTTATTTTACATCAAAAAATTTTTCTTTTCATCAAAAAAATTCATCAAAAACTTTTTTTTATCAATTTTTTTTTTTACCAAAAATTTTGGGTTCATTAATTTTTTTAACATAATTTTGTTTTTCGTGATAAAAAAATCATTTTTTTTACCAAAACTACTTTTTCACCAAGTCTAAGCTTTTCGCATAAAAATTTTCCATTTGTTTATCAAATGTACATAAAACAAGTGACAGTGTTATATTCTTTGGTGCCGAATCTTTTATACTCTCCAAAATGTAA
The DNA here is from genome assembly GCA_963921195.1 of Pegoplata infirma. NCBI lineage: Eukaryota > Metazoa > Arthropoda > Insecta > Diptera > Anthomyiidae > Pegoplata > Pegoplata infirma. Next base: position 64,662,231 of record OY992538.1, read on the forward strand.
AAAAACTTTTTTGCACTTATTTTTCCACTCACTTACGAAATATACAGCTCTTTTGGTTTTTTAATGGGGTCCTCGACTGATATTTCAATTTGTTGTGCATGGAATAGCAAAGTAATATAATATTATTTTTTCTAAAAAAACTTTGCTTTGGCAAGTACACCCAAATCTTCCGCAAAACATTATCATGATTTAATGTTTTGGGCATGAGTTCAAAATTCGCCGACATTTTTATTTTTATTTTTACTTTATTTGTTAAAGCATATTGTTGCAATTATTTAAAAATATATCTACAGATATTTTTATTTTTCTTGTTATTTTTCTCGTTATTTGTTCAATCAGTTACTTACTTGATGTAAATGTATAATCCCACCAATCGGTTTTACATAAAAATGCCTTCAAATCATCTGCTGTACGACCAACTACCACATCGGGTGGTGAAACTAAAGTACGGACTAGCAAACAAGTGCCTATGGCGCCACATATACAACCCAGACGTTTAAGTAAAGCAGCATCCGTTATTTTAACAGCTTTTGCAGAACGTACACGAAAAATAACTGATATTCTATATGATGGAAGAAAGAAAATGAAGAAAAATAGAAGAAAAAAAAATATAATAAGAAAATACAATTTAATTTCTTTTCACCATCATTTGGCCACAATAATTTATTTGCTCGCAATTTTTTTTTTTTTTTGTAAAGGACACATTGCCAAGAACAATGAGTTTATAAAGAAAGGTGACACTTGTGGCATTTTGAATGAACTAAATAAATTAAAAATCTTATTTTTATTTGTCAAGAAAATAACAATTATACAATTGTTATCTTCTTGGCGTAGTGGGTTTTTTTTTGAAATATATTGGAAATATTTTATAATTTTTACAAATAAGTGTCACCCAATTATCTGAAACAGTAGGCTATACTTACCGCCATGTTTTTAACATTAATGCTCCATATGTTAAGGAAAATCCAATTTCTCTTAACCATATACGTGCTGTACACGTATATAAATTTGGATTCGGATACATAACAATATTCTATTTTTTTATTTTTATTTAAAGAAATGAAGAAAAATATAGAGAAATTTTTATATATGTACATTAGGGCGTTTCATCAAAAACTTTTTTTTGGATTTTTGCAACTCTTGAAGCGGAATATGAATTCTTATGGCCTAAAAGATTTTTGAGATTTTTTTCAGATTTTTGGAATGTCGGGATCAACTCGCTCAAATCGATTTTATCAAAAAAATGAGGTTATGAAACATAATTTTTTTTATTTTTTGTTTTCTGGTGCCTTTTTTTAACAAAACCGGATATAATACTTCTAAATGTTGCTAGCCTCCTAAAAAAAAATATTCGCGGTCAAAATAATAAGTTCAAGGGTCACTAAGATGACCTTTAAAGTAAAAATTCAGAATTTCCCGTGTTCCAACCTTAATAATTTGAGAAATATGCAATATATGAACGTAATGATGAATCCGTTAGATAGGTCTTTCTAATACCTTTAATTTAAAACCAAAATGACATTTGTCACTTTAGTAGAAATATTAAAAAACTAAGATAAACTAATTTTTTCCCCCATTTTACAGAAAATCGAAGGAAATCCATTAGTAGTTTTTTTGTAAAGTTGAAATAATAAGCTTAAAAGAAGTTTTTTTGATTGCAATTAGTGTTTCCAAACCGGAAAACCGGGTTTTTGTCAAACCGGTTTTTTTGACAAAAAACCGGTTTTTTGGTTAACCGGCTTGGAAACACTAACTACAATCTATAAAAAGTCTTTAAAAGATATTATTTTAACTTTACAAAAAAAAAACTACCTAATGAACCAGTTCAATTTTCGATAAAATGGGGGAGAAAATGAGTTTTTCCCAGTTTTTTATTTTTTTTAACATTTCTACAAAAGTGACAATAGTCAGATTGGTTTTAAATGAAAGGTGTTTTAAAGACCTATCTTACGGATTCAACATGACGTTTATACATAGCTTATTTCTCGAATTATTGAGGTTAAAACACGGGAAATTTTGAATTTTTACTTTTAAGGTCATCTTAGTGACCCTTGAACTTATAATTTTGACCGCGAATATTTTTTTTTAGGAGGCTAGCAACATTTAGAACAGCGATACGCAGACTCATACTATAACATTTATGCTTGTGTGGGTAGTAGCAAGCGAAAAGTCAACAAATTTGCTCAAGCAACAGAATTTTATAGTGTATGTGTGTTGACAGCGCACAAGCAGCGCCTATTCCCGCGGGAATAGGAATTACAAAAATGCGTATCACTGATTTAGAAGTATTATATCCAGTTTTGTAAAATAAGGCACCAGGGGAAAAAAATAAAATAAAATGATGTTTCATAACCTCATTTTTTGGATAAAATCGATTTGAGCGAGTTGATCCCGACCTTCCAAAAATCTGAAAAAAATCTCAAAAATCTTTTAGGCCATAAGAATTCATATCCCGCTTCAAGAGTTGCAAAAATCCAAAAAAAAGTTTTTGATGAAACGCCCTAATGTACATGTGAGTTAAATAACATAGTATTATGTCTGATATTGCAAATTAAATAAAAACAATGAAATTTAATATAAAGACGTCATCTGGTTTTGTTATATTTATTTGTTTAACACACAAACTATATAATTATAGATTGGAAAAAGAAATATTTTGTTATAAAAATTAAATATATTTATTTTTTTAAAAAAGGTACTAAGGATGTTGATTTTTATTTATTTAAAAAATGAAGCATAATAGAAATGTTGTATAAATGGCTTTTTGGGAATTTTTTCCATAGAAAAAGTTTAAAAATCTAAGAAATATTTGCTATAGAAAAAGTCTCACATTGTGAGGTATTTTTTCTATACAGAAAATGTATCAGATTGTGAAACATTTCTTCTATATAGAAAAAGTATCAGATTGTGAAACATTTTTTCTATATAGAAAATATCTCAGATTCTGAGTCGTTTTTTATATAGAAAAAGTCTTAGATTCTCAGACATTTTTTTTTATATAGAAAAAGTCTCTATACAGATAAAGTCTCAGATTCTGAGACATTTTTTCTATAGAGAAAAAGTCTTAGATTCTAAAACAGTTTATCTGTATAAAAAAGTCTCAGATTCTGTGACATTTTTCTATATAAAACAATTTTGTATATAGAAAATTCTCAGATTCTGAGACATTTTTTCTATATAATAAACAAGTTGGGAAATTTTTTCTATATAGAAAAAGTCTCAGATTCTGAGACATTTTTTCTATATAGAAAAAGTCTCAGATTCTGAGACATTTTTTCTATATAGAAAAAGTCTCAGATTCTGAGACATTTTTTCTATATAGAAAAAGTCTCAGATTCTGAGACATTTTTTCTATATAGAAAAAGTCTCAGATTCTGAGACATTTTTTCTATATAGAAAAAGTCTCAGATTCTGAGACATTTTTTCTATATAGAAAAAGTCTCAGATTCTGAGACATTTTTTCTATATAGAAAAAGTCTCAGATTCTGAGACATTTTTTCTATATAGAAAAAGTCTCAGATTCTGAGACATTTTTTCTATATAGAAAAAGTCTCAGATTCTGAGACATTTTTTCTATATAGAAAAAGTCTCAGATTCTGAGACATTTTTTCTATATAGAAAAAGTCTCAGATTCTGAGACATTTTTTCTAAATAGAAAAAGTCTCAGATTCTGAGACATTTTTTCTATATAGAAAAAGTCTCAGATTCGGAGACATTTTTTCTATATAGAAAAAGTCTCAGATTTGGAGACATTTTTTCTATATAGAAAAAGTCTCAGATTCTGAGACATTTTTTCTATATAGAAAAAGTCTCAGATTCTGAGACATTTTTTCTATATAGAAAAAGTCTCAGATTCTGAGACATTTTTTCTATATAGAAAAAGTCTCAGATTCTGAGACATTTTTTCTATATAGAAAAAGTCTCAGATTCTGAGACATTTTTTCTATATAGAAAAAGTCTCAGATTCTGAGACATTTTTTCTATATAGAAAAAGTCTCAGATTCTGAGACATTTTTTCTATATAGAAAAAGTCTCAGATTCTGAGACATTTTTTCTATATAGAAAAAGTCTCAGATTCTGAGACATTTTTTCTATATAGAAAAAGTCTCAGATTCTGAGACATTTTTTCTATATATAGAAAAAGTCTCTATATAGAAAAAGTCTCAGATTTTGAGAACTTTTTTCTATGTAGAAAAAGTCTCAGCTTTTGAGACATTTTTTCTATAAAGAAAAAGTCTCACATTCTGAGATATTTTTTCTATATAGAAAACTCTCAGATTCGGAGAAATTTTTTTTATATAAGAAAGTCTCAGATTCTGAAAAATGTGTTTTATATAGAAAAAGTCTTCGATTCTGAAACATTTTTTCTATATAGAAAAAGTCTCAGATTCTGAGAATTTTTTTCTACATAGAAAAAGTCTCAGATTCTGAAACATTTTTTCTATATAGAAAAATTCTCAGATCCTAAGGCATTTTTTTATTTAGAAAAATTCTCAGATCCTGAGGCATTATTTTTATTGAAAAAATCTTAAATTCTGAAACATTGTTTTTTTTTTTTTATTAGTAAAAGTCTCAGATTCCGAGACATTTTTTCTATATAGAAAAATTCTCAGATTCTGAGACATTTTTTCTATATAGAAAAAGTCTCAGATTCTGAAAAAATTTCGAATTCTAAATGAAAAAGTCTCAGATTCTGAGAAATTTTTGCTATATAGAAAAATTTCCTCAGAAACACTCTGGTATTCTGAGACATTTTTTCTATATAGAAAAAGTCTCAGATTCTTAAAATTTTTTTTCTATAAAGAAAAAGTCTCAGATTTTGAGAGATTTTAACTATATTGAAAAAGTCTCAGATTCTGAGACATTTTTTTTATATAGAAAAAGTCTCTATATAGAAAAAGTCTCAGATTTTGAGAACTTTTTTCTATATAGAAAAGTATCAGATTTTGAGACATTTTTTCTATATAGAAAAAGTCTCAGATTCGAATACATTTTTTCTATACAGAAAAAGTTTCAGATTCTGAGACATTTTTTCTAAATAGAAAAAGTCTCAAATTCTGAAACATCTATATAGAAAAATCCTCAGATTCTGGGACATTTTTGCTATATAGAAAAAGTCTCAGATTCTGAGAAATTTTTCTTAGATACAATCAGTCTCAGATTCTGAGATATTTTTCTTATAAAGAAAAAGGATCAGATTGTGAGACATTTTTCCCATATAGAAAAAGTCTCGATTCTGATACATTTTTTCTATATAGAAAAATTCTCAGATTCTGAGACAAATATCTAAATATTTTTCCTTGTTTTTGTAATAATTGTTTTTTTACATCAAAATAAATTTACAACCTTTACTTTAAAAGCCATAAATCTTCATAAATCGAAATTTCACTCTTTAATTTTTTTTTTGTTTAAAAAGAAAAAAATAATAATTTAAGTTCAATAAGATTATTGTGGTTATAAATCAAATTTTGAACAGGAAAAAAATATTTTTATATTCTTGTCAGTTTTAGTTTAGCTGTTGTTTTTATATCTTATCCATACTAAAATATATTTCCTGTTTTTATATTTTCATCCACATATCATCACTAATAAAAAGATAAATGTTTTTAGGGTCGATTTTTAGCTAAATAATGATTATTGACTGTTTTTTTAGTTGTTTTAAAATCTATAAAATTGTGTTGTATGAACATTAATGGCAAATGAAAAACTGAAATTTGAAGACCAGGGGAAAAATTTATTTGCAGCGTAAGGAAATGAATTGATTTCTGGAAAGTGTTGCAATTACATTTGGACTTTTAATGAATAAATTTTAAGCTTTTCACCAATTTGTATATTTAAGTACAAATTTTATATATTTTCAAATCTTTTTGTTTCATTTTTTTTCCTCCCACTCTATTGCTTATCTATGTGTGTGTATGTATGCCTGTCTCTTCGACATGTATTGTTTGCTCTAGAAAAAACATATTTTATTTTTTGCCATTAGATTTTTAGTAAACGTTCAGTTTGGAAAAACATTTGATAAATAAATCAAATTTAATTGACTTGAAATTGATTTAAATGGTCAATAATGTTGCATGTTATGTTATAATATTTTTTATGTTTTCAAAACATTTAAAACTTTAGTATGGATTGAGTTTTCAATTTAAAGATGGAAAGGTTTAACGGAGTTTAAGGGTTTGTCAGCGAAATGTGTTTAGGCTGTTTAAACCTGTCTGAAATTTTTATTTTTTTTTTTTAAGTCAATTTATCAAAAATGCGGCCACATTATGGCTTGAGTGGCTGGTTTATATTTATTTATGATGGAAAGGGATTGTCAGCGAAATGTGATAAGGCTGTTTAAATCTGTTCTGAAATTTTTTATTTTTTAAAAAAAGTAAATTTATCAAAAATGAGGCCACATTTTTTATTTTTTTTTTGAAGTTTTGAAGACAAACAACTGTCTATCCACACAAAAAATAACAATGGGCCATTTTTAGTATTTTTCGAGAAAATTGCATTTGAATATTGGATTTCATAAAAAATTATTTCTTCTCTTATATTTTATTGTGTCAACATTGCGTATGAGTAACGAATTTCATAAATACTTAATAATCATACGTGATGTTGACACATAAAATACAAGTGAATTAGAGAATTTTTATGAAATCCAATATTCAAATGAAATTTTCTCGAAAAATATGAAAAATGGCCTCCATCTAATTTTAAAAAAATGTGGCAGGATTTTTTATAAATTGACTTTTAAAAAATATTAAAAATTTCAGAACAGGTTTCGAAAGTTTTCCAAAATAAAAAAGAATGTAAATTTTTTAGATTGTGGTGTATTCGGTTTTAATTTGAAAAATATTTACACAAACACACAGAGAAATGTTTAGTTGGAATTCCATTATGAAAACGGAATTTTGATAAATCTTATACATTTTTAGTTGTGATTGTAAATTTTTTATCACCATACCAAATAAATAATAGTAATAATAATTAATTTTCAATCGTGACCGAATGGATGTATCAACAACTAATAATTTGGTTAATATACCCAAACTAAAAACTAATAAAGTTTTTGAAAAATATTTAGTAAGTACAACCGTTTCTTTTAGTCTTTATTTTCCCTCTCGACCAATAATCATTTGTTTACATTAATAAATTCCAAAAACATTAGGTAATAGTACCAACAACTGAAAATATTGGTTAACTTAACCAAATTTTCAATATTTTTTTATTTTTGAAAAATTTTACTAAAGGCGTGTTTTTTTCGAGTTTGTTAAAAACTTTCCATACAAATTTAAGTAGATATACACTTGGTAAGTAGGGATATTTATATATTCTAAAAAGTTAAGTATTTATAAAAAGTGGTGCCAAATCTTAAAATTTTCGTTTTTGTCAATTACCAACACTGTTCTTTATGTCGAAAAGTCAAAAAAATAAATAAATAAAGTTCCAAAAATTAGTTTGAATATTTTAAACTCTTAACAAAAAAAATAGAAAACAATTACAATAATTTTATTAATTCTATAAATTCAATAAAAAGAAATATTTTTATATTAAAATAAAGTGATACCAAGTACATTTTATAAATTAAAAGTGTTGCCAAAATTTTTGTGATAAGTAGTGATACGGTTTTTTTACTAGTAGCTATAGTTATACATAAAAAACTCAAAAAAAACACGCCTTAAATTATAAATTTGTATTGGTATTCTTAACTAATAATTGGTCGTTAGGATTTCATTTCAATTACTAAACGTTTAGCGTCAAAAAAAAATGAAAAAAGTAATCATTTACAACTAAAATGTTATTGTGTTCAGACGTTTTTTAAATTTTTAAATAAAATTCATGTAAAATTTCGTAAAAAATGTTACAAATGTTGACGGTAAGTTGATACCACTGCCGAAATACAAACAATTTAAATCAATAAATCTTATTTTAGATATTTGCAAACGCAACTTTATTGCAGAAGCTAAAGATGATATTTTACCCAGAAGTTGACAATAAAATCGTTTTTGAGCCAACTATAAAAACCTATGAAACAGTTTCCAAGAAAACCTTAGAGTCCAAAGTGTCCAGAAAGAGGTAACAAATTTAAGGTTTATAAATGGCAAAATATTGAGATTAACAAAGGTTCACCCAAAACTATTCTCAGAATCGGAGACACTTTCTATAGGAAAAATTATGTTCTTGGACAGTAAGCTGTTCTGGAACAAGAACTCTGAAGAAAGGGTAAAAAAGGCAAACAACGCGTATTACGCGTGTAAGAAAATGTTCGGCAGTACCTGGGGTCTAGAACCTAAAGTCACTTACTGGATTTATACTTCAATCGTAAGACCAATCTTACTCTATGGAGTTTTAGTCTGGCATAAGGCACTCGAAAAGGATGTGACGCTTAAAATGTTTCAGAAGCTTCAACGGCAAGTGGGACGGAGTATCACTGGCGCTTTGAGAACAACATCAGCCGACTCTATCGACACTTTATTGCACTTATTACCAATTGATCTCTTTGCTAAGGGCGAGGCTTACAAGGCTTGCCTCAGACTCAAAGAGTCAAATTGGTTCAAGTATCGCAACTTTGGACACAGTAACATTGCTAATATGGACCGTATTGACTCTGATTACACAGTGCCCAAACTAGTTTTCGACCGGAAATATGAAGTTAGATTTCCGGATCGAGAATTCTGGTCGATCTGGCAGGGCCCTCCTGCGAACTCGATAAATATCTTTACTGATGGATCGAAGCAATCGCATGGTGTGGGAGCTGGTTTCACAATATTGGAACTAGACCAACACTTATCTTTTAAATTACCCGCAGACTCGAATATCTTTCAGGCTGAGATAGCTGCTATATCAAAAGCTGTGGAATTTATGGCAAAGGAAAAAGGTGCAACCCTTAATTTCTACGTGGATAGTCAAGCTGCTCTAAAAGCACTCTTGAGCTACCAAATTAAATCGAAAACGGTTTTAAAGTGTTACGAGAATTTAAAACAACTTTGCTTGAATAATGAAGTTACCTTATTATGGGTACCAGGGCACGAAGGAATAGAAGGAAACGAGAAAGCAGATGAACTCGCGAAACTTGGAGCAGATGGCATAGGTACCACCATAATGCTTTCACCGCCACTCCAGCATTACAAACTAAAACGAAATACCCTTACTGTCGCCAAGGCAAATCGAAGATGGAAGGAACTTAGGACAAGTCGTATAAGCAGAATTTTATGGCCACGCTATGATTTAGGAAGAACAAAATTCTTACTAACACTTACGAGAATAGAATGTCGTATGTTGACAGGTCTAATAACGGGACACTGTCTTGTCGGAAAACATGCCAAGAACATGAATCTTATTACGGACGCAAGCTGTAAAAGGTGCGAGACACCAGACGTCGAGGAGACCATTGAACACATCCTGTGTCACTGCCCGGCTTTGGCACGAACTCGACTATCAATTATGGGAAGTTCACAGTTCGAGACTTTGGAGGAAATTACGAGGATAGACCTGAAGAGTTTGAAACAGTTCGCGATGAAGGTCAATGTATTTAGTTTACATCGATAAGCGGAAAGAGTTTTGTGGTATCGCTATGGACCAACTGGTCTATGCGGAGTGCCCATCTGGCACCGCCACCCTAACCTAACCTTCTGTAGGAAAAATTTCTCAGAACCTAAGACATTTTCTCCGAATTTGAGACCTTTTCTATAGGAACAATTTCAGAATTTGAGACTTTTCTTCATTACCTTAGACTTTTTCAATTTGAAAAATTCTCAGATACTTCTACATTTTTTCTTTAGAATATATTCTATTATATTTTCTGAGATATTCTTTACAGATTCTGAGACATTCTTTCTGAAAAAAATGCCGCAGAGTTTTGTACTCTTGCCCAAAATATTAAATCATGATAATGTTTTATTTATTTAAAAGTTGTTACGAATAAACATCACATATTTCCAAAAAACAATATTTTTTTTCAGAAAAAAATAACTCCAAGAATTTTTTTTTAACTAAAACTAAATTTAAGTTAAAAATTTTTTTCAAAAATAAACTAATTAAAATTATATTGACTAAAAGGCAAATTAAATTATGTAGAATTTATTTAAAATTAAATGATTTATAAAGAATTAATTGGAAATAAATTAATTCAATAATTGTAATCGAATTATTCACAATATTAGTAATATATATATTTTTTTTTAATTCAACTATGAATTAATTGATTAAATAAAAAAATAATGTCAACTAATTTTCAAATAGAATTTATTCTTCAAAGGTCTGTTACGACAAGCGCCGCCTGGCTGTCAGTATCGGAAGTTTTATAAGTATTAGTTTTTTGTAGTAGAGATGCGAGAGTGACACGTGATTACGCGTGATCATAAGTTAAATTTACGCATGATTAGAAAAAATATTTTCGTGCGTGAGATTGCGTGGGCAATTTTGGCTTCGTGAGTTTGCGTGATAGTTTTGTGCTGTCTAAAACAGAAAATTAGTAATAAAATCGTCCTCATATTGAATTTAAAGCGTAATTAATACAAAATTGTGATTAATAAAAGTTTTTATGATTAATTTTAGGAAATTAAATACCTTTTGTGCAAGAATTTGAAATGAAGTTAAATAAAATTTTGTTTATTTTATTTTCGTGAGTCTTTGTAAGCGTTATTATTTCGTGAGCGTAACAAACATTTTAGTTACTCACGTGAGTGTGCATGAACGTAAGCAAAAAAAAATAATTTTGTGCGTGAGCAATACTTTAATTTCGTGTGCGTGCGTGAGTCAAAATTCACTCACGCGTCCATCTCTATTTTGTACACTCCGCATCATAACTATAGCCGCATTGCATTTTTCGGTTTATTTAATGTTCAAGAAGTATTTTTATGAAACCTATTATTGTATATTACAGTGTTATAACAGTTCTCTTGTTTTTGTAAATTTGAGCCATCAGCTGCTTCAATTGAGAAAACTGCGACCTATAACTGTATTTCTCAGTGTTTCATAACTATAGCCGCATTTCAATAAAATCAGTTGAAATGAGTTCAAGTCAAACTTTCGTGACCAAATTAATTTTTTTTTTTGTAAAATTCGTTCCTCTATTAATTTTTAAATAAAATGCCACATGGTAAATTTTTAAATGAAGTCGAAAAATGCAAAATTTTAGCCTTTTTAGAAAGTGGTTTAATTTATCGCGAAATTAGGCGAAAAATTAAGCGATCTGACAAAGTTATCCGAAATTTTGTAAAAAATAAAAGTCTTGTTATCGTTCCAGACTCCTTTAAGACTCTACTTTTTGTAGAATTGGACTCGTCCAAGCCGCATTCATTACCAATCTGCGAAAGAGTTTTCAAAGAATTGCTAGCAGCGTTAATAATACGGCGTTGATCTCTCTCAGATAGTTTTTTTTTCGACCCCCTGTTTTGTTCATCCCGTATCCACTTTTATTTTTTACAAAATTTTGGATAACTTTGTCAGATCGCTTTATTTTTCGTCCAATTTCGCGATAACTTAAACCACTTTCTAAAAAGGCTAAAATTTTGACTTTTTATACCCTCCAATCACAGTATGGGGGTACACTCACTTTATCATTCCGTGTGTAACGCATCGAAATATCGGTCTAGGCCCCATAAAGTATATATTTTATTGATCAGTGATCGATTCTAAGACATGCTAGCGACGTCCGTCCGTCCGTCTGTCCGTCTTTCCGTCTGTCCGTGTGTAGAGGACACTATACAGTCCAAACTAAATGAGCTAGACTTCCGAAGTTTGGAACGAATATGTCTTATATTCCTAGGCAGGTTAAGTTCGGAAATGGGCAAAATCGGACCAAGGGGAAAATTTTCCCCCTTGGAGAACTAAACCAACCCAAGAAAAAACGCATTTTTGGCAGAGTTTTTTGTACTTTTGGTAAGCAAATGCAACATTCTTATCTCAGAAGAAGTTCAAAATCGCAAGGGGAAGGTGCCCCCTAACGTCTCCCACGAACCCCCTCCAAAAAAAAATCGCCCCTGGATTTTTTTTTTACATTTCGGAGGGTATAAAAGATTCGGCACAGCCGAATGTAACACTCTCACTTGTTCGACTTCATTTAAAAATTTACCACGTGGCATTTTGTTTAAAAATTAATAGAGGAACGAATTTTACCAAAAAAAAATTAATTTGGCCACGAAACTTTGACTTGAACTCATTTCAACTAATTTTATTGAAATGCGGCTATAGTTATGAAACACTGACAAATACAGTTATTGGTCGCCGTTTTTTCAATTCAAACAGCTGATGGCTCAAATTTACAAAAACAAGAGAACTGTTATAACACTGTAATATACCATAATAGGTTTCATAAAAATACTTCTTGAACACTAAACAAACCGAAAAATGCAATGCGGCTATAGTTATGATGCGGAGTGTAGTATGTATCTATAATATTGTCGAATAACCACAAGCAAGAACATATCACCGTTTATGTTGGGATTTAAATATCATACGGTAGCCTAGCTGAAGTGTGTGAACTCGGAAACAGAGGGTCCGGGGATCGTCCCCATTATCAGGCAACTTACTTTTTTAAATTTTGTTTTTAACATGATAATGTTTTTAGGCTGGGGTCTAATTTTAAAAAAGTTGCAGGACGCCACCTCAGTTTGACTATATAAGCTAACGATTCAACAAAAAAGAAAATGAGAATTAAATTTTTCATTTTATTACAACCTTAAACTTCGACAATAATTAAAAATTAATAAATAAAATAAAAAAAATAGTTCTTGTAGCGACACCTAGCGCCGTTACTCTATTAACGCAGTATTGCCATACCAAATATCGCATTTCCAATTAGATTAGTTACCATCATCGCAAATTTTTTAACATGATAATGTATTTATGCTGGGGTCTAATTTTAAAAAAGTTGCAGGACGCCACCTCAGTTTGACTATATAAGCTAACGATTCAACAAAAAAGAAAATGAGAATTACATTTTTCATTTTATTACAACCTTAAACTTCGACAATAATTTAAAATTAATAAATAAAATAAAAAAACAATAGTTCTTGTAGCGACACCTAGCGCCGTTACTCTATTAACGCAGTATTGCCATACCAAATATCGCATTTCCAATTAGATTAGTTACCATCATCGCAAATTTTTTCCAATAAAATATTACCATATCGCAAAACTAGCCAGTATATTTGAAAAAAGCTACAGTGGCCTTGCTGAAGTGAGCCAGACTTCAAAACAGAAGGTGGGTGATCGAATCCGTGATTTTTAATTTTTTATTTTTTTTTTAACATGGTAATGTTTTTAGGCTGGGGTATAACTTTTGACTATATAAGGGTGTCGTACTTAGATGACTTAGCATTAACCAGACCTTCGAAAATTGAATTCAACGCATTATTATAATAATTTTAAGAAATGAATTAATTTGTGTCCAAATCGGTTCTTTGAATTTAATCTTTATTTAAAAAAAAAAACAATTAATTTTTTGAATAATTAAATTATAATAATTAAATTAATTATTTAAAAATTATTATAAATTAAACCCTACACCACTGATGATGCTGATGATTGTAACTACCCGAAATATTGGTTCTAGAGTATAGAACCTAGACCAACCTTCAAGTATGACGATCAACTCAGAATCACTTTATTAGTGGTTTAGTCCATATGTCCATGTAAACGTTGTTATCACGATACAGGTCGCAATTATCAATATATTTGGCAGACATTTTTAATTGAGACTTCTTTTGGATCAACTATGAAATAGGTGGAAAAATCGGTTTTGACTAGCCCCCATAAATTAAATTTTAATTTAAATTGAATTTAAAAAAAAAAATTTAAGTTAAAAATTTATTTTAATCACTAATTAAAATTAAATTAATTAAAATCAAAATTAAATAATTTTTAATTAAATCATGAAGGATTAACTAAATAAATTAATTAATTCAATAATTATAATCGAATTATTCACAAAATTACTTATATATATTTTTAAAATTATTCAAATTTAATTTAAACATAAATTAATTATTAAATAAAATTGAAATAATATCAATTTATTCACAAATTGAAATAATCCATCAAAGATCTGGTAGTAACACCTCATTCATTTTCTTACCCTACATAACTGATGATTGTAACTACCCGAAATATTGGTTCTATTGGTCCAACCTTCAAGTATGACGATCAACTCAGAATCACTTTATGAACAAATTTCATAAAACCAAATTCATAGAATCTATGAAACAATTCATTGGCTGAATGAATATTCATTAGTATTCTGAAATATTTCATAGAATTTTACTCATATATTTTATTAAATTCATAGAAAAAATTCATAGAATTAATGAATGTCATTCATAGAAGAAAATGCCTTCAATATGCCTTTAATTTTTTTTAATAATTAAAATAATGTTACAATAATAAAAATAGATGAATAAATTTATTAAAAAAATAAAAAAAAAAAATAAAAAAAACATTAAAAAAAAAATATTATTGCTGCCCTGACCGGGGCTCGAACCCAAGACCTACCGGCTGAAGTGGTAGTTGTCGACGCCTTAGCTATCAGCGCCACCAAAGAAGAAAAATCTCGCCAACTAACGCTTGGTTTTATAACGCTTCATTTTTGTAAATAAACAAAATATTTGTTTTCTACAAACACACACACAGCTTTTGGCAGAGCATTGTGACAGAGCATAGACACAAACTATCGGCGCTAGGTGTCACTCGATTAACGCAGTATTGCCATACCAAATATCGCATTTCCAATTAGATTAGTTACCATCATCGCAGTTTTTTTTTCAATAAAATATTACCACATGGCAACATTAACCAGTATATTTGAAAATCGAAAAGAGAAACATAACAAAATGTAAATCATTATTTAAATAAGCTACGGTGGCCTAGCTGAAGTGAGCCAGACTGGAAAACAGAAGGTCCGGTGATCGAATCCCTGATCTTTCAACTTTTTTTTATTTAGTTTTTTAGCTTGTACATTTCTTTTTGTTAGGGCAAAATTTGTTTGCATTAATTCTTTATACTTCTTTATTTAATTATAAAGTTCTTCAGTTTTTTCTAAATTTTTTTAGTTGTTTTTCTTTCTGAATTTTGTAATTTTTTCTGAATATATCTGCATTTTTCTGACTTATTTTTTCCATTTTCTTGATTTGTTCTTAGTTTTTCAAATTTTTTGTGAATATTGAATAAATTTGAGAAATTGCTTGGAGTTTTTTTTCTGAATATTTTTTAACCCTTTTTTGCAAATATGTGAGGGTTATTCGTAAAAAGTTTTTATTAAATAAAACATTATCATGATTTAATATTTTGGGCAAGAGTACAAAACTCTGCGGCATTTTTTTTAGCTCGTTTATTTTTTTTGTTAAGACCAATTTTTTTTAAACCTTTAAATTTTGTGATTTTTTCTGAATTTATCTGCATTTTTCTGACTAATTTTTTGTATTTTCTTGATTTGTTCTTAGTTTTTAAATTTTTTTTCTGAATATTGAATAAATCCTGCTAGTGTATTTGAGAAATTTCTTGGAGTTATTTTTTTCTGAAAAAAATATATTTTTTGGAAATATGTGATGTTAATTCGTAACAACTTTTTATTAAATAAAACATTATCATGATTTAATATTTTGGACAAGAGTACAAAACTCTGCGGCATTTTTAATTTTTTTTTTAAACTTTTTTTTTAAATGATTAAATTATAAAAAAAAATAGAATTGTTATATCAAATAACAATATGTAAGCTAAAAAAAAAAAAATATAAAAAAAAGTTGACTTGATCAGTGATTTGATCCCAATATACCCTGCGTGGTAGTCTGACACACTTTAGCTAGCCTACCGTCGGCGTTTTAAATGTTGATCTAAATTCTAACATAATTTTGTCATTTTTGTTGATATTCGATTTTCAAATATACTGGTTAGTTTTGCGATGTGGTAATATTTTATTAAATTTTATTAAATTTTATTAAATTTGCGATGATGGTAACTAATCTAATTGGAAAGGCGATATTTGGTATGGCAATACTGCGTTAATCGAGTAGCGGCGCTAGGTGTCGCTACCAAAATTATGTGTTTTTTTTATTTATTTATTAATTTTAAATTATTGTCGAAGTTTTAGGTTGTAATAAAATGAAAACTGTAATTCTCATTTTCTTTTTTGTTTAATCGTTAGCTTATATAGTCAAACTGAGGTGGCGTCCTGCAACTTTTTTAAAATTAGACCCCAGCCTAAAAACATTATCATGTTAAAAATCCTCGGATTTTGAGATATGTTTCGATAAAAAAAATTCGAGAAGTCTGAGATATTTCTTCGATTTTTTCATTGACATTTTTTCTTAAGAGATATATTTTGACTTCGAGTTATTTTTGCTCTAGAAAGTCTCACAGATTCTGAGACAATTTATTTTTTTGAAAAATTCTTAGATTTAAAATCATTTAAAATCATAATTATCAATTTTAATTTATTTTTTCTATTGTATGTACATATTTATTTCATTTTTTAAATTATAAAATTTTTACAATCAAATAAATTAGTTAAAATGCTTTAAAAAAAAATAATAAAAATTTTATTTCAAAAGAAACAGTTTAAAAAAAATATTGATTGGTGCAACTATATAACGCTTTTTAAAATTCGATCACCCTAACCAATGTCAATTTTAACATAAAAATATTCGGTTCTTATAATAGATATTTACCGGTAGAGACAACTGAATTGGCAGTAGAGGCAACTGAATATTGTGATAGTTGGTGCAACCGCAAAAATTCAGTTGGCAAACAATTCAGTTGCAACAACTGAATCTATTTTCTGTGTGAAGGAACTTGACACAAATTTGATCATTTTTCTAATATTTAACCACGTTTTTAAAAAAAATTAACAAACAAAAACGCAATTTTGGGGCTGCGTTGGAAGGTTAGGTTTAAGTTGTAAGTGGCTGCTGACGTTTTACGTCAACACACGTAGACTCTGAGGTCCATTGTGATACCACGGGACCGTAATAGGTTTCCCTACTAGTCCCTGTCGTTAAACCATTTTGAGCTTCTTATAAAACTCCTTAGATGTTGAATTTTGACATCCAACAAATCAGAAAGATCGTACAGCTCCCTAGATCCCAGTGAAGCAAGTCTCTGACCAGAAAGTGCCGGGCAATGGCAAATAAAGTGTTCGATAGCTTCCAACTCCTCTTCATCCATGCAACTTCGGCAAAAGTCTTTCGACGGCACGTTTAACCGCTCTGCGTGCTTCCCTATAAGACAGTGTCCGGTAATTATAGAAACCACCGTCGAAATCTCTCCTCTTGGAAGCGATATCAGCTCACTTGTGCGCCCCTGATTAAGAGAAGGCCAAATCAGTCGTGTTGTCTCACACGTCCATCCATTTGCCCATCTTTGATTAGTCTCCGTCGCAGAACAAAGCCGTAGGTTTTGCTTGCACACAGAAAAATAAATTTCCAACTGAATTTTTCAGTTGCAGCAACTCCAAATTCGGTTGTTGCTACTTAAATATGATGTGACTAACATATTTTATGATTGTTTCAACTAAAAGTCAGTTATATCAACGTTATTCAGTTGTGAATACCGATATTCAATTGCGACAACCTAATTGTAAGTGCTTCAACCTAATTTTAGTTACATCAACTGACTTTCAGTTGGAAATTGGCAAATTTGTTTTCTGTGTGTGCAAGTTTCTAGAGGCATACCAACACATTCCAATTCTGTTGGAACCTATAAGGTAGTTCCTAGTCTTGCAAGCTCATCGGCTTTGCAATTCCCTGGAATGTCTCTGTGCCCTGGGACCCATATGAGTCGTATGTTAAACTGCTTGGCCATCTCATTTAAGGACGTGCGGCAGTTAAGGGCAGATCTTGTTTTCAGAAACATTGAATCCAGGACTTGACCGCGGCTTGACTGTCAGTATAGATGTTGACTGCGGTTGTAGACAAGACATTGCAGCTCAACCAGTCAGCCACTTCTTTTATTGCCAGCATCTCTGCCTGGTAAACACTGCAATGATCTGGCAATCTACGAGCCAGGCTCAACCCAAGCTCTTCCGAATAGACTCCAAAGCCCACTTGTTCGTGCAGCCTCGATCCATCTGTGTAAAAATTTATGGTAGCTCCACTACCCGGAGTATCCCCCATCCAAGACTCCCTGGATGGTATCATAGTGGTAAAGTGGCGCTCAAAGAGGCTCAAAGAGGGAGCACAGTCCACATTTTGTGGTATTGTTATCTTTTTCAAGATCGCGCTATGGCCACAATCACTGCTCCTCCATTGCAGCGTGCTATTAAGTCGAATTGCCGACGCAGCCGCATACTGCCTACCCAATATGTCCAAGGGTATCAGGTGAAAGTATGAAAGTATGAGAAACGTTGGAAAGTATGAGAAACTTTTTCTATAGGAAAAATTTCTCAGAATCTAAGACTTTTTCGATATTCAAAATGTCTCAGATTATGACACTTCTTCTACAGGAAAAAGAATTTTTTACAAGGGAAGTATCTGAACCCTTATGAACCGATTTGCCTGAAACTTAATATATATATAAAAGGTTGGGGTGTCCCGGCTTATCGGCCATATCAGTGTTTCAAAATTTCGTTGTCTCCTTATGAAACAATGTGGACCTCCGGAAAACTTCGATAACTCCCGAACTAACAGGAATATCCTCTAGAGAAAAAATACGTGTCAACTTAAATTTAATAAAGATTATTTCGTATTCATGTGGACATCGTAGGTTTATGACTTCATATAAATACCCCCCAAAATTTACACATTTTCACTAAAAAAATATTTAACGAAGCCAAACGTTTACAAGGTTATGCCACCCTTGGATAGGCATGAAAAAAACATTTCCTCTCATATGTAAAGATCATATAGTTTCTTAGAAAGAAATGGATGAAAAATCCAAAAAACCATTTTTGTGCCATTTTTTTATCCATGTTTTGAACCCCTAACTCCCCGATATGGCCGATAAGCCGAGACCCCAACCTTAGAATAGTCTCTTTTATATATATTTTACTTTTCATGTAAATCGGTTCATAAGGGTTGAGATACTTCCCTTGTTAGAATTTGAAACAGAAACAAGTAGAAAAGTTAAATTCGACTTTGCCGAATCTATGAATACCCTCCACAATGCATTTTTTTAAAGGGTACTACATTTTTTAACGTGAAATAATTAACAATTTTGATTAGAAATATTTTATTTTGAGTAAAAAACTCTTTTTTTATAATTAAAAAAAAAAATATGAAAAAATACTATTTTTTTTTTTTGAGTGTAAATTTTTTTTCGAGTGTAATGTTTTTTTACTGTACAAATATTTCTGAGTGAATGCACGAATGTACACATAATATTGTAATTTTTGTAAAAAAAAAACTAAATTTTTTTTTGAGTGTAAAATTTTTTTGAGTGTAAAATTTTTTTTGAGTGTAAAAGATTTTTCGAGTGTAATTTTTAAGTTACCAATGCTTTTAAAACTAAACAAGTTTAAAAAGCATTGCTTTAAAATTAAATAAGTTTGAAAAGCATTGTTTAGTTACCACCAATGCCTTAAAACTTGTTAAAACACGTGGCATTTTAGATGAAACTAATCTGAAATTCAGGGTTTTGCTTATAACTTTTGAACCACTGGACCGATTGAGCTGAAATTTAATACCAAATAGACCCCGGGAACGGCAAAGATACATGCCAAGCTTCAGTAGTCTCATTATTGTCTTTCGAAAGTTATCGTGTTTTTTATCTTGGAAATTCGGGAAACACCCTTGCCGAAATTTACTCTTTTGCTCATAACTTTTGAACCACTGGACCGATTTGGCTGGATTGCAATACCAACCTGACCAGATAAATGACAAATATATATGCCAAACTTCAGTAGTCTCTGTAAAGTCTTTCAAAAGTAAGCGTGTTTTCTACGGACAGACAGACAGACGGACGGACGGACATCGCTAGATCGTCTTAAAATCGATCGAGGATCATGAATATATATACTTTATGGGGTCCTAGACCAATATTTCGAGGTGTTACAAACGGAATGACAAACTTATATATACCCTCTATCACTAGAGTGGAGGGTATAAAAATGTCTCAGAATGTAAGACTTTTTCTATAGGAAAAATGTTCCAGAATCTGAGACTTTTTCTGAGATGGAAAAAATCTCTCAAAATCTGAGAATTTTTCTTAAGCATCTGAGACTTTTTCGTTACAAAAAGTTCGCAGAATCTGTGACCTTTTCTGTAGAAAAAATTCTCAGAGTCCGAGACTTTTTCTATAGAAAATCTTAGAATTTTTCTTTATGAAAAAGATCTTAGAATCTTAGAGTTTTTCTGTAGGAAAAACTTTATTCTTTAGGAAAAAGGTCTCAGAATCATAGGGCTTTCTATAGGAAAAAGTTTTCAAAATCTGAGCCTTTTTTTACAGGAAAAAGGTCTCAGAATCTGAAATTTTTCCTGTATGAAAAATTTTTCTGTAAGAAAAAGGTTTAGACTTTTAAACTTTCTATAGGAAAAATGCTCATAATTTTAGAAGGTCTCAGAATCCACTTAACCGTTTGCCCACTGACTGGAAGAATTTCGCAGGTTTGCGTTTCTCAATCATTGAAATCGGTTCAGTATTACATATCTCCAAAACTAGCATTTCTACAGATGGACAGACAGACAGAATGACATCACTAGATGAACTAAAAATCGATCAAGGATCATGAATTTATACTCTTTATAAAGTTTTAGACCGATGTTTCGAAAACTCTTTCTAAGTTTTTTGTGTCAAAAAGTTGTAAATTAACAATTTTATTGGTAAAATGTTTGTTATCTGCCAACAAAATTTCATAAAAAAATTGTAAAATTTTCAAAAAAGGGTAGTAAATTATTTGTAAATTCACACTTTTTATACCCTCCAACCCCTGCACTAGGTCATTCCGTGTTTATCGCATGGAAATATCGGTCGACGACCCTATAGGTTATATGAGGCATTCCACACCAAATGTCCAGCGAAAAAAAATATGTGTCCCGTAAATTTCTGAATAGGTTGTTTGGATAGCCCTATATGTAACTAAGAAAATTGCGTTTTTGGTTTTTAAAATTTTCGAAAACTGGGCTTAGGAGGCGTGGTCAAATATTGAAAAAATGGTACAATTTGTGGCGAGTTGCCTTGATTAAATATTTATCACATTAAAACGGAATGCACCACAATGTTAAAAATTCACGTTCTTATATAGTTTTGTATGGGCTATCGATTAAAAATTTTTTTTTTGGAAAATTTTCAGAACCCGTTCTGAAATTTTCCATTTTTTAAAAAAGTCAATTTATCAAAAATCCGGCCACTTTTTTTTTTCTTTTTTATTTATTTTTTTAAAAGTTTAGATGTTTGTCCATCCACACAAAAAAAATCAGAAACACGTTCATCTTTTTTTTCGAGAAAATCGCATTTGAACTTTAAATTTCATAACAATTTTGTTATTTGCTTGTATTTCTTTGTGTCAACAGAGCGTATGACGAATATTTATGCAATTAATATTACTCATTCGCAACTTTAAAACAAAGAAATGCAAGCAAATAACAAAATTGTTATGAAATTTAAAGTTCAAATGCGATTTTCTCGAAAAAAAAGATGAACGTGTTTCTGATTTTTTTTGTGTGGATGGACAAACATCTAAACTTTTAAAAAAATAAATAAAAATGAAAAAAAAAAAAGTGGCCGGATTTTTGATAAATTGACTTTTTTAAAAAATGGAAAATTTCAGAACGGGTTCTGAAAATTTTCCAAAAAAAGAATTTTCAATCGATAGCTCATACAAAACTATATAAGAACGTAAATTTTTGACATTGTGGTGCATTCCGTTTTAATGTGATAAATATTTAATCAAGGCAACTCGCCACAAATTTTACCATTTTTTCAATATTTGACCACGCCTCCAGTTTTCAAAAATTTGAAAAACCAAAAACGCAATTTTCTTAGTTACATATAGGGCTATCCAAACAACCTATTTAGAAATTTACGGTACACATGTTTTTCTGTAGCGGGACATTTGGTGTGGAATGCCTCATATATAATATTGATACATGATTAATTCTAAGACATCCTAGCATTGTCCGTCCGTTCGTCCGTTTATGTTTTATGTTACTGGTTCAGTTAAGTTTGTAAATGGTCTACATCGGCCCAGGCGGAAAAATGTTTTCCCTTAAAGTACTAAAAAAATCTCCTCCCCAAAAGAAACCCCAAGAGAGATTTGCTATTTCCATTTTACGGACATTTTTTGCTATTTCCATTTTACGGGAATTGAAAGTTATTCTTTTTATGAGTTTTTTTTAGGTCTGCCTAAAATGTTTTTAATAAGAAAGAAGAACTCCATAGAAGAGAGTGTTTAAAAATAATATTTTGAAGGTCAAAGATTAAAAGATCTCGCTCTTAAACACAGCATAAAAATAAAAGCTCACTTTCCAAACCCCTTTTTGAGGCTTTTATTTGACTGATGGGATTATTTAATTTCATTCATTCCATTGAAAATATTTTTTGTGTTGTAATATTTTCTATGAATATTAATGCAATTGTATTATTTATAATATTGTAGTTGAAATAATTGTTTTCGTTTATTATGTTAATTATTAGTTTAGTTGTTACTCAATCTATGTTTACTTTTCCATCATCATAATCATCATTATATTAATTTCATTGTTTTGTATAATTTAACTTTAAATGAATGAAATATGTACTTTTTTGTTTTATATAAAAAAAATTTTCTAGTATTTACCGTACAATAAATGAAAAATGCACCCAATGCTATAACACGTAACAATGCAGGACTGGCAGCTCGGACAACCTGAAAAATAATAATAAAAGAAAGTTAGTTTTAAAATGAATGAACGTTTTTGGGAAATAAAACAAGTAAAATAGTTAAAATTCACTTGGCCGAATCTATGAGCACCCTCCACAATGCCCTTTTTAAGTGATAGTAAATTTTCAAATGTAAAAAAAATTAACAATTTCGATTAGAAATATTTTATTTTAAGCAAAAAGACTTTTTTTTTAAGTACACTCAAAAAATTATGTCATTAGCTGTTTGTAGTTTATTTGAAAAGTTTTCCGTTTAGTCGTTTTTAAAAGAAAAAACATTTGTTTGATGTTCAGTTTTTATTAATGACTACTTCAGTCCTTTGTTTCAAAAATAACACACTAAAAAATAAAGACTTTCATTAACATTTAATTTTTAAAGTCATTTATTTTTGTTCTGTAAGTAAAAACTTCTGATTATTCTTTTGATTTTTAATGATTTGTGTAAGTAATTTTTTTTTTTAAATTGTTGGTATTTTTTAATGAAATATCATTAGTTTTTACCTACACAAGTCAGTTATTTTTTTTTTAGAAAAAAAAAAAATCAAAAAATTATTTATAGAAATATAAAAACATTTTTGTATCAAGTGACTTTGGCACGATGGGTAGAGTGTCTGGCCAGAATGTAGTTGATTGCGGGATCGATTCCCCAAAAATTTTATTAAAAATTAAAAAAAAAATATTTCAATAAAAAATTGTAAAAAATTACCTACGAAATCATTAATTTTTATTGTTTTTGTAGGTTATTTTTTTAAAATTTGTTGGTAAAAATAACAGAACTATCATTAATTTTTAATGTTTTCGTTGGTTATTTTTTTCGAATTTGTTGGTAAAAAAGAGTGAAAAAACGTAATTTTTTAATGTTTAATATTATTTATTTTAGAAAATTTTGTCAACAGTAAAAAATAAATGTTGATGTTTGTTAAAACAAATGAATAATTACTGGGATGGTTTTCAATTGTTTATTTACTGGTTTTAAGTGTGTTTTTCATTTGTTTTTGCCTACAAAATATTTTGAGTGTAGTAAATTTTCAAATGTAAAAAAAATTAACAATTTCGATTAGAAATATTTTTTTTTCAGTAAAAAACTTTTTTTAGTAATTATTGTAAAAAAAAATTGTCAAAACAAATTTTTTTGAGGGCAAATTTTTTTTTGATTTTAAATTTTTTTTCGAGTGGGGAAACATGTATTTTTATTAATTTTATCAATTTTTCGATATTTTGAGTTAAGTTTGAATTCAAGTGGTTACACAATTATCATTTGGAGTAAAATGCCTCTCTTTTAAGGTACTAAAAACTTAAATCTATTAATATCAGCGAAGTTATTACAACTTCCCCAGGCATCTAACGTGAATCATAACACTTGATTAAGAAATACGAAATTTTTGAAATTTTTCAAAATTGTCCACTGTAATGACATTTTTTATCCTTCACGTTCCAGTGTAATATATTTTTGATTTTTCCGATTTTTTTTTTTAAATAAAAATTAAAAATTGGAGTTTTCAAAACAGTGCACATAGGGGCAGCTATATGGGGCTTCTTGGCAACAATTCATTTTTTAAAAAAGCGATTTTGCTAACATTGTTATTTTATATCGAAAGCCTATACTTTTCTACGCTTGACTGCATTTTTCCTTTTTTGATTTATCCATTTTCCGTTTCTTGGCACTGTGTTAAATTTAGTAAAAGTTCAAAAAAACAAAAAAAATATTTTAAATAGTCTTAAGTTGAAAATTCAAAATGAAAGGTAAACAAATAATAAATGTTGGAACTATACACATAAATTAAAAGGTAATTTTAGCACAAATTATTTTCATTCATTCTGACCAAATTGCATTGAATATTAGAGAAGTTATAGCCGTTCAAAGAACA
The DNA here is from genome assembly GCA_963921195.1 of Pegoplata infirma. NCBI lineage: Eukaryota > Metazoa > Arthropoda > Insecta > Diptera > Anthomyiidae > Pegoplata > Pegoplata infirma. Next base: position 64,686,875 of record OY992538.1, read on the forward strand.
TCCTTTTTATGACGATTTTTAAAACATAAGTTTAAAGGTCAAAAAGTCAAGACTTATCCTACATTATCCTTAGATATTTTTATACAGTGGTAAGTGGTATAATTCTTTACTAGAATCAGTCATAGAAACTTGCACGAAAAGCGCCCGCTTTGTGAAACTGCACATTAAAAATATGACTTTTTTTTACTAATAAACCACATGCAGTCCAAACCAAAAATGCTAGACCCCTTAAACTTAGCATGAATATATCTATTGGTCATAGGCTGATTAAGTTCCAAAATGGGCAAAATCGGACCAGGTGAAAAAAGCTTCCTCTTAAAGAATTAAAAAAAAATCTTGGGAAACACGATTTTTAGAGGGTTTTCTTACATTTGTTCAACACATCAAAAATTTTTATGACAAGAAGTTCCTTGACCTACCAAATAAATAAGTGGAGTAGCATATGCCATTTATATTATCCAGCCCACTTTTGGGGGCGTGGCTATGAAAATAATATATAAATTTGATAAAATTGTACTATTTTAGCATAGATATCATACTTAATCAATTTGTAAATACCTATTGCGAGGAAGAAGGTATCCCCAGACACCTCCATCAACGTCTCCATGACCGATTTTAATCCCAACTTCCAAAAATAAATTGATAATAGTTTTTTTTTCAAATTTTAAATTTATACGATATAACTTTTTTAGTGGAACATTTGGTGTGGAATACTTCATATGTATGTAATTCTAATACTTACTTATTTTAGCGATAGCTATGTCTATATATTAACATAAAAATTTACAAAATTTTATACTTCAAACAAACTATTTTTTTTTTTTCGTTTTTGCGCATTTTTTCGCAATTTTGAAGAGAAAGTCTTACATGTTTTTACATAAATTTAATCGAAAAGCTGCGCTCTTTAAAACGGTGGGCATATCGACTACAAAAATCCAGCGGTTTAATTGATGCCATAAAACATCCCATTTTGCCCCTATGTGCAGTGTTGAAAAACTCAGACATTTTTAGCATTAATTTAAAACATGTTAGCAAAACACAATCTGCAAAATACTTGTCATCTAATTACAGTTAAACAAAAATGTTTTTATAGTAGAAAATTTCAATAAATTTCAAAAATCGGACTCGTATTTCTTAATCAAGTGGTTATGTCACACGTTAGATGCCTGGGGAAGTTATAACAACTTGGCTGATTTTCAATCGATTTTGGTTTTTTCTACCTTATTAGAGAGGAAGTTATAACAACTTGGCTGATTTTCAACCGATTTTGGTTTTTTCTACCTTCCCAAGTAAAAATGTGAAGGATCAGTACTAATCCGAAAAATGGATCGCTAAGATTAGATCAGTTTTAATCGGAAGATATAATGTCATCCGAAAAATGGGTTTATATAATAAGATATATCCATTTCTCGGATGATATTGTATCGGTCCGATTAAAACTAGTCTAATCTTGAAAGATCAGTACTGATCCGATCTTACTCGGATCACTACTGACCTTACAAATCTCGGATAAGATGTGATATATAAGAATATATCTAAACATTTTTACTCGGGTTATTAGAGAGGAATTTTACTCGATATCATAATTCTGTAACCACTTAAATTCAAACTTAACTTTGAATACCAAAAAAATTGAGAAAACAGAAAAAATATCATATTTTCCCTTGTAATCCGTTTTTTTAAAATTTCAAGACCGATGCGGCACGCCTTACCCATGTCCGATCATCCTAAATTTTTGTGCGACATATTTTTTCGTCCAAATAAATATATAAAAGGGTAAGTAAGGGTCAATATTTACCAATTTTTAAATCAGAGTCAAAAAAAGATGCAATTTTCAAAATTTGAAATTAAATACAGCGAATTGGGAATTCGAATTATGGCTTAGATGTTGTGTAATTTAGAGTACAATTTTCAGAGTTTTTAAAAAAATGGCGAAGGTTTCGGACTTTTTCAAAAAGTCGATTTGATTATTTAAACATTAAAAAATAAGTCGTACACTCAAAAAAAAACGTGGGTATTCAATACTAAAAATTTAGCTACGAGTACTAATGTTTTAGTCCAAAAGGACCTAGTGCAGGAATTGGTAATCAATACTAAAATTTGTTACTAATATGTAGTACATGAAAAATACTAAAAAAACAGTAAATATTACTGCAATTTACTACAGTTTTAGTAAATATAATTACTAAAAAAATCATAAATATTTTGAATTTGTGTCCTATTTAGTAAAAAAAAATTACTAATTTTAGTAAATAAAATTGCTAATTTTAGTTAATAAAATTACTACCTATATCAATTTTAATAAATAAAAATCAGAAAAAAATTATATATAAATGATTTTTTATTTCACTTCGGGTTTAAGATATACTTAATTACATGTCTTCTTAAGCTGTTAAAAAAAATTTTAGCGTTGATTGTACCACATTTGAAAAAATAAATGATTGATGTCGCCATACCATTGAAATCTACTTTCTTTGCAAACGATCGCTAAAAATATAAAAAAGAAATAATATCAATACATGTTCAAATGTATGTACAAACATTTTACCACAGAGGGTGCTTTTTTTACATACATTTTGTATTCGTGTGTGTATCCATAAATTCTCTTCATCTTGAGTTTTTTTCACACAGCCATTGAAATAAAAAACGATTAAACAAAAAAACTGACATAGAAATGTTATTTTATTTAATGAACTATTGAAATAAATAAAAAAACATATATTCAATTACTTTAATAAATTTATAATATATATTTTTTTACAAACACTCCGTGACCGGGTATCGCGTTGTTTCGGTTTTAATTCTTTTTCGCACTAAACAAACAGAAAAATCTGTTGGTAGCACTGCAGTTAAATGCGGTAAAACGTGGTGGTGGCACACACTGCAGCAGCAAGCAGCAGACGGCAAGAAATATAAAGAACTGTATTTAATTATAAATTATACATTTAAAAAATAAGTACTTTTTGTATTTGCAGCTAGGGGTATGCACTTTTAATGTTAAGAAATAAAAAATGCGTCATTTTAGTGAAATTATAATTAAATAGAGTACACATCATTTTTTCTGTCTGCTGCTTGCTGCTGAACTGTGAAGAAGCATTTGATGGCTATTACAGACAGTGTTGCCATTACTAATATAATAAAAAAACGCAAAAATCGTAAGAAAAGGGTAAAAATTTACAAAAAAAAAAATCAGCTACAAGAAAAAAAAGAGAAAATTAAAAAAATGGAAAATGTGCTTTTTAAGGTTAAAAGGATAAAAAGCGGAAAAAACGATAATAAAAGTATTTGTTTTTATCATAAATTAAATAAATAAGCTGATACAATCACGAGTAAAAATAATATTACATTCATATTACTTAAAAAATGCCGCAGAGTTTTGTACTCTTGCCCAAAATATTAAATCATGATAATGTTTTATTTAATAAAAAGTTGTTACGAATAAACATCACATATTTCCAAAAACGATATTTTCTCAGAAAAAAATAACTCCAAGTAATTTCTTAAATACACTTGCAGGATTAATTCAATATTCAGAAAAAAAATTAAAAACTAAGAAACAATCCAGACAAAACCAAAAATTAGTCAAAAAAATGCAGATAAATTCAGAAAAATCACAAAATTTAAAACAAAAACTACTGGAAAATTTAGAGAAACCTGAATATATAACATTTTAACTGATTTATAAGATTCTAATTATTTTTTTTTATTATTTTGATAAGCTTTTATTTATTCCTTTTTTTTATACAAATCAAATTTAATTTTAAATTATACTTAACAATGACCAATACTTAAAACAATACCTTTTTCTAACTTTTTTTATAATTTAATAAAAAAAAGTATAAAGGTTTAAAAAAAATTTGGTCTTAACAAAAAAAAAAATAAACAAGCTAAAAAAAACGAAATTTAAAAAAATATGTTGACTGATCACGGAGACGATCCCCGGACCCACTGTTTCCGAGTCTGACACACTTCAGCTAGGCTACCGCATAATATTTAAATGCCAACATAAACAGTGTTATGTTCTTGCTTGTGGTTATCCGACAATATTATAGACACATACTACAAAATAGAGATGGGCGCGTGAGTGATTTTGACTTACTCACGCACACGAAATAAAAGTATTGCTCACTTACAAAATAGTTTTTTCTGCTTACGTTTACACGCGCTCACGTGAGTAGCTAAAATTTTTGTCACGCTCACGAAATAATCACGCTTACAAAGACTCACGAAAATAAAATAAACTAAATTTTATTTGACTTTATGTCAAATTCTTGTACAAAAGGTATTTAATTTCCTAAAATTAATCATAAAAGCTTATTTTAATCACAATTTTGTATTAGTTACCCTTTAAATTCAATATGATGACGATTTTCTTACTACACCATTTACAGATGTAATTTGAAAAAGATCAATTGTAATTCGAAGATTCTATTTGTAATTCGAAGATTCCATTTGTAATTCGAAGATTTCATTTGTAATTCGAAGATTCCATTTGTAATTAGAATACTCCAATTGTAATTCGAATATTCCATTTGTTATTCGAAGACTCCAATTGTAATTCGTAAATGATCAATTGTAATTCGTAAAAGATCAATTTTAATTCGTAAAAGATCAATTGTAATTCGTAAAAGATCAATTGTAATTCGTAAAAGATCAATTGTAATTCGAAAAAGATCAATTGTAATTCGTAAAAGATCAATTGTAATTCGAAAAAGATCAATTGTAATTCGAAGATTCCAATTGAAATTCGTAAAAGATCAATTGTAATTCGAAAAAGATCAATTGTAATTCGAAGATTCCAATTGTAATTCGTAAAAGATCAATTGTAATTCGAAAAGATCAATTGTAATTCGTAAAATATCATTTCTAATTCGAAAAAGATCAATTGTAATTCGTAAAAGATCAATTGTAATTCGTAAAAGATCAATTGTAATTCGAAGATTCCAATTGTAATTCGAAAAACATCAACTGAATTTCCATGGATAATTTACGAATTACAATTGGAATCTTCGAATAACAATTGATCTTTTACGAATTACAATTGATCTTTTACGAATTACAATTGATCTTTTTCGAATTACAATTGATCTTTTACGAATTACAATTGATCTTTTTTGAATTACAATTGATCTTTTACGAATTACAATTAATCTTTTTCGAATTACAATTGATCTTTTACGAATTACAATTGATCTTTTTCGAATTACAATTGATCTTTTACGAATTACAATTGGAATCTTCGAATTACAATTGATCTTTTTTTAATTACAATTGATCTTTTACGAATTACAATTGGAATCTTCGAATTACAATTGATCTTTTACGAATTACAATTGATCTTTTACGAATTACAATTGATCTTTTTCGAATTATAATTGATCTTTTACGAATTACAATTGATCTTTTACGAATTACAATTGATCTTTTACGAATTACAATTGATCTTTTACGAATTACAATTGGAATCTTCGAATTACAAATGGAATCTTCGAGTTACAATTGGAGTATTCGAATTACAAATGGAATCTTCGAATTACAAATGGAATCTTCGAATTACAAACGGAATCTTCGAATTACAAATATAATCTTCGAATAACAATTGATCTTTTTCGAATTTCATCTGTAAATGGTGTAGTTTTCTGTTTTAGACAGCACACAACAATCACGCAAACTGACGAAGCCAAAATTACTCACGCAATCTCACGCACGAAATTTTTTTTTTAATCAAGCGTAAATTTCACTCATGATCACGCGTAATCACGTGGCACGTTCGCATCTCTACTACAAAAAACGTAGTATGTAGTTCTGCATGTAGATATTCTATTTTCAAATATACTGGTTAGTTTTGCGATGATGGTAACTAATCTAATTGGAAATGCGATATTTGGTATGGCAATACTGCGTTAATCGAGTAGCGGCGCCTAAAAGTATGTGTTTTTTTTATTTTATTTATTAATTTTAAATAATTATCGAAGTTTAAGGTTGTAATAAAATGAAAACTGTAATTCTCATTTTCTTTTTTGTGTAATCGTTAGCTTATATAGTCCAGAGACTTTATAATATAGAGATAAGACAAATTTATTTCTTCTACTACCTTCTAGGGGGCGCATGTCTTAATAATATCTCAAGAATATTCTTGAGCTAATACTAAATTTTAGTAAGGGCTCAAATAACTCAGGAATTACTGCTCAGAAAACTATGTAATTTTCCATACACTCGTAACAACAATTCAGTATCTTACATATAAAATAAAATTTGAAAATTTTGCACGCAAAAGTTAGTTACAGAGTTTTTAAAATTTAGTGTGCTACTAAAGTCTCACTAGCAGGTGCTGCCATTGAGACAAAAGTAGACAACTTTTTTTCCGGTATTGCCATAGAAGCAATACCCTGATATAGTCAAACTGAGGTGGCGTCCTGCAACTTTTTTAAAATTAGACCCCAGCCTAAAAACATTATCATGTTAAAAACAATAAATTTAATACAAACTTTTGTATTACATTCAATCAACACGCCACAGATCTTTTTTAATGAAATGTTTGGATTTTATCAGTTTAATTTTTATGCATTTTACTTCATTTTGACAGTAAACAAACTTGTTTCAAAAAACTACAGTCATTAAATATTTTAAAAAATACGTAGTTGTAAAAAAAAATGTAGAAAATATGTACCAAAAAGTTTATAATACATTTTTATTAAAAAATATTATATAATATAATACATTTTCTTAAAAAAATATTGTTAGTATTTCCAATCCGTATGAAATGATATTATACAGGTAGTTTAGTAAAATATTTTACTCATATCTTTCGTGGGGAATCCCAATATTTAAATGTTATAATCCAAAAACTAAATTGTCTTGATGAAGCAAAAAAAATATAATCCAAAAACTAAATTTGCTAAATGAAACAAAAAAAAAATAAATTGCGAAAAATTTTAATTTTTGTACGACCGCTACAAAACTTATTTAAGTTTTAAATCAAATAACATCCAAAAACAGCGATGCCAATTCAGCGCGTTTCGTGCTGGATTGAAAGCTATCCGACCACCCAAAAAGCGCATTTTTTTAAATCTAAGAAATGGAAAACTCTGTTGAAAAATTTTAAAAAAAGATATTTCACAATTTTTAGACTTATTCTGTGAATAGGCCTGATGATTTTCTATTTTTTTTTTTTAATCTTGAATTAAAATTTATCGCTTTTTACTTTATTCAAATTTAGCGCTTTTTGAGTCACTGTTTTGCGCGTTTTGCCTGTTACACAATTTTTGAAAATAAACCCAAATTTTCTTTATTTAAATCTGTCAAAAATACATATTTTAATTGCATCATTAGAAAAATACAACTCCATAAGAAATCCGCCGTCGGCAAGCAAAATGGGCCAGTGGCCAGCGGCCCGCCACCGCAAAAAATTCCTAGTCGGCTTGGTAACCTGCTCACGCATACTAATAAACAGGGCAAGGGGGTTCATGTAAATACATGTTTGTTGTCGTTAGCCTGAGCACAACTTAAAGTATTTATCTTCGCGAATCATCAAGTTTGCTTAAAAATGGCATTGATTTGTTAGTGCATATTTTTGCATATTTTGATAAAAATGCATGTTTTTGCATATTTTGCTTAAACAACAAATTTTCTTGCATATTTTTTAATATATATAAAAAAAAATATTTTTTTTTATTATTTTTGTGAAATTTGCTATTTTTCATGAAAAATATGCAAATTGGTCATGCATTTTGAAAAAAAAGAAATAAAAAAAAATATTTTTTTTGTCAAAAAATTTAAGCAAAAATTGCTCCATATAGTGGGAAAAATATAAATATAATTTTCATGGAGTAATTTCGGTCAAGGGCTGCATCTAAGAGACGGAAAGGAGTGTTCCCAGCGCTGCCAACTTTGACGATTTATCGTCATTTTGACGATTTTTGAAGTCAATTTTACTAAAATGACGATTGACGATTTTTCATTTTCGCCAAGAACAAAAATGACGATTTTATTAAATGAGGAAAAAATGGTAAACTTTTATCAAAAAATTTAAATTTTGTAAGCAAATTCTATGAAGTTCACTTAATTTTTTGAAATGAAAAGAGAAAAACCTATATTTTTTTTTAAAAAAGATAGTTACTTTTAAGAAAACAGCTTAACAAGCTTGGAAAATGCAGGAAAAGTTAAAAATTCACCAGAAAAATAGACTTGTTATTAGAAGTGGTCAATATAAATTAATTGGTGCGCTAAATTTACAACGCTCCAATATCGGGGTGGATTTTAATATGGGGGTTATGCACAAAAAATCAATTTCAATAATCTTCGTCCTTGGGCCATAAGCTTTTCTTAAGTTTCAAATTTCAGGTCAATTAATTGATAATTGGGACTTGAAAAAGGTCGAGGACCAATATTTTGGATAGTTACAAACATCAACGGAAACTCAATACACGCTGGACCATGATGTGGTCTGGGGTATTAACATTTTTAGTATTTATTAGCGTATTTTTGTCATGACGATTTTTTGACGACAAATTTTTTTCAACTTGACGATTTTGACGATTTTTTTTTTTTAAATTGACGATTTCTCCAAAAAAAAGTTGGCAGCACTGAGTGTTCCTAATTTTTTTATTAAACTGCACTGACAATGAGATAAAAAAACCGAATTTATGCCATTTTTTTTATTTTTCCCGTAAAGGGGTCCTAATTTCCAATCGTTTTGGGGCAAGCGTTTTCAAATTAGAAAAATCCGAACCGATTACATACTTATTTGTAAATGTCTACACTAGTGCCCCCCATTTCCCGGTTCTCGGTATTCCCGGGAATACCGGTATTCCCGGTTCTGGTACCGGTTTCCCGGTTCTAGATATATTCCCGGGAATACCGGTATTCCCGGTTCTGATACTGGTACCGGTTCTCAAGAAACAAAAAAATACTATACCACAGAATATTTAAATTACACCATTTAATCAGTATTTCAGAAACATTTAGTTGTGTGTAAAATTATTTAAAAATCATGAAACTATTTTTTTCTTAAATTCATAAAAAATAATTGAAATGGTGTTTTTCACATGTTTTGTATATTTTTTTGTAAAAGCGAAGAAAAAATGTTAGTTGAACAAAATTTTACAAAATATACATACCGGTAGTTCCGGGAATACCGGTAATACCGTCAGAACCGGAACCGGGAATACCGGTATTCCCGGGAATACCGGGAATAATATAAGAACCGGGAAACCGGGACCATTTCCCGGGAATACCGAGAACCGGGAATACCGGTATTCCTGGTTCTACGGTACTGACCGTAGGCACTAGTCTACACTATGGTGGAGCAAATTTAGCTTTTTTTGAATTTCGAAAACTTCGGGGTCGGGATCGTGGCCTTTTCGGGTCGATATTAACAGAAAAATATTGGACCTGTAGAACCATGGATTTTGAACAAAGGAGAAAAAAATTTAACTTTTTTGTTGCTTAAAATATTAGTTTATATTCGGACATTGCTAAAAAATTGTTTTTTTGGGAAAAAAACTTGCTTTACAAAAAAATATTTTTAATTAGTTTTTGCTGAAAATATAACGTAACATTACTTCAGTGTGGAGAAGATGTATATTTTTAAATATCGTATTATTAAATTTGGCCTTTAATGCATTTTGAAATTAATTATAAAAAAATATATCACAAAAACCACCAGAAAACACATAAAAAATGCTATTTTCTGACCTTAGGTCTTTCGATTTTCTTTATATTAACGGTATGCATTCTCCATAAAGCTAATAAAACATATCCATTTTCAGTTTTTTTAATTTTAAAAAAATCGCGATTTTTTCGCGAATTTAATTTTCTCCAAAAATTTAAAAAATCAAAAATGTCAGTTAATTTGAAGAGCCATATCTTCTAAAGTATCTATCAGATTTCTACGATTCAAAAAGCATTTGATTCAAACGTTCGTCCTTTTTTATACCAATGCAATAAAAAAAAAGTTTTTTCAAAAAAAGTGCATTTTTGATGCAAATGCAATTTTTTGATGCATTTTTCAAAACTTTCTCCCCCTTCAATTTTTTTGAAACCTGCATAATTCGAAAATATGGCATTTTTTACACAAAATTGAGTACCGTTTTTATTGTGACGGCGTTTCAAAAAATTTTCGTGGTTTTTTAAAACTACTTATTTGATTTTTTCCATACAAAAAATCAATTTAATGTTTATTTTGGAATTTTATCAAAAAAGTATGTTACTTTAAAAAGCCATTTTTTCGAAAGTATCTATCGGATTTCTACGACTCAAAAAGCATTCGATTCAACTGATTATCCGTTTTTATACCAATGCACTAACAAAAAATATTTTTTTAAAAAAATGCATTTTTGATGCAAATGCAATTTTTGGATGCATTTTTTTAAACTTTCTCCCCCTTCAATTTTTGAATTAATTGAAAATATAGCATTTTTTACATAAAATTGAGTACATTTTTTTTTGTGACGGCGTTTCACAAAATTTTCGTGATTTTTTTAAAAAATGCTTAAGTAGCTTTTCTTTAGACTAAATTTTTTTTTTGTTATTTTATGAATTTTATGAAAAAATTGTATGGAAAAACCAATAAGGTATTTTTAAAAATATTACAAAATTTTTACGAAACTCCGTCACAAAAAAGCTATACGCAATTTTGTGTAAAAAATGCTATATTTTCGATTTATGTAGGTTTAAAAAAAATTGAAGGGGGAGAAAGTTTTAAAAAATGCATCCAAAAAATGCATTTGCATCAAAAATGCACTTTTTTTTAAAAATATTTTTTTTTATTACATTATTATAAAGTAAGACTATCGCCTGAATCGAATGCTTTTTGAATTGAAGAAATCCGATAGATACTTCCGAAGATATGGCTATTCAAGTAGCATACTTTTTTGATTTTTTAAATTTTTGAAGAAAATTAAATTCGCGAAAAAATCGCGATTTTTTTTAAATATAAAAAACTGAAAATGGATATGTTTAATTGGCTCTATAGTGCACATGTGTACAAAAAATTAGATAAATTTGAAGCCCTCGGTCAGATTTTATAAAATCTTTGCTGGATTTCATGATATATATTTTTAAAGAAAAAAAATTTTACAAACAAAAAAAAGTTAAATATTTTTGTTTACTTTATTCGGAACTTTCTGATTTTCAAGTCAAAAAAGGAACCCAAATCCATTGTCCTACAGGTCCAATATTTTTGTGTGTTAATATCGACCCCGACGATCTCGAAATCCCAAAAAAGCTAAATATGCTTCACTGAATTTTATGTTTTCTGATTTTTATGAATAAATATTAAAATAAATCAATTTTTGATGCATATTTTTTTAGTTTTTACTGGATATTTTTACATTTTTTGATACATATTTTTAGCGCTAAAAACGCGATTTTTAGTGCATGAACTTCCTTGCCCTGCTAATAAAGTATAAATCAATTATTTTTTATTTTCATGAATTTTGAGAGAACATTTGGGATATTGATTTGTGAACACAAAACACGTTTACCTGCAATTTTGAAAGGATACCTTGAGTCAAATTTAAAGGGGACTGTTTTTTTCCAATTACATTAGGTCTAAGGCGTAAGTATAATATAAAAATTGATAATATAAAAATCACAAATTAAAAAAAAATGTTGCGAAAAAATGGAAAAACACCATAAATACCTTATTTTTAAAAACGCGTATTTAAAAAACGGCAAGACCAAAAAAGCACCAGCAAATACCCGAAATGTAACGTAGTGACAACACTGAATTCAAATTTAACGATTTTGCAAAAAAAAAAACAGTTGGTAGCTCTGCTTGTAAACAAGCGCCCCCTTACGGAATTATTACTAACAAAAATAAATTAAAAACCTAATAAATTACTATATATTAGTACTTTTATGAACTAAAAATAGTAAAAAAATTAGTAAAACCAACTACCAACAAAAATTACTCATAAACAGTAAGAAATACTAATTTTAGCACTTTGAAGATACTAAAAAAACTACTGTAATACTGGTAATTGGTAACTTATTAGTAGATTTGGGTTACCAACGCACTTACTAATTTTTTTACTGTAGAATTATTTTGAGTGTAGTTACTTCGAATACTTTATTCATATTTTTTTTTTCTAAAACGGCGGGTAAATACGAACAAATTGTCATCCAACTTTTTTTTACATGTCGATATTTTTACTAATCAAAATTTATTAAAAATCTCAATTATTTTTGAAAAAATCGCCATTTTGAAAAATTGATTACTCAACACCATCGTGGAATAACAGGCTGAAAAATGGAGTGCATATTGCATTTAATACGTACGTTAAGTAAATCAAAGGCGGTGTGGTCCGAAAGTGTGCCATTTGGCATGGAATGCCCCATATGCATTCCACACGAAATATCCAGCGGTAAGAAAATTGCGTTGTTAGTTTTTAAATTTTTCAAAAACTGGGATTAGGAGGCGTGGTCAAATATAGGAAAAATTGTCAAATTTGTTTCGAGTTGCCTTGTTTAAATATTAATTAAATTAAAACGCAATGCACCACAATCTCAAGAAATTACATTCTTGTATATTTTTGTATGTGCTATCGATTAATTTTTTATTTTTTTTTTTAACATGATAATGTTTTTAGGCTGGGGTCTAATTTTAAAAAAGTTGCAGGACGCCACCTCAGTTTGACTATATAAGCTAACGATTCAACAAAAAAGAAAATGAGAATTACATTTTTCATTTTATTACAACCTTAAACTTCGACAATAATTTAAAATTAATAAATAAAATAAAAAAAATAGTTCTTGTAGCGACACCTAGCGCCGTTACTCTATTAACGCAGTATTGCCATACCAAATATCGCATTTCCAATTAGATTAGTTACCATCATCGCAAATTTTTTCCAATAAAATATTACTACATCGCAAAACTAGCCAGTATATTTGAAAAAAGCTACAGTGGCCTTGCTGAAGTGAGCCAGACTGCAAAACAGAAGGTGGGTGATCGAATCCGTGATTTTTATTATTTTTTTTTTTTAACATGGTAATGTTTTTAGGCTGGGGTATAACTTTTGACTATATAAGGGTGTCGTACTTAGATGACTTAGCATTAACCAGACCTTCGAAAATTGAATTCAACGCATTATTATAATAATTTTAAGAAATGAATTAATTTGTGTCCAAATCGGTTCTTTGAATTTAATCTTTATTTAAAGAATAAAAAACAATTAATTTTGTGAATAATTAAATTATAATAATTAAATTAATTATTTAAAAATTATTATAAATTAAACCCTACATAACTGATGATTGTAACTACCCGAAATATTGGTTCTATTGGTCCAACCTTCAAGTATGACGATCAACTCAGAATCACTTTATTAGTGGTTTAGTCCATCTGTCCATGTAAATGTTGTTATCACGATACAGGTCGCAATTATCAATATATTTGGCAGACATTTTTAATTGAGACTTCTTTTGGATCAACTATGAAATAGGTGGAAAAATCGGTTTTGAGTAGCCCCCATAAATTAAATTTTAATTTAAATTGAATTTAAAAAAGTTTAAGTTAAAAATTTATTTTAATCACTAATTAAAATTAAATTAATTAAAATCAAAATTTAATCATAATTAATTAAATCATGAAGGATTAATTATCGAATTATTCACAAAATTACTTATATATATTTTTAAATTATTCAAATTTAATTTAAACATAAATTAATTATTAAATAAAATTGAAATAATATCAATTTATTCACAAATTGAAATAACACCACTCTACAAATCTGAGGTTTGTCGCTGCATTTTGGATGAAACCAAAAAAAGTTGATAGGGTTTGGTGCTCCGATTCCAAAACGGTCACTCAAATTTTTCTATCACATCACAATTTTGAGAAAATCGCGGTTAAAGTGTCATAAAAGGCTCATTTTGACCCTTTTTGAACGCCTATAAAATAAGATCCTGACATGCAAATGACTTGGTATCAAGCTCATTCGAAAGTGTGTAATTTTCTCTTTCAGACAAGATAAAATTTTCTTTGAATTTAATTTTCTAAAATGGTAAAAAAATCATTAGATACAAGTGCTTTAAATCTAAAATTTACGTATGAATTTGTATGGAAATTTGTTAAAAAACACTGTGTAAATAAACTAGATATTAAAAAAATGGAAGGTTTTTTGCTAATGATTTTTTTACTATTTTAAAAAATAAAATTTGTAGAACATTTTATCTTATCTTTAAGAGAAAATTACAGGCTTTCGAATGAGCTTGATACCAAGTCATTTGCATGTCAGGATCTTATTTTATAAGCTTTATAAAAAGGGTCAAAAACGTCCTTTTTCGGCACTTTAACAGCGAATTACTCAAAATCCTGACGTGATAGACAAATTTGGGCTACGGATTTGGAATCAGCGCAATAGACACTATCCAAATCACTAACCAGAATCCAATACGCATTTTCTTGTTGATCTGTGTAATCCTTCAAAGATATGGTAGTAACACCTCATTCATTTTCTTACCCAACATAACTGATGATTGTAACTACCCGAAATATTGGTTCTATTGGTCCAACCTTCAAGTATGACGATCAACCCAGAATCACTTTATTAGTGGTTTAGTCCAACTGTTCACACTGAACGAATTATTGTTCATTATATCTATGAACAAATTTCATAAAACCAAATTCATAGAATCTATGAAACAATTCATTGGCTGAATGAATATTCATTAGTATTCTGAAATATTTCATAGAATTTTACTCATAGATTTTATTAAATTCATAGAAAAATTCATAGAATTAATGAATGTCATTCATAGAAGAAAATGCCATCAATATGCCTTATAATTTTTTTAATAATTAAAATAATGTTACAATAATTAAAATATTTGAATAAATTTATTAAAAACTAAAAAAAAATATCATTGCTGCCCTGACCGGGGCTCAAACCCAAGACCTACCGGCTGAAGTGGTAATTGTCGACGCCTTAGCTATCAGCGCCACCAAAGAAGAAAAATCTCGCCAACTAACACTTGGTTTTATAACGCTTCATTTTTGTAAATAAACAAAATATTTGTTTTCTACAAACCAGGGTTGAAAAACTAGAACATCAAAATTGTACCAACGAGCTGGTAAAATTGTACTTTTTCGACCCCAATTGTACTATTTTGTTTTTTTTTTTTTGAAATAAACGTAAAACAAATTTTTTTTTTTTTTTTGTTAATTTCAAACTTTTTTCCTTTAATTTAAACTTAATTTGAGTTAAATCTGATAATTTAAACTTAATTTGAGCCAAATCTGATCATTTTAACCTGAAGCGCCCTTCGATCAAAGTTTTGGACTTTTGGAAAATTTCCAGCAAAATGTTTTTTTTTTTTGGAAATTTTAAACTAAAAAAAATATCTTACGATACATTTATTTTAATTTTATTACTTTACATCGGTCAAGCGGCTTTCGAGATATCGCCAATTGAAATTTAAAAAAATTGCGGTTTTTTCTGGGTTCAGGACTATTGACTATTATATCTATTGACATAAAGCTGAAGACAAACTTTCATTTAAACCTAATTTGAGCCAAATCAGACCATTTTTACTCATAGCGCCCTTCGATCAAAGTTTAGAGTTTTTGGTCAAAATTTAAAAAAAAATCAAAACTTTGATCGAAGGGTAAAAAAATATTGAAATTTTTTACTTTCTTGATCGCAGATAAATCCTCCATTTTTTCAAATAGCGATAAATTTTGCAATATTCGTGCTCAGCTCATCAAAATATTTGATGGTGTATAGCAATTTTTAATTCTAAAAAATCCAATCCATTTGGTCGCCGGCGCCATGGGTTAATTGAATCCGATTGACCTCAACTTTGTACCATATGATTCTTAAGTGTAGTAGAATTAAAATTTGCCCGGACATTTAGGAAAATCAAAAGTTGTAAAAAATTGTAAGTTTGGGTTCAAAAAAACGACAACAAAGAAAGTTTTAAAATTGTACCAAAAGAGTCATTGGTGTACCATTGTACTTTTGAGCTTCGAATTGTACCAAAAAAAGTACAATTGTACCAACTTTTGCAACCCTGCTACAAACACACACACAGCTTTTGGCAGAGCATTGTGACAGAGAATAGACACAAACTATCGGCGCTAGGTGTCACTCGATTAACGCAGTATTGCCATACCAAATATCGCATTTCCAATTAGATTAGTTACCATCATCGCAAATTTGTTTCAATAAAATATTACCACATGGCAACATTAACCAGTATATTTAAAACTCGAAAAGCGAAACATAACAAAATGTAAATCATTATTCAAATAAGCTACGGTGGCCTAGCTGAAGTGAGTCAGACTGGAAAACAGAAGGTCCGGTGATCGAATCCCTGATCGTTCAAGTTTTTTTTTTTATTTAGTTTTTTTAGCTTGTACATTTCTTTTTGTTAGGGCAAAATTTGTTTGCATTAATTCTTTATACTTCTTTATTTAATTATAAAGTTTTTCAGTTTTTTCTAAATTTTTTTAGTTGTTTTTCTTTCTGAATTTTGTAATTTTTTCTGAATATATCTGCATTTTTCTGACTTATTTTTTCCATTTTCTTGATTTGTTCTTAGTTTTCCAAATTTTTTGTGAATATTGAATAAATTTGAGAAATTTCTTGAAGTTTTTTTCTGAATATTTTTTTAACCCTTTTTTGCAAACATGTGAGGGTTATTCGTAAAAAGTTTTTATTAAATAAAACATTATCATGATTTAATATTTTGGGCAAGAGTACAAAACTCTGCGGCATTTTTTGGAAAGTTTTCGGAACCCGTTCTGAGTCTATAAGAACAAGAAGGAAAGTTAAATTTGACTTTGCCGAATCTATGAATACCCTCCACAATACAATGCCTTTTTTAAAGGATAGTACATTTTTTAACGTGAATAAAATTAAAAATTTTGATTAGAAATATTTTATTTTGAGTAAGCAACTCTTTTTTTGGCATTTTTTTTTTTAAAGAAAAATTACTAATTTTTTTTTTGAGTGTAAATTTTTTTTTGAGTGTCATGTTTTTTTTACTGTGAAAATATTTCTGAGTGAATGCACAAAATATTGTAATTTTTGTAAAAAAAACAAAATTTTTTTTAGTATAAAATTTTTTTTGCGTGTAAAATTTATTTCGAGCGTAATTTTAAAAAAAACTAAGCAAGTTTAAAAAGCATTGCTTCAAAACTAAACAAGTTTGAAAAGCATTGTTAAGTTACCACCAATGCTTTTAAAACTTGTTTAACACGTGGCATCAGGGTTGCCAGACTTGGGGATTTATCCCCAAAGTTGGGGATTTCACTATACAAAAAAGGACAAAAAATCTAATTTGGGGATTGGGGATTTTTATGGGGACTTCAAAAATTATTTTCGGGGTTTTTTGGGGATATTTAAATTTGTATCTATTTGATACAACAAGCTAAATTTAATATAATCAACGATTTTTAACAAAATTATTAGTAAAAATTACTCTTTAGTACGAGATTACGAAGCGCATTCAGTTAAACGTGCATTTATCGGCTGAAAAATGTATTTTAACATTGTCAAAACCCGTTAATAAAGTCGTTATGGGATTTTTGGGGATTTTTTAAATTTAAATCTACAAAATAAAATTAAAAAATTTCCATGCATAAATTTTTCTTAAAAATTAACAAAAAAATGTTTGTGTGATTAAAAAAGAACGTATTTTTTTACTGCTTGGGGATTTTTGGGGATATTTGGTTTTAATGTTGGGGACAACGGAAAAAATGCCTGCGAATTTTGTACTCTTGCCCAAAACATTAAATCATGATAATGTTTTGCAGAAGATTTGGGTGTACTTGCCAAAGTTTTTTTAGAAAAAATAATATAATATTACTTTGCTATTCCATGCAAAACGAATTGAAATATCAGTCGAGGACCCCGTTACAAAACCAAAAGAGCTGTACATTTCGTAAGTGAGTGCAAAAATAAGTGCAAAAAATTGTTTTTACATTTTGGAGAGTATAAAAGATTCGGCACCAAAGATTATAACACTTTTACTGGTTTTATGTACATTTGATGAACAAATGGAAAATTTTTATGCGAAAAGCTTAGACTTGGTGAAAAAGTAGTTTTGGTAAAAAAATGATTTTTTATTCACGAAAAACAAAATTATGTTAAAAAAAATTTAATGAACCCAAAATTTTTGGAAAAAAAAAATATTTGATGAAAAAAAGTTTTTGATGAAAAGAAAAATTTTTTGATGTAAAAAAAAATGATGAAAAAAATATTTTTTTTTTTGTGAGAAAAAAATTTATAAAAAAATTGATGAAAAAAAAAATATGATAAAAAAAATATTGATGAAAAAAAATTTTGATGGAAAAAAAAAAATTAAAAAAACAAAAAAATTGATGAAAAAAACTTTTGATGAGAAAAAAAATTTTTTTGATGAAAAAAAATTGATGAAAAAAAAATTTTGATGAAAAAAAAATTTGACGAAAAAAAAAAAAATTATGAAAAAAAAATAAAAGTTTGATGAAAAAAAAAAAAATTTATGAAAAAAAAAAAAATTGATGAAAAAAAAAGTTTGAAGGAAAAAAAAATAAAAAATTTGATGAAAAAAAAAATTGATGACAAAAAAATTGATGAAAAAAAAAATGATGAAAAAAAAATTGATGAAAAAAAAAAATTTATGAAAAAAATTTTTTTTTGTTGAAAAATAATTATGTTACTTTTTATTCACCAGCTGGTGAAAAACGGTTTTATTCACCACGTGGTGAATTATTATCTAAGTTACAATCCCAAGTTATTAAAATTTTTTGTTTTAAGAAAATGAAAATAGTAATTCTTGTTTTCTTTTTCGTTAATTGTTAGCTTATATAATCAAACTGAGGTGGCGTCCTGCAACTTTTTTAAAATTAGACACCAGCCTAAAAACATTATCATGTTAAAACATTATCATGTTAAAAGTACCTGGCAACGCTGCGTGGCATTTACGATGAAACCAATCTGAAATTCAGGGTTTTGCTTATAACTTTTGAACCACTGAACCGATTGAGCTCAAATTCAATACCAAACAGACCTGGGGAACGGCAAAGATACACGCCAGGTTTCATTAGTCTCATTATTGTCTTTCGAAAGTTATCATGTTTTTTATCTCGTAAATTCGCGAAAAACTTGCCGAAATTTAAATTTTGAACCACTGGACCGATTTGGCTGGATTGCAACACCAACCTGACTAGGTAAATGACCAACATATATGCCAAACTTCAGTAGCCTCTGTATAGTCTTTCAAAAGTTAGCGTGTTTTCTACGGACGGACAGACGGACGGAAGGACGGACATCGCTAGATCGACTTAAAATCGATCAAGGATCATGAATATATATACTTTATGAGGTCCTAGACCAATATTTCGATGTGTTACAAATGGAGTGACAAAGTTATATATACCCTCTATCCCTAGAGTGGAGGTTACAAAAATTCGGCTACTTGTTTTTTATCAAAAAAAAAAATAATTAGACATAAGTTTTTGCGATTTCTTCGAAAAAAAAAAACGAAAAACACATATCTGATTTTTTTGTGTGGATAGACAAACATTTAAACTTGAATGACAAACTTTTATACACCCTTTTATCACTATTGTGAAGGGTATAAAAACATGTGAAATAGTTTAATTCGGCATGAACGAATTCAGGAGTACCCTTCGCCAGAATCAGAAATTTAGTTCGAGTGTAAAAATATTTCTAAATTTTTTTAACTAATAATTTAGTTTGATGTATGGGCCTGGCCTATACATCAGACAGTCAGTTATGACTATCATATTTCAGTTTTTATAATTGAATAGTCATAATATCAATATTTTTCTATACGTCTCAGGAGGGTGTAAAAACAGATTTCAAAATAGTCTCCAGCAGATGTGAATTTCTTTCCTAGAAAGCTATATTTTTAACTAGGATGTTTGTAAAACACATATTCTTCTCATACATACATACCTTAACTTGTTGATAACGAAATGTAAACCAAGCAGCCGGTGGCAATAATCCAATTACAATACAAGCCAACACCAATATACTAGTACGCATTGGCCAATTCAATGCAGCAATACAGGGAGAACTATCTTCACAGAAATCACAACCCTCTGCACAGGGTAAACACTCATATTCGTTGACAATATTGTATGTTGAATTCTTACCCTGGAAATATAAATAAAAAAATTCAATTGTTAACACAATGGAAAATAAAACAATAATGTTACACTCGAAAAATTGTTAAAAAAAACTAACATTTACCTTACAAAAAAAAACATTTTTTTCTTAATTTTGTAAAAAACTCATTTTGTCGCAATTTTTTTTTGCTGAAATAAAAAATTGATCAAATTTGGGATTAAAATCGGAAGACGTTTGACGGAAAATATTTTCAATAACTCAACTTTTAATTTAAAGATTGGTAAAACAATGTTCTTGATCGGAAGACTTTCAATCGAAAAATTTTATCGAAACCTAGTTTTTCTTGATTTAAATCCATTTTGGATTCTTTATGTATTCCTTTCATTTTAAATGTTTTATAAAACAATTTTTAAAAGTGTTTACTATTTTCTCGTTTTTGAGTGTAAACCATAAACTAAAAATTTATGTGTTATCGAGTTTTTAAATTAAAAACAATATGCTAAAATGAAAATCTAACTAACTATAAGAATGAAGTGATAGCATGGGGTATGCGTAACCAGACCAACTACTTTTGACTGAAAAGCGGGATCGAAAGGTTGAAAAAGCGGGATTTTGATCTAAAAAGCGGGATTTTTTTTAATAAGTGAAATTTGCCTTGAACGAACCCACGAATACCCTCCAAAATGCACAAAATTCTGGAAATACTTTTATGGGATTTTAATTCTTTTTATGTAAAAAAATGCATAAGAACTTTGACTAGAAAAATTTTATTTTGATTACGTCAGCAAACATAGTCTCTAGTCTAAGCAATTTTTTTCCAACCTTGGGATAAAATATTTGAGAATCAAAAAAATTCCATATGAAAAACTAAAATTAAATTAGAGTCGTAGACTGAATCTGATAACTTTTCTTATCATTTTCTAAGAGAAAGAAAATCTCATATAATTTTTATAGAAAAATGTTTCAGAACTCGAGACTGTCTTTAGAAAATATTTAGATACTTATTTGACTCAGAATTTAAGAATATTTAAAAAAAAAAAAATTATAAAAAATTTTAAGAATTCTTCTGTAGGAAAAATGTTTAAGAATCTTATAAATTTTCTATAGAAAAAATCTATTGGCAACTGTTAATTTCCTTAGAATAAAATATTTTAGAGTCTGACAAGAATTTTTCTGGAAAAAAAAATCTAAAATCGGATAATTTTTCTACAGGAAAAACGTTTCAGAATCTGATAGTTTTTTTATGATAAATATATTTCAGAATCTTAGAATTTATTATATGGAAAAAGAGATTTTTCCTGTTTAAATAATACTTTAGAATCAGAGAATTTTTCAATAGGAAAAATTTTTCTATAGAAAATTATTTCAGAATCTAAGTTTTTTTTGTATGAAAAATCTCCCAGAATCTGAAAATATTTCTGTTGAGAAATTTTATAAAGGAAGTGTGTTTTTGAGTCTGTAAATTTTTCTTCTGAAGTTGCGTCTTAAATTTTTCTTTATGAAAATGCCTAATAATTTTTTCTATATGAAATTATCTTAGAAAACATTGTAACTTTAAAAATTTCCCTTTTTTTTCCCCCCTTCTCAAATATTTTCTATCGAAAAATGCTCCTTGAAAAAATCGGTTGGATCTGATTTAATCTGTTTGGATCTAAAAAATATAATTTTATCTGAAAAAATATAATTTTATCAGGATCTGATCAGATTCAATTACGGATCAGAGTTCGAAATTGGAGACAAATTTCGTATCTGGTAGATTTTCTCAGATACAAATGCCATCATTAGATTTTTACAAATCAGACCAGATCTAATCAATTTTTTTCACGGGGCTATAAAATTAAGGAATTTATTTTTAGAAAAGGGTATCAGATTTCTTTTCAAGGAAGAATTTTTAGAATCCGATAATTTTTTAGAATCTGAGAGTTTTCATTTATGAAAAATGTTTCAGCATCTCAGGATTTTTGTATAAAAAAAATTTAAGAATCTGAGAATTAGGAAACATGTATTTAAGTTTAATACTTTTTTATTGAAAGCTTTTTTCGGAATATTCGAAGTATCACAATGAAAAAATTTTATATAAAAATTTAATTTTAATTTATTTTTGATTTAAATCAGTCCAGTAGGGTTCTCTTGTGAACATTTTTTTTGAGTAAACAAAATTTTTCTTAAAATTTTCTTTATACGGTAAGAAATAGTTAATATGCTCAAAAATATATTTCTCAAAATATTATTAAAATAACCTAAAAATTGTACATACTTCGCTATTCCAAAAGTCAAAAAGCGGGATAAAGCGGGATGAAGCGGGACTTTTGTTTAAAAAGCGGGATCGGAATACAAGGCGGGATGAAACATCAAAAAGCGGGATAATCCCGCCAAAAGCGGGATGGTTGGTCAGGTTAGGTATGCGGTTAAAAAATTATAAAACAAATGAAAAAGAAAAAAGATATAAATCTGGTTGGTAATATTTCTATTTAATTAAATAACTACGGCACAGTTTGTTAAATAAACAATAAAATTTTGAATTAAGCTGTGGCTAACAGATGTTTGGTTTAGAAAATGCATATCTGCTTAATAAAATTTACCAAAAACAGAATTGAAAAATAGTAAAAATAAATATTTATTTGAAAAGAAAAAGTCTTAGATCGTATACAGAAAAAGTGTATATGTACTCACAATAACTTGTTAACTTTTAGATATTTTCTACTTTTCCAAAAACTTTTTTAAGGATATAAAATTTAAATTTTTTTTTTTTAATATTTCAACCGATCAATTTATTTTAATATGGTTATCAAATGAAAGAGCACAGTCTCCAGAAAAAATTTTTTTTTTAATACACTCTTATAAATTTTTTTGAATTTTACCCACTTTATTGTAGGTAACTGTTCTCCTACAATAAAGTGGGTAAAAATACTCTATGTGTTTAAATTTCAACATTTGCACACAAAGTGTGTACAACTATTAAACATCTTGTGTGTACACCTACAAGTTAACTGCTTACCAAATTCCGTAGCAGTACACACAAAGTGTGTAATTTTAAAATATTTGTGTCTAAAAATCATCACAATGTGTGTAAAAATGCAAATAAAATATTCGAAATTGCATGTTTTTTATTCCTATAAAAAATAAATCCAAAAAATGCATTTTGTTATTTTCATATTTTTTATTTCTACAATAGTCAAATAAATATAAATTGCAAAAATATATTAACACGAACATAATTTTGTAATAGATTGCTTAATAAGTATTAAAAACTCAAACAAACAAGGGAAAAATAATAAACTAAAGTATTATTAAATACGCTCTCTAAAATATGATAAACATTTATTTTAAACATTATCAATTTTATACTTTTTAAGGAAAGCATTTTAAAAATATACAAAATCTTAAGTCGGTGATCTTTAATATTATCTTTTCCACAATTTCTTGTTACTTAATTTTCTCTAAAAGATATTACTCTGTCTTTTTGAAAGAAAGTCCTCTCTTTAAGAATAGGGATTTGGAATCTGAGTTTTGATTTTATGAATTGTTGTTTCATCTAAAAGTAAATAAAAATGTAAAAAAAGTTAATAGTATTTTTTACTATGGAATTCATATCACCTTTTTTATAGAAAAATGTTTCAGATTCCGAGAATTTTTCTATAAAAAAATTATCTCAGATTCTGATATTTTTTCTATAGAAAAATTGTCTCAAATTTTAAGAATTTTTTTTATAAAACAAATTTCTTAGAATTTGAAACATTTTTTCGTTATAAAAATTCTCAGAAGTTGAGACATTTTTTCTATAGGTATATTTTCAAAATCTGAGATAATTTTTCTATAGAAAATTTCTCGAAATTTGAGCCATTTTGTCTATAGAAAAATTCTCATGATCTGAGCCATTTTTTTCTATAGAAAACTTCTCATGATCTGAGACATTTTTTCTATGGAAAACTTCTCAGAATCTGCGACATTTTTCTAAATCTGTGACATCAAAATCTGTGACATTTTTTCTATAGAAAATTTCTCAGAATCTAAAACATTTTTTCTATAGAAAAATTCTCAGAATCTGAGACTTTTTTCTATAGAAAAATTCTCAGAATCTGAGATACTTTTTCTATAGAAAAATCTGAGACATTTTTTCTATAGAAAAATTCTCAGAATCTGAGACATTTTTTCTATAAAAAAATTTTCAGAATCTGAGAAATTTTTTCTATAGAAAAATTCTCAGAATCTGAGAAATTTTTGCCATAGAAAAATTCTCAGAATCTGAGACATTTTTTCTATAAAAAATGCCGCAGAGTTTTGTACTCTTGCCCAAAATATCAAATCATGATAATGTTTTATTTAATAAAAACTTTTTACGAATAACCCTCACATATTTGCAAAAAAATATGTAAGGGTTAAAAAAATATTCAGAAAAAAAAACTCCAAGAAATTTCTCAAATTTATTCAATATTCACAAAAAATTTGGAAAACTAAGAACAAATCAAGAAAATGGAAAAAATAAGTCAGAAAAATGCAGATATATTCAGAAAAAATTACAAAATTCAGAAAGAAAAACAACTAAAAAATTTAGAAAAAACTGAAAAACTTTATAATTAAATAAAGAAGTATAACAAATTAATGCAAACAAATTTTGCCCTAACAAAAAGAAATGTACAAGCTAAAAAAAAATAAATAAAAAAAAAAAAAGTTGAAAGATCAGGGATTCGATCACCGGACCTTCTGCTTTCCAGTCTGGCTCACTTCAGCTAGGCCACCGTAGCTTATTTAAATAATGATTTACATTTTGTTATGTTTCTCTTTTCGATTTTCAAATATACTGGTTAATGTTGCCATGTGGTAATATTTTATTGAAAAAAAAATTGCGATGATAGTAACTAATCTAATTGGAAATGCGATATTTGGTATGGCAATACTGCGTTAATCGAGTGACACCTAGCGCCGATAGTTTTTGTCTATGCTCTGTCACAATGCTCTGCCAAAAGCTGTGTGTGTGTTTGTAGAAAACAAATATTTTGTTTATTTACAAAAATGAAGCGTTATAAAACCAAGCGTTAGTTGGCGAGATTTTTCTTCTTTGGTGGCGCTGATAGCTAAGGCGTCGACAATTACCACTTCAACCGGTAGGTCTTGGGTTCGAGCCCCGGTCAGGGCAGCAATGATATTTTTTTTTTAATGTTTTTTTATTTTTTTAATAAATTTATTCAACTATTTTAATTATTGTAACATTATTTTAATTATTAAAAAAATTAAAAGGCATATTGATGGCATTTTCTTCTATGAATGACATTCGTTAATTCTATGAATTTTTTCTATGAATTTAATAAAATCTATGAGTAAAATTCTATGAAATATTTCAGAATACTAATGAATATTCATTCAGCCAATGAATTGTTTCATAGATTCTATGAATTTGGTTTTATGAAATTTGTTCATAGATATAATGAGCAATAATTCTTTCAGTGTGAACAGATGGACTAAACCACTAATAAAGTGATTCTGAGTTGATCGTCATACTTGAAGGTTGGACCAATAGAACCAATATTTCGGGTAGTTACAATCATTAGTGATGTAGGGTTTAATTTATAATAATTTTTAAATAATTAATTTAATTATTATAATTTAATTATTCACAAAATTAATTGTTTTTTATTTTTTAAATAAAGATTAAATTCAAAGAACCGATTTGGACACAAATTAATTCATTTCTTAAAATTTTTATAATAATGAGTTGAATTCAATTTTCGAAGGTCTGGTTAATGCTAAGTCATCTAAATACGACACCCTTATATAGTCAAAAGTTATACCCCAGCCTAAAAACATTACCATGTTAAAAAAAAAAAAAAATTGACAAATCACGGATTCGATCACCCACCTTCTGTTTTCCAGTCTGGCTCACTTCAGCAAGGCCACTGTAGCTTTTTTCAAATATACTGGCTAGTTTTGCGATGTGGTAATATTTTATTGGAAAAAATTTGCGTAATGGTAACTAATCTAATTGGAAATGCGATATTTGGTATGGCAATACTGCGTTAATAGAATAACGGCGCTAGGTATCGCTACAAGAACTATTTTTCTTATTTTATTTATTAATTTTAAATTATTGTCGAAGTTTAAGGTTATAATAAAATGAAAAATGTAATTCTCATTTTCTTTATTGTTGAATCGTTTGCTTATATAGTCAAACTGAGGTGGCGTCCTGCAACTTTTTTAAAATTAGACCCCAGCCTAAAAACATTATCATGTTAAAATTCTCAGAATCTGAGACATTTTTTCTATAGAAAAATTCTCAGAATCTGAGACATTTTTTCTATAGAAAGTTTCTCAGAATCTGAGACATTTTTTCTATAGAAAATTTCTCAGAATCTGAGACATTTTTTCTATAGAAAGTTTCTCAGAATCTGAGACATTTTTTCTATAGAAAAATTCTCAGAATCTGAGACATTTTTTCTATAGAAAAATTCTCAGAATCTGAGACATTATTTCTATAGAAAAATTCTCAGAATCTAACAATAAGGCATATTTTCTATAGAAAAATTCTCAGAACCTGGCACATTTTTTCTATAGAAAGTTTCTCAGAATGTGAGACATTTTTTCTATAGCAAAAATTTCTCAGAGTATGAGATTTTTTTTTCTATAGAAATTTTCTATTGAAATTTTTTTCTAAAGAAAATTTCTCACAATCTGAGAATTTTTTTTTTTTTAAGAAAATTTTTCAGAACCTGAGAAATTTTTTTCTATAGAAAATTTTCATAATCTGGGACATTCTTTATATAAAAAATGCCGCAGAGTTTTGTACTCCTGCCCAAAATATTAAATCATGATAATGTTTTATTTAATAAAAAGTTGTTACGAATAAACATCACATATTTCCAAAAACGATATTTTCTCAGAAAATTTCTTAAATACACTTGCAGGATTTATTCAATATTCAGAAAAAAAATTTTAAAACTAAGAACAAATCCAGACAAAACAAAAAATTAGTCAAAAATAATGCAGATAAATTTAGAAAAATCACAAAATTTAAAACAAAAACTACTGGAAAATTTAGAGAAACCTGAATATATAACATTTTAACTGATTTATAAGATTCTAATTATATTTTTTTTATTATTTTATTAAGCTTTTATTTATTCCTTTTTTTTATTCAAATCAAATAGTCTTTTAATTTTAAATTATACTTAACAATGGCCAATACTTATAACAATACTTTTTTCTTACTTTTTTTTATAATTTAATAAAAAAAAGTATAAAGGTTTAAAAAAAAATTGGTCTTAACAAAAAAAAAAAAATAAACAAGCTAAAAAAAACGAAATTTAAAAAAATAATTTGACTGATCACGGAGACGAACCCCGGACCCACTGTTTCCGAGTCTGACACACTTCAGCTAGGCTACCGTATAATATTTAATTGCCAACATAAACAGTGTTATGTTCTTGCTTGTGGTTATCCGACAATTTTACATACTACAAAATAGAGATGGGCGCGTGAGTGAATTTTGACTTACTCACGCACACGAAATAAAAGTATTGCTCACTTACAAAATTGTTTTTTCTGCTTACGTTTACGCACGCTCACGTGCATAAAAGCTTATTTTAATCACAATTTTGTATTAGTTACCCTTTAAATTCAATATGATGACGATTTTCTTACTACACCATTTACAGATGTAGTTCGTAAAAGATCAATTGCAATTCGAAGATTCTATTTGTAATTCGAAGAATCCATTTGTAATTCGAAGATTCCATTTGTAATTCGAAGACTCCAATTGTAATTCATTTATGATCAATTGTAATTCGTAAAAGATCAATTGTAATTCGTAAAAGATCAATTATAATTCGTAAAAGATTTGAAAAAGATCAATTGTAATTCGTAAAAGATCAATTGTAATTCGAAGATTCCAATTGTAATTCGTAAAGGATCAATTGTAATTCGAAAAAGATCAATTGTAATTCGAAGATTCCAATTGTAATTCGTAAAAGATCAATTGTAATTCGAAAAGATCAATTGTAATTAGAAAAAGATCATCTGTAATTCGAAAAAGATCAATTGTAATTCGTAAAAGATCAATTGTAATTCGTAAAAGATCAATTGTAATTCGAAGATTCCAATTGTAATTCGAAAAACTTCAACTGAATTTCCATGGATAATTTACGAATTACAATTGGAATCTTCGAATAACAATTGATCTTTTACGAATTACAATTGATCTTTTACGAATTACAATTGATCTTTTTCGAATTACAATTGATCTTTTACGAATTACAATTGATCTTTTACGAATTACAATTGATCTTTTTCGAATTACAATTGATCTTTTCCGAATAACAATTGATCTTTTTCAAATTACAATTGATCTTTTACGAATTACAATTAAACTTTTTCGAATTACAATTGATCTTTTTCGAATTACAATTGATCTTTTACGAATAACAATTGATCTTTTACGAATTACAATTGATCTTTTACGAATTACAATTGATCTTTTTCGAATTACAATTGATCTTTTACGAATTACAATTGTTCTTTTTTTAATTACAATTGATCTTTTACGAATTACAATTGGAATCTTCGAATTACAATTGATCTTTTACGAATTACAATTGATCTTTTACGAATTACAATTGATCTTTTTCGAATTACAATTGATCTTTTACGAATTACAATTGATCTTTTACGAATTACTATTGATCTTTTTCGAATTACAATTGATCTTTTACGAATTACAATTGGAATCTTCGAATTACAATTGATCTTTTTTTAATTACAATTGATCTTTTACGAATTACAATTGGACTATTTGAATTACAATTGATCTTTTACGAATTACAATTGATCTTTTACGAATTACAATTGATCTTTTTCGAATTACAATTGATCTTTTACGAATTACAATTGATCTTTTACGAATTACAATTGATCTTTTACGAATTACAATTGATCTTACGAATAACAATTGGAATCTTCGAATAACAAATGGAATCTTCGAGTTACAATTGGAGTATTCGAATTACAAATGGAATATTCGAATTAGAAATGGAATCTTCGAATTACAAATGGAATCTATGAATTACAAATATAATCTTCGAATAACAATTGATCTTTTTCGAATTTCATCTGTAAATGGTGTAGTTTTCTGTTTTAGACAGCACACAACAATCACGCAAACTGACGAAGCCAAAATTACTCACGCAATCTCACGCACGAAATTTTGTTTTTAATCAAGCGTAAATTTCACTCATGATCACGCGTAATCACGTGTCACGTTCGCATCTCTACTACAAAAAACGAATACTTATAAAATTTCCGCCTGGCGTCGCTTTTTATGTTGTTTTTGCAAAGACATATATAATAAAGATGCAGCAAATGCTTCTTCTTTTTACTGTTCACTAGATGGCGTTTTTTATAACTGTTTCCGGCAGTTTATTAAAAGTTCTTAATTTCACTTGTTAATGACTGAAATCTTGATCAGCACATAAAAATCAATAAAGCAAATAAAAACAAATCGTTTTTGAACTTCTTTGGTTTTTATTTGTTTATTTTTCTAATAATAATTACTTTTTTCTCCACTTCCATTTCCGGAATTTACTGGAAAAAATAAGCATACGCCCTCTATATTTACAATGCGCATACAAGCTCTAGGGGTCTGGTTTTTGCTTGTAGATATTCTATTTTCAAATATACTGGTTAGTTTTGCGATGATGGTAACTAATCTAATTGGAAATGCGATATTTGGTATGGCAATACTGCGTTAATCGAGTGGCTGCGCCTAAAACTATGTGTTTTTTTATTTTATTTATTAATTTTAAATAATTATCGAAGTTTAAGGTTGTAATAAAATGAAAACTGTAATTCTCATTTTCTTTTTTGTGTAATTGTTAGCTTATATAGTCAAACTGAGGTGGCGTCCTGCAACTTTTTTAAAATTAGACCCCAGCCTAAAAACATTATCATGTTAAAAAAAAAAAATTTCTCAGAATCTGAAACATTTTATAAAAAATTCTATAGAAAACTTCTCACAATTTGTTGGACTTACCTTTCTGGTGTGAAATTGCAAATTTATTTTAAAAGATCTTCACACAATAGATTCCTCTTAGGCATTACAAATATTCATTTGTATACCAATTCGATTTTAATTTTGTTGATGAAAGTTTAAATGCTTTTGATACGGTTTTTCTATTTTTTTATTCAAACGTCGCATTAAAACGTTGCTTTATATATCGCACTTCAATTTTTGAATTTTGTTTTCTTTTTTTAACGTTTTTTCGCATTTTTTATACCCTCCACTCTAGTGATAGAGGGTATATATAAGTTTGTCATTCCGTCTGTAACACCTCGAAATATTGGTCTAGGACCCCATAAATTATATAAATTCATGATCCTCGATCGATTTTAAGACGATCTAGCGATGTCCGTCCGTTCTGTCTGTTGAAAACACGCTAACTTTTGAAAGACATTACGGAGGCTCCCGAAGTTTAGCATATATGTTGGACATTTACCTGGTCAGGTTGGTATTGCAATCCAGCGAAATCGGTCCAGTGGTTCAAAAGTTATAAGCAAATGAGTGAATTTCGACAAGGGTTTTTCTGAAATTTACGAGATAAAACACACGGTAACTTTCGAACGGCAATTCTGAGGGTGCTGAAGTGTGGCACATATATTTGCCGTTTCTCTGGTTGGGTTCGTTTTAAATTTCAGCCAAATCGGTCCAGTGGTTCAAAAGTTATTAGCAAAACCGTAAATTTCAGATTAGTTTCACCTTAAATTCACGTGTTAAAAACCCGTTAAACATGTTTTAAAAACATTTGTAAGTCAGAAAAATATTTTACAAGGTATTTTTGTCACACAAAAATATTTTTACACTAAAACAAAAAAAAAAATACACTCAAAAAAAATTTTACACTCAAAAAAAAAATTGGTAATTTTTTTTTTCAAAAATTAATAAAAAAAAGTTTTTTTACAGAAAATAAAATATTTCTCACCAAAAATGTTATTTTTTCACGTTAGAAAATTTACTATCACTTAAAAAGGGCATTGTGGAGAGTATTCATAGATTCGGCCAAGTCGAATTTAACTTTTCTACTTGTTTGTTTTAATTTCGACAATATAAAATTTTCTGATATTTTCCTTTTATTTTTTTTAGGGATGTCGCGAATATTCGTCACTATTCGGTATTCGGCATATTCGGCATGTTTTTTGAATATTCGGTTAAATAAATATTCGGTAACAGTTTGCCGAATATTCGGAAAAATTAAAATTTGTTAAAAAAACACGTTTTATTAACATTTCACTTTTTTGTAGTCATTTTAGTTTGTTTTTTTGTACAAAAAAAAAACGTGAGCACTTGATTCAAATTCGAATTGTTAAGGTAACAGAAGAAATAGTGTCAACAAAAGCGTTGTTAATTTTTAGTCTGGTACTTTTTTCCAATTTTTAACATAGATAAAATACAGGCGTATGAATAATCAAACTATTCGGCAATATTCGTATTCGGTTCAAGCCGAATACCGAATAGTAAATATTCGGTAAAATGCCGAATACACTATTCGCGACATCCCTAATTTTTTTGTATTTGACAAATTGAGTTTATATTTTTAAATTTTGTACTTTTACGCAATTAATGATCAATACCATAAATCAAACACAAAATGTTTACTGTAAACATAATATGCGTAATTTTAAAAATATTACGTTTATTTATTTATAAATATTTTTATTTACACATAAAATACTATCTAAAGTGTGTAATTTTAAAATATTTGTGCGCAAACAAAATTTTCAAACACTTTGTGCTTAATTTTAGGCGTTGTGTGTTATTTTACATAAAAATTTACCCACATTATACAAGCATTTTTTAGAGTGTATGATAATGTTTTTAGGCTGGTGTCTAATTTTCAAAATGATGCAGAAAGCCACCTAAGTTTGACTATATAAGCTAACAACTAACAAAAGAGAATATAAAAATTACTGTTTTCATTTTCTTAGAACAAAAAAGATTTGCAACTTCGATTTGTAACTTGGATAATAACTCAACTGCTCGTGAATAAAAGCGTGTTTTACCAGATTGTGAATAAAACTCTACATAATTATTTTTCAACAAAAAAAAAAAATTTCATCAATTTTTTTTCATGAAATTTAATTTTTTTTTCAATTCTTTTTTAACAAAATTTTTTTATCAAAAATTTTTTTTTATCAAATTTTTTTTTTATAAAAAAAAGTTTTTCGTCGATTTTTTTTTCATCAAATTTTTTTTCAAAAATTTTTTTTTTTCAACAAAAAATTTTTTTTTCATCGAAACTTTTTTTATAAAAATTTTCGTTTCACCAAAAAAAATTTTTTTTTTTTATTTTTTTTTTAAACAAAAAACTACTTTTTCAACAAGTCTAAAACTCTGACATAAAAATGGTCCATTTACTTAACAAATGTACAAAAAACAAGTGAGAGTGTTAAATTCTTCTGTGCCGAATCATTTATACCCTCCAAAATCGAAAAAAAAACTGTTTTGCGGTTGGGCGCTATGCGGGATTGGTAAAAATAGATGCCAAAACGAGTTGGTTAAAATTTCAGGAAGATTACATTTCATCTTGGGGTTCCCCTTCATCGCTGAAATTTCAAGTTTTCTAAGCCAAATAGAATTTTTTAAAAAAAATTGTCAAAAATTCAAATGTGACTTCTAAATTTAAATTTTTTTTTATATTTTTTCACCTCTGGTTTTTGGAGGTAAGCGGTATTCTATAAAGTTGGTATTTAAAATATAAATAGATGTGATTAACTGGACCTCATAAAGTGCAAAATAAAGATGATCTGACCAAATTTGAGTTTTTGATATTTTTTTTTTTTAAATGCTCCTTTGCTTAAAAAAGTGCAATCTTTCAAATTAATCCTTATATTTATATAGAAGAATTTCAAAAAAAAAAATGTCTCCTATAGAAAAATTCTGAGATGTTTTCTACAGCAAAATTCTAAGATTTTTCCTATAGAAAAATTCGAAATTTATTTCAATTTATTCATTTTTTTTTTCACATTTTTTTCAAATTTTTCCTTTAGAAACATTCTTAAATATTTTCATATAGAAAAACTCAGGCATTTCTCCTTTAGAAAAAAAAAAAATCATAGACAAAATTCTTTGATTAATTCATTTTCACATTATTTCGCCCATTTTCCTTTTTTTCTTTCGAATTGGTTTGGTGGGAAATTTCCTTTACAAACTCCCCGCTCCTGGATCCACGCTGTAATTTTGTAACCAAATATTTGTTTTTTAATTTTTTTTTTATATTTTTGCAAACCACAAATACGAATATGTAGCAAAAACCTTCCGCCACTGCGTATGAGTATTATTTATTAGCTACAAAAACAAGTAACTCATACGCTACATTTAAACTTTTTCAAATAAAAATCAAAAAAAAATTTAAATAACATTTCAAAAGAAATACAAATGAATGTGGGTGTAGAACAAGGTGTTATAATCCAAAACCAAATTATATAGGAGAAGCAAAAAACTAAATAAGTCGCGAAAAAAAAATAATCTTTTTGCAAATCGACAAAGATTGACAGTTTGCATATTATAAATATAAAATGAGCGAAAGTATCGAAAAATTCCATGTGAAATTTTGTTCTAGTTGAATAAGCTTTAGTTTAACTGCAAAATCCATGTTAGTATCCGGAAAAAAATATTGCCAAAAATAGTTAAAATTCAACTTGGCTTATAGCACCTTCTTCCATACAACCATTCAAATATTCAAAAATTTTGTAGAAATTTTCAAAAAAAAAAAAATCCAAAACTGTGCTCGGACTTACAAGTGAGGTCTTTCCGAGGGCACCCACCGATTGTCCTGAAACTAACATATGGGGATGAGGGAAGAAAAAATAAGAGCTACATGTTTTTCTAACTGCCCAATCTCAAATTAAAAAAAAAAAAAATTGCCACCTTATGAAAAAATAGGGTCTCTAGGGAAAATCGGAATAAAATCCTATCTAGCAGGAATTTCGACAAATACGGGTCAGCTAAATTTTAATAGAGATTATTAGATGTGAACAAATTCATGGGAAATTTAACTGACGGATTTTTGGTTATTTGATAAAGCTTCGTAAAAAAACATATGACGGGATTATTGTAAAAACTCGATAAGCAACATTTAATTTTATGGTGGTTTTTGCCTTAAAACTTTTAAAATAATGTATAAAATAGAACTTTTGCAGAACTTTTATTCTCAATATACTTGTACGAAGGGTTAAAGCAAGACTTCTGCCAAAAATCTATCAATGGAACATCAGCAGAAGGCGAAAAACACGATAAAATAAAATGTTGCTTATCAAGTTCTTGCAGTAAGCCCTTCATATTTATTTTTTTTTTATCAATACTTTCGAAGATATGAGCGTTTAAAAAATCGCTTTTTGACAATATTGACTTTTAGACAGTTTTTTTAACATTTTTGTGCTCGGAAACGGTAAGTTGTACGAAAGAACGTATAAAGACAATATTGTATATAAACTTATGAAGATTTAAAATTTAGAAACAATTTTTTTTTTTTTTTAAATTTCAACAAAAAATGTTGAAAACAATATTTGAATGCCCTTTTTCCTGGGAAGGACACCATGGATTTCCGAAATCAAAATTTAGTATTAAAGTTTAGTATGTCCTTTTAACGCTGTTTAAATTTCAGAAAGGTGTTTTTTCGTATTGTTGAGAAATTTATTTTTAAAGTTTGTTAGATCGCCACATATTTGATTTTTTTTCTTTTCAAAATTTTGGCAAAAAGTCAAAAATTCAGCGGTATCTCCTAATTTAAAAATTTATTGCTCGACAACGCGAACAAACACCTCCCTGAAATTTAAACAGCTTTAAACACACTCTTATCAAAATTTGTTGAAATTTACCCAAATTATAGTAGGAAACTGGACTCCTACTATAAATTGGGTAATTTTACTCTGAATGTGTAAATTGAATAAATTGACCACTAGTGGTCAATTTAAGTAAAAAGTGGTGAATAAATACAAAAAAAAAAACAAAAAAAATATTCGGCGCCAGCCAGCATCAAACTCGCCACCTTCTGATTTGAAAGCACACTTCTTAACCACAACGCTACGGAAGCTTATAATTTTATCTGGCGTTTTAGTTATTTAATATGTGTGTATGTATTTTGGTTGACAATTTTATTTACACATTTGTGTGTAAAATATTTGAATTTACGGATAATATATATAATTTGCTGTGTTTAATTGGTTTAAAAGTATTTTACGCATTTTGTGCTTATATTAACACAAAATGCGTGCTATTCAGCAAAAATTTACCCAATTTATAATAGTAAGTTTACATGCGTTTTTTTGAGTGCAGACATTCTAAGCTTTATTACAAAGTTTTGGTTTTGGAAATCTATGGTGTCCTTGATAGGATAAAAGGACATTCCAAAACTGTTTAACAAAATTTTTGTTAAATTTTTTGAATTTTTTTTTTTTGTTTCTAAATTAAAATCTCCATAATTTTATCAACAATATTGTCACAGAAAGTTTTTTCGTACAACGTACGGTTTCCGAGTCAAAAACACAAAAAACTGGCTTTAGCCAACTATTTGATTTTTTGCCAAAATTTCGAAAAAAAAATCAAATATTTGGCTCTCTAACAAATTTTGAAAATTTATTGCTTAACAATACAAAAAAACATCTCTCTGAAATTTTAACAGCGTTAACAGGACATTCTAAACTTTAAAACAAAATTTTGCTTTTGGAAATCCACGGTGTCCTTCCTAGGAAAAAAGGGCATTCAAATATTGTTTTCAATATTTTTTTGTTGAAATTGTTGAAATTGTTGAAATTTTAATTTTTTTTTTTTTTTTTTTTTTATTTTTAAATCTTCATAATTGTATCTACAATATTGTTTTCATAACTTTTTTCGTACGATTACGGTTTCTGAGTTAAAAAATGTTAAAAAAAAACTGTCTAAAAGTCAATATTGTCTTCCAAAGTATTGAACAAAAAAAAATTGGTTTTTAATAATTTTCGAAGATCTATCAAATACCCAAAAATAAAAAAAAACGGTGATCCGTTAGTTAAATTTCCCGTGGACTTGAACATATGATTTTGGCGGTCATAAGTATACACTAGACCGGGTCGAAAAAAAAAGTTCCCATTGTGCGGGCTTAATTTTAAAGCTTACCCCGAAAAAATTCCATAGCCAAAATATTAGATTTTTAGGACGCGATTTGGTACCGCCGAAATCGTTATTTGTTCATAGCTTTGTCATTTGATGTCCGATCGTTGTAAAAAAAATATGTTAAAAAGTTCTCAGCGAGTACTAAATTTGACCCATATCTGGTTTTGACCTCTGAGGTCATCTTCGTGTTATGGGTGTTAGTTTCTCAGCTTTCTACCCACCTAAATGATTTTTATTTCTCCATTAAATTATAGCACTAAAAAATTCATGAAATTCTTCCCTTAGAAGTACCCTCTTAAATTAATTAACAAAAAAGTTACATTCGATTTTAAATTTCCATAGAAAAAGATTTAAAACACTTGTTTGTATGTATTTAAATACAAACTAAAAAAATTAAATATAGTTTAAAGGCGTAATAACAAGTGTTTTTTCTAATTTTCTTTATATTGTATATGAAAATCTTAAATCAAATGTAACTTTTTTGTTAATTAATTTAACTGTATACTTCCAAGGGAAGGATTTTATGATTTTCTTAGTGCTATAATTTAATGAAAAAATAAAATTCATTTAAGTGGGTAGAAAGATGAGAAACTAACAATCATTAGAAGAAGATGACCTCTGAGGTAAAAACCAGATATGGGTCAAATTTAGTACTCGCTGACGACTTTCTAACAAATTTTTTTTTATAACGATCGGACATCAAATGACAAAGCTATGAATAAATAACGATTTCGGCGGTACCAAATCGCGACCTAAAAATCTAATATTTTGGCTATGGAATTTTTTCGAGGTAAGCTTTAAAATTAAGCCCGCACAATGGGAACTTTTTTTTCTCCTTTATGGTCGACCCAGTCTAGTATACACATCTCCTTATAAACAACCCCTAAGTTTTTACATTTTTGAAAATAAGAACTTAACGAAGCTGCATTTTGAAACGACCGACACGGCATTGGATTGGAATTCAAAAAAACCTTTTGATCTGTATAAAATGTTTACATAATTTCCTCTGAAGTAATGTGAAAAATCCTCAAAAAATAAAAAATAAATCCCGTTTTCCACCTCCCCTTTGACCCGCTAATTGTGAGATTGGGCATCAAAGAAAAACAGGTAACTCTTATTTTCATTGCCTCTTTTCCATATGCAAGTTTCAAGAAATTGGTGGGTGCCCTTTGCAAGACCTCCCTTATTAGTTCAAATAAAGTTTTTAATTGGAAGACTGTGTCAAGCTCTATGAAATGGTCAAAGGAAAGAAATTTTGAAGTTTTTGTATACTGAAGGTGTACAACCTTAGGGTCCCATGGTGGTGCATCTATTAGACATGTGTGATCAAGCGTCTAAACTTTAGCTCGAAATTGCATTAGCTATAATCAGCGACGTATCCAGGAATTTGAAAGGGGGGGGGGCCCAACTCGAAATTTTTTTTATCAAAATATAATAATACTATTTTCTAGGACTACCCTCCCCCCCCCTGTCCAAAAAAAATTCTAGAAATTACTGCATTGTTCTATACTAACAACATAAAAAATGCCTCAGAATTTGTAAAGTTTTAGAGAAGAATGACTCAGACTCTATTTTTAAACTTCACAACTTGAAAAAAGAAATGTCTTAGAATTTGAGAACTTTGCTTTAGAAAATATTCTGAAAATATTTTATACAAAAAATTTTTTTAAATCTTTGAAACTTTCTATAACAAAAATGTTTTTAAATCTGCCAATTTTTTTCTGAAAAATATCTGATAAATTCTTAGATTCTGAGGTATTTTTATACCCTCCACTTAGTGATAGAGGGTACATGTAAGTTTGTCATTCCGCTTGTAACTCATCGAAATATCGGTCTGGGACCCCATAATATATATATATTCATGATGCCCGATCGAATTTAAGACATTCTAGCGATGTCCGTCTATCCGTCTGTCTGTCTGTCTGTGGAAAAAGTGATCACTTCCAAAATACAAAACAGAGGTGACTGTTATTAAACATATATATTGGAAGTTCTCCCGAGAATTTTGGTATTGCATTTGAGCGATATCGGATCAGCAGTTCAAAAGTTATGAACGAAAATGTAAGGACACCTCAAAAACTTTAGTACATTCAACATAACCTAAAAATACAAAATGCTTTAATTCGGCTGCTGGTTGACTTATGCTAACATAATTAAACACCAAATGGTATTTAAACAAGTACAAACATTTTTTTGGACAAAAAAAGAAAAAAAATCGCGGATTTTTTTTTACCAAATTTTCTTTTTCGCGGAAACTTTAAAAAAAAGCTTTTTCAAAAGTAATTTCCTTTTAAATAAAGTTTTTGCAATAATCTTTTCGAAATTGTGGAGGGTATCACTACATTCGGCAAGGCCGAATTTAACTTTTTTACTTGTTTCCTATAAAAACCGTTCTTCGAAACAATATGTAACCTAAAAGTAAAAAGGTTTTAAAAAGGTATTTATGTTATATTTCAAAATTAAATTATATGAACCAGATAGATTTAGCCCTCCTGATTCCAAATTATCTTACCAAATATTTT
Organism: Pegoplata infirma; assembly: GCA_963921195.1. Taxonomy (NCBI): domain Eukaryota; kingdom Metazoa; phylum Arthropoda; class Insecta; order Diptera; family Anthomyiidae; genus Pegoplata; species Pegoplata infirma. Next base: position 64,725,619 of record OY992538.1, read on the forward strand.
AATCTTTTAACATTTTTCTGATATTGGGGTTTGAAAATTCGAAACCGCTAATTTAGGCGTGGGTCTACTGTTAGAGCCATTATAAAGAACCTGATTCCAAATCTGCCATTTAAATATTTGTAGAACATTTCGCATTTGCACTTTTTACGGCTCTACTGTTACATATTATTGCCTTGGCGCAACATTTAAGGACTAATTTTTTATAAAATGGAAATCTAGATTCCAAATACGTCATTAAAGTTTTTAAGTTACTTTCGTAAATTCGTTTATGAAAATTTATGTATCTTTATTTATTTACATAAAAAATAATCGAAGTTTTTTATTTTTTGCCAGTTAAAATATTGGCCTTAGTCATTATTAAATTTTCAAAACTGCGGTTTTTCAATTCAAACCCGATTTTTGAAAAAAGTGCTAGGTTGAAAATTAAAAGTTAATACGAAAATTTTTATTTAGAAAAAAATGTTCAGCATCTTAGAAATTTTTATAGAAATAATATCTCAGAATCTGAGACTTTTAATATAGAAAAAGTTACTTAGATCCTTAGAGTTTGAATTTTGTTTTATGGAAAACTGTTTTCATAATCCTGATGCATAATTTTCATTAAATAAAACCAATATAATGTGTTTTAGATACTTATTTTACAGATATTTCGATATAAATGACTTTTTAAAAACGAAAATGTACTCAAAATCAAGAGTTTTTATAAAAAAATATGTAAAACTTTTCTTTAAAAACCAAAATATGTAAAACTAGCTTACCATCCCGGTACTTCGTTACCGGTTGTATTGAATACCGGATAATAGAAGGATAAGAACTACTCTACCGATTTCTAGAAAATTCCCCTACGTAGTCTTTGTTTTATTTACTTGTGCAGGTTTAAGTCTTTCATAAAATAATATTTCAATGAATAATTTCAACAATAAAATTTGAATAATTTTCGAGCCCTTATATCAGGACTTTGGATTTTGAGTGAATAAATATTTCAGTCAATAAAGAAATTGGAATAAAAATTAGTTCGAGTGAAAAAACATATAGAGAAAAAAAATATGGAGTAAAAAAGTTAAATACGAAAAATTTGAGTAAAAGGTATCATTCCATATTGTTCCCTGCTCTATTCCACTTCGTTCCCCGTTCTAAAATTTTAAATTTTAAAATATGTCCTTTTCTTAAGTGTTATTTTTGGGGCTTTTAGTTTAATAGTTAGAGAGGTAAAAATAAACATTTGCCCCCTTTTCCCCTTAAAATTAAATTTTCCTAAAACTCTTTTTTTTTGTGCTAGGTTATCCTTTATTTAAAATATCAAATTTCTGAACCATTATTTCAAGAAATATAAGAATAACCAAAACTTACACTTTTTCATTATTATAGGAGCAAAAAAAAGGACCAAAAGTACACTTTCTTACCCCCGTTAGAAACGGAATTTCCAAAAAGATCTACTTCTAGAATGTTTTCTTCTTCGCCGAGGGATACTCTTTTGCATATTTCAATTTTCTAGTATCATTGTTTTAGCAAATATTAAAAGTACAAAAAGGATTTTACATTCCTATTTTTATGTTTCTAGAACCATTACGTCAAAAAATATCAAAGGTACCGAAAATACACTTTTTAGCCATTTTACCCCACTAAGAAGCGGAATTTTAAAAACGTATTTTTCCCAGAATGTTTTTTTTACCGAATTCTCATACACTACAAATTTTTAGATTCTAGGAAATATAAAAAATTTCTATAAATATAATTTCAGGAAATAAAAAAAGTACCAAAAAGTGTACTTCCGGTATTTTTAATATAAGGTACTTTCTATAAAAGGTACTTTTTATAAAAGGTACTTTTTATAAAAGGTACTTTTTACAAAATTTTTTTTTATAAAAGGTACTTTTTATAAAAGGTACTTTTTATAAAAGGTACTTTTTATAAAAGGTACTTTTTATAAAAGGTACTTTTTATAAAAGGTACTTTTTATAAAAGGTACTTTTTATAAAAAAGGTACTTTTTATTAAAGGTACTTTTTATAAAAGGTACCTTTTTTAAAAAATACTTTTTATAAAAGGTACTTTTTATAAAAGGTACTTTTTATAAAAGGTACTTTTTATAAAAGGTACTTTTTATAAAAGGTACTTTTTATAAAAGGTACTTTTTATAAAAGGTACTTTTATAAAAGGTACTTTTATAAAAGGTACTTTTTATAAAAGATACTTTTTATAAAAGGTACTTTTTATAAAAGGTACTTTTTATAAAAGGTACTTTTTATAAAAGGTACTTTTTATAAAAGGTACTTTTTATAAAAGGTACTTTTTATAAAAGGTACTTTTTATAAAATGTACTTTTTATAAAAGATACTTTTTATAAAAGGTACTTTTTATAAAAGGTACTTTTTATAAAAGGTACTTTTTATAAAAGGTACTTTTTATAAAAGGTTCTTTTAATAAAAGGTACTTTTTATAAAAGGTACTTTCAATAAAAGGTACTTTTTATAAAAGGTACTTTTTATAAAAGGTACTTTTTTATAAAAGGTAATTTTTATAAAAGGTACTTTTTATAAAAAGTACTATTTTTAAAAAGATACTTTTTATAAAAGGTACTTTTTATTAAAGGTACTTTTTATAAAAGGTACTTTTTATAAAAGGTACTTTTTATAAAAGGACTTTTTATAAAAGGTACTTTTTATAAAAGGTACTTTTTATAAAAGGTACTTTTTATAAAAGGTACTTTTTATAAAAGGTACTTTTTATAAAAGGTACTTTTTATAAAAGGTACTTTTTTATAAAAGGAACTTTTTATAAAAGGTACTTTTTATAAAAGGTACTTTTTATAAAAGGTACTTTTTATGAAAGGTACTTTTTATAAAAGGTACTTTTTATGAAAGGTACTTTTTATAAAAGGTACTTTTTATAAAAGGTACTTTTTATAAAAGGTACTTTTTATAAAAGGTACTTTTTATAAAAGGTACTTTTTATAAAAAGTACTTTTTATAAAAGGTACTTTTTATAAAAAGTACTTTTTATAAAAGGTACTTTTTATAAAAGGTACTTTTTATAAAAGGTACTTTTTATAAAAGGTACTTTTTATAAAAGGTACTTTTTAAATAAAGGTACTTTTTATAAAAGGTACTTTTTATAAAAGGTACTTTTTATAAAAGGTACTTTTTATAAAAGGTACTTTTTATAAAAGGTACTTTTTATAAAAGGTACTTTTTATAAAAGGTACTTTTTATAAAAGGTACTTTTTATAAAAGGTACTTTTTATAAAAGGGACTTTTTATAAAAGGTACTTTTTATAAAAGATACTTTTTATAAACGGTACAGAATTTTCAGAAAGTACTTGTTCCAGAATGTTTTATTTCACTAAAGGATCCTACACTCCAAATTTCAAGTTTGAATGACCATTATTTCAGTAAATAAAAAACAGTACCAAAAGTACACTTTTTACACATTTTACCCCGTAGAATCAACATTGACAAAACCCCAGCCATAGTGAATATTTTTTCCGGGAGGTGAACCGACATTGCAAATTTCAAGTTTCTAGTACCATTATTAAAGGAAATTTAAAATGTACCAGAAGTACAGATTTTTACCCTTGTTACCCCCTCAGAATCATCACTGACAAAAATCCAGCCTTAGGGGCTCTATATTCCGGGAGGTAAACATACAGTCCAAATTTCAAGTCTCTGTGACAATTTTTTAAGGAAATATAAAAGGTACCAAAAGTACAGATTTTTACCCTTTTTACCCCCTTAGAATCAACATTGGCAAAAATCCAGCCTTACTGGATCTATACTCCAGGATGTTATTTTACAGTCCAAATTTCAAGTCTCTATGCCCGAGTAAAAAAGATCATATATAATTACATATAGTTTTATATATGGGGCATTCCAAGCCAAATCACTCACTTTTAGACCCGACCCCTTTCGATTTATTTTATTTTTGGATATGTTTTAGTCCTTATTAAATGCAACTTGGACACCAATTTTCAGCCTTTTATTCCAAGATGGTGTTGAGTAATCAATTTTTCAAAATGGCGATTTTCTCCAAAAAATTAAAAAAATGAAATTTTTTATTAATTTTGACCATAAAAAATATAGATATTTTAAAAAAAGTTGGACAACGTTTTGTTGGTATTTAAATGTAGTTTTAGAAAAAAAATATGAAAAAATTATTCGAAGTAATTATCACTTATTTTTTGACGTTTAAAAATTAAAATCGACTTTTTGAAAAAGTCCGAAACCTTCGATTTTTTTGTAAAAAACTATAAAAATTCTACTCTAAATAACGCAACTTTTAAGCCATTATTCGAGATGTGATCACAATTATTTCTATTTTTTTTTTAATTTTTAAAATTGCACCTTTTATGTTTTGGCTTTGATTTATTTTATATGGAGCTCCAAAAAAAAAAAAATTAATTGATACTGACCCTAACTTACCCTAAATATATTCATTTGGAGGTAAATATACGTCTCACAAAAATTTAGGACGATCGGACATGTTTAAGGCGTTTAGCATGGTCCTTGAAGTTTAAAAAACGGATTACAAGGGAAAATATGAATTTTTTTCTGTTTTCGCAATTTTTTTGGTATTTTAAGCTAAGTTTTAATTCAAGTGATTACAGAATTATGATGTGGAGTAAAATGTATTTCTAATAAGGTACTAAAAACTAAAATCGGTTGAAAATCAGCCAAGTTATTACAATTTCCCCAGGCATCTAGCGTGTGCCATACCACTTGATTAAAAAATACGAGCCCCTTTTTTTAAATTTATTGAAATTTTCTACTGTAATAACATTTTTTCATTATTCATGTTTCAGTGTAAATTTTTTTTGGTTTTTCCAAATTTTAAAACAAAAAAAAAGAAATTTTGTTTTAAAATAGAGATTTCAAAAGGGCGTTGAAAATGCAGGCATTTTTAGCACTAATTAAAAAAATGTTAACAAAACACAATATGAAAAATACTTGTCATCTAATTACATTTGAACTTGAAGAATAAAAAAATGTTATTACAGTAGCAAATTTCAATGAATTTCCAAAATCGTATTATATTGCTTAATCAAGTGTTCTGCCATACGTTAGATGCCTGGGGAAGTTGTAATAACTTGGCTGATTTTCAACCGTTTTCAGTCTTTGGTACCTTATTAGAAAGGCATTTTACTCCGTATTATAATTATGTAACCACTTGAATTAAAACTAAACTTTAAATACCAAAAAAATTGAGAAAACAGAAAAAAATTCATATTTTTCCTTGTAATCCGTTTTCTAAACTTCAAGGCCCATGCGGAACACCTTATCCATGTCCGATCGTTCTTAATTTTTTTCAGGCGTTTTTTTGCCTCAAAATGAATATATCTAGGGTAAGTTAGGGTCAGTATCTACCAATTTATTTTTTTTGGAGCACTATATAAAATAAATCAGAGTCAAAAAATAAAAGGTGCAATTTTCAAAATTTGAAAAAAATAGAAAAAAATTGCGATCACATCTCAAATTATGGCTTAAAAGTTGCGTAATTAAGAGTATAACTTTTAGACGTTTGTAAAAAAAATCGAAGGTTTCGGACTTTTTCAAAAAGTCGATTTTATGTTTTAAACGTTAAAAAATAAGTGATAATTATTTCAAATAATTTTTTTAATATTTTTTTCTAAAACTACATTTAAATACCAACAAAACGTTGTCCAACTTTTTTTAAGATATCTATATTTTTAACTGGCCAAAATTAATTGAAAATTTTAATTTTTCCATTTTTTTGAAAAAATCGCCATTTTGAAAAATTGATTACTCAACACCATCTTGGACTAAAAGGCTGAAAATTGGTGTCCAAGTTACATTTAATAAGTACTAAAACATATCCAAAAATAAAATAAATCGAAAGGGGTCGGGTCTAAAAGTGAGTGATTTGGCATGGAATGCCCCATATACATATATTATTTTGTAATACTATATGTATTTTTTGTTGCATCATATGTGATTTTATATATTTGCACTTCTAATTTGTTTCTTATATAAAATTATATAACAGAAAATATTGACTTTTATATAATAACATATGATTTAAAGTTCGTTTATATAATTACATATGAACTTTAAAATTCTGTCTTCTTTTTTATATAATTTGATAAAACAAAATATTTGAAGAAATTTTATACAAAACTTTATGCACCCGAGTAAAAAAGATCTGATATAATCATATATGCTATTATATAATTATTTATATTTATATATGGTTATGCATGAACTTTGATATGGACATATAAGTTTTTATATAGCATTGTATTTTTCCTTATTTTTTAATATGATAACATACATATTCATATCTATTTATGTACCGATCTATATGAAATTCGATATGACATATAAGGTCGGGAATTTTTAGATATGGCAGATAAAACGATATATGATTTTATTTATAATTATATCCCGAAAAAATTTTCAAAATTTTCTAAGTCCCGTACAATTAAAAAATTTTCAAGTTCTAAAAAATTTTATGAAAATTTTCCAAAGTCCCGGACACAAAATTTGTTTGGCAATTTTTTTTTTTTTGTAAAAAAATCATTGAAAATGTTTTTAGGAGAAATTTTATGTTTTTAACAAATTTTTAAGTTCCGAAAAAATGTTTTTAAATTTTTTAAGACACAAAAATTTTTGGAATTTTTAAATTCCTTAAAAATGATTTTAGAAATAAATTGACAAATTTTTAATAATTTGCCCGAAAAAATTCCGAAGAATGCAATAAAAACACTTCTAATTGATAATGTATCCAATCTGATAAAATAATTTCTAATTTCACGTTTAAAATTCCAAAAAATGTTACCACATTTCATCTAATAATATAAAAATTTATCTAATTTTAACAGATAAGATATGATTTAATACAATTGGATAGACCCATTTTTGGGATCAAACTTAATCAAATTTGATACTATTTTATCAAAAATAATAGAATTTGATATAATCGTATAATATTCGATCCGCCAATTTTCGGATCAAAATTAATATGGATGTACATAAAAGCATATCTGTTCATATATAATTAAATATTGCGTCATATAACTTTTTTTTACTCGGGCAACTGTTTTTAAATTATATGTTATCTTATATGAGTAAAATTTAAAAAAAAATCTAAGTCCTTTACATATAATTTAATATAACTTTTGATAATTTTTTTAAGTCCAAAAAAAATTAAAATTTTCTAAGTCCAGATGTTTTTTTTTTTTGAAAATTTTCAAAGTCCTAAAAATATTTTTGAAAATTTTTAAGTCCTGGAAACAAATTTTTTTGTCAATTTTTTGCGTTTTGGGGGAAAACATTTTTTTCTTATATATAAATATATTTAATTATATATAATTGCATCAATTTTATACAAAAAAGGGTCCAATTTTCGCATATAACTATATAAAATTATATTAAAATTATATCAAATTTGATGAGATTTGATCAAATTTGATAAGTTTTTATATCGTTTTATCGACTCATTTTTCGCATTAAACTATATATGATTATATATGATGTCTTTATATAATTTTATATGAATATATATAATCTTTTTTACTCGGGTGACCATTATTTCAAGAGATATATTATTTCAAGAGGGCTGGGCGATGATGAATCAGTCAATAAGTCAGTCAGTCAGTCAGTCAGTCAGTCAGTCAGTCAGTCAGTCAGTCAGTCAGTCAGTCAGTCAGTCAGTCAGTCAGTCAGTCAGTCAGTCAGTCACATTACTCTTTTATATATCGTCGCTGCGCCTAAAAATGGAGTCATGTGTTTTGGGGCAAGTGTTCAGGAGAGCAAAAAAACTGTTTATATTCGTCCCTTCGCGATATTTTTTAAAAGTTTGTTCTACAAAAAATTCTTGTACCGATATGCTATCCACATACTGCAAAAAAAATATGAAACATTTAGCGGTTTTCCAGTGGTGCAGAAATTTTCAAAAAACATACACATAACTCCTTTTTTAAGTACTTTTTGGAACAAAATTTAAAGAAATGGAAATATTTTTTACACATAACTCCTTTTGCTTATGAAACTATTCTTATTGTTAATTTCTTTTCGAGAGGGACAAAGACTTAATATAGTTTGTTGGCGGTTTAAAGCAACATTAGTTAGACAAGGTCCTTAAAATTTTGATATTTAAAAGCTCTGCACTAAACAGCGAACAACAGATTTTTCGCAAAACTGGTGCTGATTTTTTGTTTTTCTTGTAAATATTCAAGTGCTTCGACATAAACTGACATCTGCGAAAGATGCTGTACTTTAGATACTAAAATTTTCCGCCGTCAATGATTTAATAGCTTTCACAAGGCTTTATTACCCGCCATTTAGGATTTAGATAAGAGGATGAAAATTTGCAAATATTTTGCAAAAAATCTTGAACAATTAATTCAAAATACTTGGATGCTAACTGTGAACCTCATATTACTAAAAAAGTGGTCCATTTTGTAACGTTCTGTTACTTTTTTTATCAAAAAAAGGTATGTGTAGTTTAACACATAACTCCTTTTCAGACCATTTTTAGTATGACGAACACATAGCTACTTTTACTAACTTTTGAACCAATCAAGATATCAAAAAACGGTTTAGTGAGTAAACGTATGACCAATAGGGGATCATAAAGATGTAATAAAAAAAAATTTAAAAAACTACACATGACTCCATTTTTAGGAGCAGCGACGATATATAGATAGATAGATACTACAAAAAACTTATGTTTGTTACTTGTATCATATGTTGAAGGGCCCCCTGGGCCCTCCCCCTGAATACGTCCATGGCTATAATCGGTATGAATTTTACTGCAATCGGTAAAGTTCTTACTGAGTGGCCGACTAATTTCCAAAAAATTCTTAAATAAATCAATTTGCGCTTTTACACTTACAATTATTGAAGTCTAAAAAAAAAAATCTTTTTATAAACTTGAATTTTTATTTTGCAGTTTTGTGACCAAATATTTATTTTAAATGTTTATTAAAGTTCTTTTATTTTTTTGCAAACCACAAATATGAGTACGAAAAAAAATGCCCCTCACTGCGTATGAGCATTATTTATTAGTTACAAAAAAATATAACTCATACGCTACAGGCCCGAGTAAAAAAGTTCCTATATAGTTGTATATAATTTTATAAACATCATATATGATTAAATAGAATTATATAAAATTTGATGCGAAAAATGAGTCGATAAAACTATATAAAATTTGATCAATGTTTCATATATTTTGATAATTTTTTTATATAATTTTATGCGAAATTTGGACCCCTATTTTTATATAATAATAGCAAAATTATATAATTAGATATAATTATATAAAAAATATATAAAATTGTATAAAACTGTATAAAACTATATAAAGTTACATAAAATTATATATAATTATATATAATTAAAACAAAATTTTATGATTTATATAAAACTTGATATAATTTTATATAAATTTATAAAATTATATATTGTTTTATATAATTTGATATAGTTGTACATAATTATATCTGATTATATAAATTTGCTTTTGTTATATAAAAAAATGGGTCCAAATTTCGGATAAAATTATATAAAAAATTTATCAAAACACGAGTAACATTGATAAAATTTTATATGGTTTTATCGACTCATTTTTCACATCAAATTCTATATAATTCAATATAATCATATATGATGTTTATAAAATTATATACAACTATATAAAAACTTTTTTACTCGGGGGGTCAATTTAAACATTTTTATATCAAAATAAAAATCACTTTAAATGACACTTCAAAAGGAAATACATACAAATATTTAAAAATAGCTAAAATTCTTTGCAAAAACAAAAAAAAAAAAAACACAGCTGGAAGGGTAAAAAATATCTTTTAACCTCTATAAAATATTTCTTACTTACCAACATTAGCTTTTCATATTCTTCCTCCAAAAGGCTGCCATTAAAATATTTATGATGACTTGTGGTATCCGGAAAATAATAACCTTTACGGCAAACACATTTGTACGAACCTCTACGAAAGCCTAGACCTTGAATAGCCTCACACTATAAAAATTTGAATGTTAAGGGTAGAAATATAAAGAAAAAGAAATATGAAAATTATATAGACATAAAAGGAAAAAAATGGAGATATTTAAAATGCTTATTTGTCTTCCTTTATTTTTTGGCTAGGTTTTGTTGCCAAAAAATATACTGTTAAAACAAATATTTGTGTACAAAGAATGTTGTCCTTTGTTGTGTGCTTGGTTACATGTTCCATTTCTTGAATGTCTTTTTATTGTCTTTGTTTTTTTGTGGCTTACCATTGTTGTGCGTTGTTTGCATTTATCCGTACCCGCAAATATGTTAAGTGGTTTGGTCGAACCGGGTATATTGCGTTGGGGACATTGATCTATATCGACACGTCTTAAATCAATATCAATGCCAGATGTTCCTCTGCAATGAAAAGAACAAAGAAAATAAATTTTTAAATATTTTATGGCATAAAATAATTCTAAATTTTATTTGTTGAGTTTTTATTTTAGTGAATTGTCTAATAAAACCATTTTAATAAATATTTAAAAGTTTTTCTTGACTTTAAAAAAATTTTAAGACTCGAAAATTTTTTTTAAGAATTTCTAAATCCCGTACACAAATTTGTTTTATTGGTTGCACTGTAAAATAAATCTGGTAAAATGACAAATATTCGTAGTTTTTACTAGGAATTCGAGTAACATAGGGATAAAAAAATCTTGTCAACCCACGAAAACACCTTGTAAGTCTTAGCGCAAAAAAAGTTGTTAATTTACAATTTTATCGATAACACTAGTGCGATCAACGATAATTAGTTTTTGTGCAAAATCTTACGCTGAATCCGAAAATCTACTCCAAAATTTTTAAAGTAGAACAGTTTTCGAGATATTTTTAACTTTTAAAATTTTCATTTTTTAAATAAATAGTTGTTTTACTTAAATTAAAATATCTCTGGAACAAATAAATCGATTTCATTGTTTTTGGTTTTAAATTAAAATTAATTAAATTATCTATCAACCCTGCATTTTGAAATCTGAGTATCACCTTCGAAGCTTTTAATCGATATATCGACAACTTTACTTCAATTTTAACTAAATTTGGTAAAAAAAAATAAAAATTGCATTGTAAATTTCACAAAAAAAAATAAAAAAAAAAATTTTCTTCTATTTGACGTTCAAGTCTGATCTAAAAATTAAGGCAATTTTAAAAATAATCGTTAAAAATGTCAAAGTTACATGCATTTGAGTAAAAACGCAGAAATTTAGTTTTTGTACAGCCATATTTGTGTGTTTTTATATTCGGAGCACACGAAACAAACAAATACAACTGTGTTTGTATAAAACTGAATTTATGCTTTTTTGTTCAAATGCAAGTAACTTTAACAATTTTGGAGGGATTTTATTTAAAACCTCTTATTTTCTATATAAATAAATATATATAAATCAGTCTTGCAATTTACGCACAAAAATAACATTTAAAAATTTTTAACTAACCTAAATTTACAATAGAATTCACTTTTCTTTTTTAAATTTCGATTAAATTGAAGTAAAATTGTCGATATATCGATGAATAAATTCTAAGTCGATTATCAGATTGACAAATATTGTACAATGAATTGATTAACTATTTATTAAGCTTTAATTTAAAAGGAAAAAAATTGAAATCCTCCGATTTTGTTCGAAGATATTTTTATTTATGTAAAACCACTTTTATAAATGTGGAATTTGGAAATATCTTAAAAACTTTTCTATTTTTGAACTTTTACATGGATTTTTACATGGAAAATTTTACATGGAAAATAAATGTCAAATATCGTGAATCGAACAATATTTCATAATTTGTAAACTGGTGTTACAAATTTTAATGTTAAGTCAACAGGGGCCGAAAATACGGAGGGTCAAAATTTCCCCCAAAATCTCCCAGTCGCGACACTTTACACCGTAAAAACTTAATATTGTTGGTTCTATTATAGCTAGAAAGCCCATTTTTGGTTTGTTTTGAAGCTCATAATATGCTCTACAAGACCTACTGTAACCAAAAAATTTTCGAAAAAAAATAAGGGTTACCTCCCTTATTTTAAGGTCGAGATATACGGAGGAGAAAATGGGGAGGTTGGTATCACCCGATTTTTTTTTTACTTGACAATCTTATAGAGAAAGTCCTAAAGAATATTTTCTAAAATTTTTAAGTTGGGACAACAATGGGATCGCTCAAAATCAAAATTTTTCACAATTTTTCCCAAAATCTCCAAATCGCAACACTCTTTAGCCTTAAAAATTTAATATCATAAGTGCTTTTGTAGCTACAGAGCCCATTTTTGTTTGTTTTAAAGCTTACAATACGCTCTACAAGACATACCAAAACCAAAAAATTTTCCAAAAAAAGGAATTGGTGCCCCCCTTATTTGAAGGTCGTGGCAAAGGGTGGAGGAAATGGGGGGAAAGTATCCCCCGATTTTTTTTTTACTTGGGATTCTCAAAGTGCAAGTCCTAATGAACATAGTCTACAATTTTTATGTTGGGACAACAATGGGATCGACCAAAATTTCAAAATTTTCCCCCAAAGGGAAAATGCGATTTGGAGTTTTTGGGGAAAATTGTGAAAAATTTTGATTTTGAGCGATCACGTTGTTGTCCCAACTTAAAAATTTTAGAATATATTCTTTTGGACTTTCTCTATAAGATTGTCAAGTAAAAAAAAAATCGGGGGATACCATCCTCCCCATTTTCTCCTCCGTATATCTCGACCTTGAAATAAGGGAGGTAACCCTTATTTTTTTTTCGAAAATTTTTTGGTCATGGTAGGTCTTGTAGAGCATATTATGAGCTTCAAAACAAACCAAAAATGGGCTTTCTAGCTATAATAGAACCAACGATATTAAGTTTTTACGATGCAAAGTGTCGCGACTGGGAGATTTTGGGGGAAGTTTTGACCCTCCGTGTTTTCGCCCACTGTTTACTTAGGGGGCTGAAAATAAGTGTGCGTCAGTTTATCACTTAGTGTTACAACTTAACCAAATTTCATCAAAATCGGAGGGGGTCACGAAAATTTTTAGCTATTTTTGATTGATTTCACTAAGACTGACCCTGAGATGAATAAGAATAAATGATCAATTTTTATTATTAAAACAGATAAAGTGAGGTGAAGAAAAATATTCCCTTAAAAATACTTTTTAAAAGACTTTGACATATTTGGGCCGTTTTTTTTATAAAAACTGTGTAAACAATTTTTTTATTTTTTTATCGAAACTTATTATTTTTTTGTTTTAGAGGTCCTAAATAAGATTTTTATGGTGGTAATAAACATTATAAATACTGTAATCGCATTCATAAGGTTCTTATACATTTTTTTGAAAAAAAAAATTGGGTTTTTACTTTTTGCGGGAATTCCCGGGATCCCGGGAAATTTAAAAATGAATCCCGCTTTCCCGGGAAATGAAAAAGTCCGGGAAAAGAAAAACTCTACACCCAATACTAAAAATGTATAAAACTAAAAATGTATAAAACTGAATTTCGCATTTTTACTCAAATGCATATAACTTATACAATTTTTAACGGATTTTCTTAAAAAACCATCTTATTTTCTTCGTAATAGATTAGACTTAAACCGCAAAGAGAGCCATAAATTTTAAATTTTTTTTTAATTTTAAAATTTACAATTTACTTTTTACAATTTACTTTTTTTCCCAAATTTTGCTAAAATTGAAGTAAAATTCCCGAGTAAAAATTTTTATATGATGCAATATATAATGATATATAACACAATATATATTTATACGCAATTTAATCCGAATAATGGTGGATGTTTTTGCATTAAAAAAGATCAACTTGTATAAAATATGATTCGATTTCATAAGAGTTTTGACCAGACATTGCCATATTTCATTGGATCCAATTAGATCTAACTGCATAAAAACACAAAAAATCTTGGTGTGTTTTGGTTTGGGTGAGTAACACCACAGGTCAACGATACATTCACCAAACATATAATTTTCTAAAACAAAAAAAAATGTTCGGGTACGCTTCGAACCAGATAGGTGATATACATAACCCTAACAAGGAAATGTTTAGGAACATTTTAGAAGTTTCTTATACTTTGCTTTTAAAACTTAGAACATTTTTGGTTAATTGGGAACATTTATAGTTATATATGAAACAGAATAAGCTATATATAATTTTATATTAAACTAGCTGGCCCGGTCCGCGTTGCTGGCCCAAATATAAGATAAGTATTATATTTCGACTCGCTTCAAATATATAGCCCTGCAAAAAAAGTAATAAATATCTTGGCTTAGAAAAAATTTGTGGGTGTGGTTTTAAAGACCCGATTAGGCAGATAATCATAATCAAATTATATTTTAGGAACTAAAATAAAGTACCATATCTTCGACTTTGCGATCTGTTCAAATTTAAAACTTCTTTAGTATAATTACGAACAGCACAAAAATATACTACGCATATTCATCGTTCTTATCGTTAGCTATTTTCTCGAGTTCAAACAAACCTTTATAGTTTTCCCGTATTTACCACTTTTTCGGGACACTTTTCTCATTTATATTTCCTTAAAAAACTAATTAGAACTATAATTATAATAAAAAAAATCGATCCGGTCATTAAAAGTCGACATAATTAGACAAAAGTGGGCGTTAAAATTTGCGTTGTAAATAAAATTGTACATATGTTAACAATACCCAAGGATATAAAACCATTTGTACCAAGTTTAAGAGGAATCTATTTAAAAATATTTTTTTAATAGATCGAATTAGGGTAAAAATTAATTTTAGATACATAGAAAAAAGTGGGCTAGGATATTTTTTCTTTCCGAACAATTATATGGACTATTACGAACATTTAAAACAAAAAAATTAGGCAAATGAGTCCAGGCGTTCTCAAGTGTAGCATTTCCGTAAAATCCTTGGACTATAATGATCATTAAAGACAAAATTAACCAAATCAGGCCAGTCGTTCTCCGATTTTAGATGTATTGAAAAAAGTGGGAGTTGACAATTTTTCTTTCCGTAAAAACCTTAGTTGTAGTAACGCGAACGTCAACAAATATTCCTAATAGCCAAATCGGCCCTGCCATTCTTCTATTTTAGATATACCCGAGTAAAAATTTTTATATGATGCAATATATATTGATATGTAATACAATATATAATTAAACGCAATTTGATCCGAAAAATGGTGGATGTTTTTGCATTAAAAAAGATCAATTTGTATAAAATATGATTTGATTTCATCCGAGTTTTGACCCGACATTGCCATATATTAGTGGATCTAATTAGATCTAATTGCATAAAAACATGTAAAATCCTGGTGTTTTTTGGTTTGGGTTGAGTTACACCACAGGTCAACGATACATTCACCAAACATATAATTTTCTTAAAAAAAAATGTTCGGGTACGCTTCGAACCAGATAGGTGATATACATAACCCTAACAAGGAAATGTTTAAGAACATTTTAAAAAGTTTCTTATACTTTGCCTTAAAAACTTAGAAAATTGTTGGTTAAATGGAACCATATAGTGTTATATATGGAACAGAATTGGATATATATAATTTTATATTAAATTATACAGAAAAACAAATTTTGTATTGACCCTCATGTAATTTTATATAATTATATCAACCGTACACCTTTTAATCCGAATCATGATTCAATTATATATTACTACATATGACTGCATTAAAAAAATTTAGAAAATATCTCACGGATGTATAATCATATATAATTTATTATGTTTGTATCAAGTTATATATTGTAATATATGTTTATTTTTACTCGGGTATCGAAATAAAAGTGGGCGTGAAAAATTTTTATTTCCGTTTAAACCCAAATTGGAAAAAACCTTAGACGAACATCTAAAAAAAATATTTCCAAATCGGTCAGTTCTCAAGTGATGCAATTACGAATGAACTGTGTACATTAGATTTTAATTTATATTTTATTTTTCTATAGAGCAAATTTTTTTCTTACCGTAAAAACCTTATTTGAATTTAACCAATTCAAAAGTGGGCGTAGAAATGAAAAATTGTTCTTTCCGAAAAACTTAGTTGGACTATGACGAACATTTAAAACAAAATTTGACAAATTGATCCAGCCATTCCATGATTGAAAATATATACATCGAGAAAAGTGGGCGTTAAAATAGGCGTGGACAATTGTTCTTTCCTTAAAAATCTTTTGCGGACTATAACCAAATCGGTCTAGCCGTTATAGTTCTTTTGATACATAGAAAAAAGTGGGCGTGGGAAATTTTACTATCCGTAAAACCCTTAGTTGAATTATGGCGAATATTTTTAACAAAAATTAGCCAAAGTGGGCGTGTTCAATTTGTTTTTTTTGTAAAAACAAAAGTTGGAATAGAATAAAAATTCATTTAAAAAAAAATTAGTCAAATCGGTCCAGCCATTCTTAGATTTTAGATAAATTGAAAAAATGGGCGTAAAAGTAGACGTGGTCGATTTTTCTTTCAGTAAAAACCTAAGTTGGACTATGACGAACATTTCAAAAAAAAATTGGTCCAAATCGGTCCAGCCGTTCTCAACTGATGCTGTTACCAACGAACGACAATTGATTTTTATTTATATAGATTATACACACTCTAAACAATCCTTGTAAAATTACTACAATCAAGTGGGTAAATTTTTATGTAAAATAACACACAACGCCTAAAATTAAGCATGAAGTGTTTAATAATCTAGTTTAAACACAAAAATTTTAAAATTACGCACATTATGTAGTATTTTGTGTGTTGATAAATATATTTTTAAAAATATAAACACAATAATTTTAAAATTACACATTATATGTTTATGGCACACACTTTGTGTTTAATTTTTGATATTAAACATTAAATGTGTAATTAAAAAAAAAGAATTGAAATTGTCAAATAAAAATAAAATATTATTATAAAATTTGTGATCTTTGCAACGGAAATAAAACAGCGGTAATAAATAGAATAAATAAAGAAAATATATCTATTGAATGTGAATATGAGCGAATACTAAAAGCAGCGCTTAAATGCAATTAATGCATATCGATATTTATAAATTTAAATCTTCAGAAAAAACATTTATTCACAGACGAAAAATCTTTTAAGTAGTTCATAATATTTAAGAAAAATACGTGGCAATTTCATATCAGAATGGTAAGTACAGTAACAACTTCTTCATTTTTAAATACTACGGATTCTGAGAATTTTTCTTTCCTAACTACACCGTCCGACAAAAAGGAAAAAGAGTCGTTAAACACAAACTGGAAAATATGCGTTTGCAACTACTTAATGCAGTCAAACTGCCTTCACAGTTTTTGATTTCGTGAATCTTTTTCCTTTTAAAAGGACTTCAAAGTTTTAAAGAATTAAATTTTTGTAAAATATTTTTTAAAAATTTGTACTTTTCCTAGGGTGCCACTAGTGATATCAAATGAAAGAGGAGGATCCCCACTAGTTTTTCCATTTTAATATTAAAAAATCAGGAAAAAAATGAGTTAAGTAATGTCTTTTGAAAACTTTATCCTTTAATATCATTTAATGTTTTTTTTTTTTTGGTAACGTTTTGAAAGGACATTATTTATTCATATCCATTTTCCTAATATGGCAAAAGAAAAAAAATGTAAAATTAACAAAGATTCTCCTCTTTCATTTAGCGTAAGAGTGTCATTAGAAGACAAGTACAAATATTTAAAAACGTGAAGATTCTGAAAATCGTTTAATTCAAAAAAAAAAAAAAAATATCTCAGATTTTTTCTATATTCAGATATTTTTTCTATAAAACAATTCACAGAATTTGATATATTTTTTCCTATAGAAAAATATTTCAGATTCTTAGAATTTTTCTAAAGAATAAATGTCTCTGAGAATTAAACTTTTCTATAGAAAAAATATCTCAGATTGCGAAATTTGTTCTACAGAAAAGATATTTTAGGCTCTGAGAATTATTTTGTAAAATAAATATGTATATCAGATACTGAAAATTTTTCTATAGAAAAAATATCTCAAATTCTGTTCATTTTTTTTAGAGAAAAAATATCTAAGATGATTTAAAAATTTTTCTATAGAAAAAATTTCTCAGATGCTGAGAATTTTTGTAGATATAAATTGTAATTTAAATTTTATTTTTCTTATTTCAGAAACAGATAAACCAGTAGTATTTAGCGAAAAAAGGACATTAAAAATAACTTTACGAAAAACTAAACCCGAACGAAATATCACAGACTAAGGAAAAAGTACCCGTTCACCAAAAATAAGAGATTCAAGAAAATATATAAATTATGCTTATCTTTTCCATACAATACTTTATAATACTATCACTATTTTTCTTTAACAACAATTCAAACAAAAAAAAAATTATATGTTATATATAATGTATGTTTATTATATTTAACTGATTAACTCAAATTTAGTCGAAATAAAAACAGTGAAAACAAAAAAAATATTTTTTTGGTTATATTTTTTTTAGAAAAAACGGATAAAATGCAATTTTGCACATTTTAAATGGATTTTTAGGCACAAATAACTTAAAATTACACACTTTGTGTGTACTGCTAGAGAAAATTTGGAAGCAAACAACATGTAGGTTTACGCACAAAATGTTTATTAGATGTACACATTTTGTGTGTAATTGTTGAAATTTAAACACATAGAGTATTTTTACCCACTTTATTGTAGGAGAACAGTTACCTACAATAAAGTGGGTAAATTTCAACAAAAATTTATAAGAGTGCAGAAAAACAAATTTTGTATTGGCCCTCATATTATTTCATATATTTATATCAACCGTATACCTTTTACTCCGAATCATGATTAAATTATATATTACTACATATGACTGCATTTAAAAAATTAGAAAATACCTCACGGGATGTATAATCATATATGATTTATTATGTTTGTATCTCGTTATATATTGTTATATATGTTTATTTTTACTCGGGTTGTCGACATATCGACTAATAGCTTCTAAGGCAATAATAAGATTGTATATAGGGTTGATAGATAACAAAATTAATTTTAATTTAAAAAACAATGAAATTCAAAAATTTGTTCCGGAGATATTTTAATTTAAGTAAAACCACTTTTTTAAAAAGATGAAAATTTGAAAAGTTGGCAATATCTCGAAAACTGTTCTACTTTTGAAACATTGGACAATCGGTAGGTGCCCTCTGAAAGACCACCCTTGTTAGCTAAAATATTTTCCGGGAGGTGAATCTACAGTCCAAATTTAATGTCTCTAGCTTCAGCGGTTTGGGCGATGATGAATGAGTATATCAATTAGTCAATCATTCATTCATTTATTCATTTATTCATTTATTCATTCATTCATTCATTCATTCATTCATTCATTCATTCATTCATTCATTCATTCATTCATTCATTCATTCATTCATTCATTCATTCATTCATTCATTCATTCATTCATTCATTCATTCATTCATTCATTCATTCATTCATTCATTCATTCATTCATTCATTCATTCATTCATTCATTCATTCATTCATTCATTCATTCATTCATTCATTCATTCATTCATTCATTCATTCATTCATTCATTCATTCATTCATTCATTCATTCATTCATTCATTCATTCATTCATTCATTCATTCATTCATTCATTCATTCATTCATTCATTCATTCATTCATTCATTCATTCATTCATTCATTCATTCATTCATTCATTCATTCATTCATTCATTCATTCATTCATTCATTCATTCATTCATTCATTCATTCATTCATTCATTCATTCATTCATTCATTCATTCATTCATTCATTCATTCATTCATTCATTCATTCATTCATTCATTCATTCATTCATTCATTCATTCATTCATTCATTCATTCATTCATTCATTCATTCATTCATTCATTCATTCATTCATTCATTCATTCATTCATTCATTCATTCATTCATTCATTCATTCATTCATTCATTCATTCATTCATTCATTCATTCATTCATTCATTCATTCATTCATTCATTCATTCATTCATTCATTCATTCATTCATTCATTCATTCATTCATTCATTCATTCATTCATTCATTCATTCATTCATTCATTCATTCATTCATTCATTCATTCATTCATTCATTCATTCATTCATTCATTCATTCATTCATTCATTCATTCATTCATTCATTCATTCATTCATTCATTCATTCATTCATTCATTCATTCATTCATTCATTCATTCATTCATTCATTCATTCATTCATTCATTCATTCATTCATTCATTCATTCATTCATTCATTCATTCATTCATTCATTCATTCATTCATTCATTCATTCATTCATTCATTCATTCATTCATTCATTCATTCATTCATTCATTCATTCATTCATTCATTCATTCATTCATTCATTCATTCATTCATTCATTCATTCATTCATTCATTCATTCATTCATTCATTCATTCATTCATTCATTCATTCATTCATTCATTCATTCATTCATTCATTCATTCATTCATTCATTCATTCATTCATTCATTCATTCATTCATTCATTCATTCATTCATTCATTCATTCATTCATTCATTCATTCATTCATTCATTCATTCATTCATTCATTCATTCATTCATTCATTCATTCATTCATTCATTCATTCATTCATTCATTCATTCATTCATTCATTCATTCATTCATTCATTCATTCATTCATTCATTCATTCATTCATTCATTCATTCATTCATTCATTCATTCATTCATTCATTCATTCATTCATTCATTCATTCATTCATTCATTCATTCATTCATTCATTCATTCATTCATTCATTCATTCATTCATTCATTCATTCATTCATTCATTCATTCATTCATTCATTCATTCATTCATTCATTCATTCATTCATTCATTCATTCATTCATTCATTCATTCATTCATTCATTCATTCATTCATTCATTCATTCATTCATTCATTCATTCATTCATTCATTCATTCATTCATTCATTCATTCATTCATTCATTCATTCATTCATTCATTCATTCATTCATTCATTCATTCATTCATTCATTCATTCATTCATTCATTCATTCATTCATTCATTCATTCATTCATTCATTCATTCATTCATTCATTCATTCATTCATTCATTCATTCATTCATTCATTCATTCATTCATTCATTCATTCATTCATTCATTCATTCATTCATTCATTCATTCATTCATTCATTCATTCATTCATTCATTCATTCATTCATTCATTCATTCATTCATTCATTCATTCATTCATTCATTCATTCATTCATTCATTCATTCATTCATTCATTCATTCATTCATTCATTCATTCATTCATTCATTCATTCATTCATTCATTCATTCATTCATTCATTCATTCATTCATTCATTCATTCATTCATTCATTCATTCATTCATTCATTCATTCATTCATTCATTCATTCATTCATTCATTCATTCATTCATTCATTCATTCATTCATTCATTCATTCATTCATTCATTCATTCATTCATTCATTCATTCATTCATTCATTCATTCATTCATTCATTCATTCATTCATTCATTCATTCATTCATTCATTCATTCATTCATTCATTCATTCATTCATTCATTCATTCATTCATTCATTCATTCATTCATTCATTCATTCATTCATTCATTCATTCATTCATTCATTCATTCATTCATTCATTCATTCATTCATTCATTCATTCATTCATTCATTCATTCATTCATTCATTCATTCATTCATTCATTCATTCATTCATTCATTCATTCATTCATTCATTCATTCATTCATTCATTCATTCATTCATTCATTCATTCATTCATTCATTCATTCATTCATTCATTCATTCATTCATTCATTCATTCATTCATTCATTCATTCATTCATTCATTCATTCATTCATTCATTCATTCATTCATTCATTCATTCATTCATTCATTCATTCATTCATTCATTCATTCATTCATTCATTCATTCATTCATTCATTCATTCATTCATTCATTCATTCATTCATTCATTCATTCATTCATTCATTCATTCATTCATTCATTCATTCATTCATTCATTCATTCATTCATTCATTCATTCATTCATTCATTCATTCATTCATTCATTCATTCATTCATTCATTCATTCATTCATTCATTCATTCATTCATTCATTCATTCATTCATTCATTCATTCATTCATTCATTCATTCATTCATTCATTCATTCATTCATTCATTCATTCATTCATTCATTCATTCATTCATTCATTCATTCATTCATTCATTCATTCATTCATTCATTCATTCATTCATTCATTCATTCATTCATTCATTCATTCATTCATTCATTCATTCATTCATTCATTCATTCATTCATTCATTCATTCATTCATTCATTCATTCATTCATTCATTCATTCATTCATTCATTCATTCATTCATTCATTCATTCATTCATTCATTCATTCATTCATTCATTCATTCATTCATTCATTCATTCATTCATTCATTCATTCATTCATTCATTCATTCATTCATTCATTCATTCATTCATTCATTCATTCATTCATTCATTCATTCATTCATTCATTCATTCATTCATTCATTCATTCATTCATTCATTCATTCATTCATTCATTCATTCATTCATTCATTCATTCATTCATTCATTCATTCATTCATTCATTCATTCATTCATTCATTCATTCATTCATTCATTCATTCATTCATTCATTCATTCATTCATTCATTCATTCATTCATTCATTCATTCATTCATTCATTCATTCATTCATTCATTCATTCATTCATTCATTCATTCATTCATTCATTCATTCATTCATTCATTCATTCATTCATTCATTCATTCATTCATTCATTCATTCATTCATTCATTCATTCATTCATTCATTCATTCATTCATTCATTCATTCATTCATTCATTCATTCATTCATTCATTCATTCATTCATTCATTCATTCATTCATTCATTCATTCATTCATTCATTCATTCATTCATTCATTCATTCATTCATTCATTCATTCATTCATTCATTCATTCATTCATTCATTCATTCATTCATTCATTCATTCATTCATTCATTCATTCATTCATTCATTCATTCATTCATTCATTCATTCATTCATTCATTCATTCATTCATTCATTCATTCATTCATTCATTCATTCATTCATTCATTCATTCATTCATTCATTCATTCATTCATTCATTCATTCATTCATTCATTCATTCATTCATTCATTCATTCATTCATTCATTCATTCATTCATTCATTCATTCATTCATTCATTCATTCATTCATTCATTCATTCATTCATTCATTCATTCATTCATTCATTCATTCATTCATTCATTCATTCATTCATTCATTCATTCATTCATTCATTCATTCATTCATTCATTCATTCATTCATTCATTCATTCATTCATTCATTCATTCATTCATTCATTCATTCATTCATTCATTCATTCATTCATTCATTCATTCATTCATTCATTCATTCATTCATTCATTCATTCATTCATTCATTCATTCATTCATTCATTCATTCATTCATTCATTCATTCATTCATTCATTCATTCATTCATTCATTCATTCATTCATTCATTCATTCATTCATTCATTCATTCATTCATTCATTCATTCATTCATTCATTCATTCATTCATTCATTCATTCATTCATTCATTCATTCATTCATTCATTCATTCATTCATTCATTCATTCATTCATTCATTCATTCATTCATTCATTCATTCATTCATTCATTCATTCATTCATTCATTCATTCATTCATTCATTCATTCATTCATTCATTCATTCATTCATTCATTCATTCATTCATTCATTCATTCATTCATTCATTCATTCATTCATTCATTCATTCATTCATTCATTCATTCATTCATTCATTCATTCATTCATTCATTCATTCATTCATTCATTCATTCATTCATTCATTCATTCATTCATTCATTCATTCATTCATTCATTCATTCATTCATTCATTCATTCATTCATTCATTCATTCATTCATTCATTCATTCATTCATTCATTCATTCATTCATTCATTCATTCATTCATTCATTCATTCATTCATTCATTCATTCATTCATTCATTCATTCATTCATTCATTCATTCATTCATTCATTCATTCATTCATTCATTCATTCATTCATTCATTCATTCATTCATTCATTCATTCATTCATTCATTCATTCATTCATTCATTCATTCATTCATTCATTCATTCATTCATTCATTCATTCATTCATTCATTCATTCATTCATTCATTCATTCATTCATTCATTCATTCATTCATTCATTCATTCATTCATTCATTCATTCATTCATTCATTCATTCATTCATTCATTCATTCATTCATTCATTCATTCATTCATTCATTCATTCATTCATTCATTCATTCATTCATTCATTCATTCATTCATTCATTCATTCATTCATTCATTCATTCATTCATTCATTCATTCATTCATTCATTCATTCATTCATTCATTCATTCATTCATTCATTCATTCATTCATTCATTCATTCATTCATTCATTCATTCATTCATTCATTCATTCATTCATTCATTCATTCATTCATTCATTCATTCATTCATTCATTCATTCATTCATTCATTCATTCATTCATTCATTCATTCATTCATTCATTCATTCATTCATTCATTCATTCATTCATTCATTCATTCATTCATTCATTCATTCATTCATTCATTCATTCATTCATTCATTCATTCATTCATTCATTCATTCATTCATTCATTCATTCATTCATTCATTCATTCATTCATTCATTCATTCATTCATTCATTCATTCATTCATTCATTCATTCATTCATTCATTCATTCATTCATTCATTCATTCATTCATTCATTCATTCATTCATTCATTCATTCATTCATTCATTCATTCATTCATTCATTCATTCATTCATTCATTCATTCATTCATTCATTCATTCATTCATTCATTCATTCATTCATTCATTCATTCATTCATTCATTCATTCATTCATTCATTCATTCATTCATTCATTCATTCATTCATTCATTCATTCATTCATTCATTCATTCATTCATTCATTCATTCATTCATTCATTCATTCATTCATTCATTCATTCATTCATTCATTCATTCATTCATTCATTCATTCATTCATTCATTCATTCATTCATTCATTCATTCATTCATTCATTCATTCATTCATTCATTCATTCATTCATTCATTCATTCATTCATTCATTCATTCATTCATTCATTCATTCATTCATTCATTCATTCATTCATTCATTCATTCATTCATTCATTCATTCATTCATTCATTCATTCATTCATTCATTCATTCATTCATTCATTCATTCATTCATTCATTCATTCATTCATTCATTCATTCATTCATTCATTCATTCATTCATTCATTCATTCATTCATTCATTCATTCATTCATTCATTCATTCATTCATTCATTCATTCATTCATTCATTCATTCATTCATTCATTCATTCATTCATTCATTCATTCATTCATTCATTCATTCATTCATTCATTCATTCATTCATTCATTCATTCATTCATTCATTCATTCATTCATTCATTCATTCATTCATTCATTCATTCATTCATTCATTCATTCATTCATTCATTCATTCATTCATTCATTCATTCATTCATTCATTCATTCATTCATTCATTCATTCATTCATTCATTCATTCATTCATTCATTCATTCATTCATTCATTCATTCATTCATTCATTCATTCATTCATTCATTCATTCATTCATTCATTCATTCATTCATTCATTCATTCATTCATTCATTCATTCATTCATTCATTCATTCATTCATTCATTCATTCATTCATTCATTCATTCATTCATTCATTCATTCATTCATTCATTCATTCATTCATTCATTCATTCATTCATTCATTCATTCATTCATTCATTCATTCATTCATTCATTCATTCATTCATTCATTCATTCATTCATTCATTCATTCATTCATTCATTCATTCATTCATTCATTCATTCATTCATTCATTCATTCATTCATTCATTCATTCATTCATTCATTCATTCATTCATTCATTCATTCATTCATTCATTCATTCATTCATTCATTCATTCATTCATTCATTCATTCATTCATTCATTCATTCATTCATTCATTCATTCATTCATTCATTCATTCATTCATTCATTCATTCATTCATTCATTCATTCATTCATTCATTCATTCATTCATTCATTCATTCATTCATTCATTCATTCATTCATTCATTCATTCATTCATTCATTCATTCATTCATTCATTCATTCATTCATTCATTCATTCATTCATTCATTCATTCACTTTACTCTTATATATATTGCCAACTCAAAATACGAATGTCGTATGTAATTTTTCTCGACGAAAATATTCGAATGCAAAAAAGCTAAAAAGGAATTTAAAATGTTTTTCATATTTTGATTTTTTTCTACTTAAATAAAATTTTTACACTCGAAAAAAATTATTTATAAACAAATTTTTTTTTTACAAATCGCTCCTTTACTTGTATAGTGTCATAACTCAAAATATTTGATTTTGCAGAAAACCCGTTTAAAGTTTACTATTGAAACTGGTTTTTAATTGAAAAAGGCCGGTACATAGAAAATGTAATAATAGCGTGTACTCTTCTCAAACGGTGAGTTTAAAAGATATTATTACGAATTTTTGACACAATATAAAGCACGATATAACGAATAATTCTGCATCATTAACTCAAAAATCGCATTTTTTGAGTTATGACACTATACAAGTAAAGGAGCGAAATATTAGTAAAAAAGTTTAAAATAAATTAACAATTTTTTTTTAGTCAGAATTTTTTAATTTTATTTTAATTAAAAAATTAATATCACCTTGGCCGTTCTGGAAGGTGTTCATTGATTCATAGAGTCGTATTTAATGTTTTACTGTTTTTTTATGAATTTTCCTAATTTTTCCAAATTGTTTAAATTTTTTTTAATATATTTACTTAGTCTTAAATTATATAGAAAGACATAACAAGCATTCACAAGTACTTACATTACATTTATTCATACAAAATGCCTTTTGAGAGCAATTTCTTTTTAAACGTAATTGCAAATTTTATATTTTTGAGTTAAGTTTCACAATGTTTTATATGTAAGTATGAAAACTACTTGCAGTCATGTACCTTTAGTTGTTTTCATTTTGTAATATTACCTTTCTCAGCTACTTACATATTATTTATAACAAGTACAAATTTAACAAATATCATAAAGTTACAAAAAAAAAAAATAAAAATGAAGAAAAATGAATTATTGTCGGCTAAGACGAATCGAAAATATACTTCACAGATTCAAAAGTTATGAACGAAAATTGCCGAAAATTAATCAAGGCAACTAGACACAAATTCGAGTTTTTTTTCACAAAATTTAGTCATTCACAGGGTTTGAAAAATTGAAAAACAAAAAATGCAATTTTATAGGGCTATCAATACATCCTATTTAGAAATACGTGGGACGCATGTTTCTTTTTGATGAACATTTGGTATGGAATGCCTTATATATTGATTGAAAAAATTCGTTTAATAATTTCGAATGATATTTAAAAAAAAAAATATTTTTTAGCAAAAGAAGAAAAGGAGTAGGTATTTGGGCTTTCAATCGCGAAATCCCGATTCCAGAAATCTCAGAATTTTGGGGATTAGGCGAAGCCTGAATTTAACGAACGCGTGGATTCAAAGGTCCAAAAAATCTGAAAATTTTCAAGAACGAAATGTATCCAAAAAATCTCGGAATCCAGAGATCGGGATAAGAAGAAAGCATTTTGAAAAAAAAAAATTATCCGTGGACATTTGTTTTCGAATTTTTTTCTATTAAATTCTTTTAACAATTTTTGTAACAACATTTTTTCACCAAATCTGTTCTTCTTTTTTTTTTCAAATAAATTTGTTTGCAATAACCTTTTTTTGTTCCGAAGAGGGTTTTTCATTCCGTAAGACCGAATTTAACTTAACGAGTAAAAATATTAAGCTAACTCAAAAAAGAATTATCAGTACGATCACAATGAGAATAAATGTGAATGTACCTACTTAAGAAAATGTACCTAAACACAAAGCAGACAAACACAATCCCAAGTAAGTATTTTATATGACTGTAAAAATGCGCTAGAGGATGTGAATGTATGACTGTAGTTATGAACGAGTTTATACATATGAAAATATGAATTTTTTTATAGGATGTTGTTAAAAAAAAAATATGTAGCAATATAGCGTTTAAACGCTGGTTTCTATTTTCATTTCAACATTACAAATGTGTTAAATTTTGTGTTAAAAAAATATTTTACATATGTCCAGGGAGAATTTCGTACGAACTTTAGCTGGCATAGAGAAAAGGTTTTTTAAAAATTACTGCAAAAAAAAAATAAAAATAAAACAAATCGTTAAAATAAAAGTTGTACAATTCTACATAAAGCAGACAACCAAATAATAAAAAAAAAAATATTGAATTAGAACAGAGTTTACTTATTGTTAGTTTTTATACCCTCCAACCACAGTATGGGAGTATACTCACTTTGTCATTCCGTGTGTAACGCATCGAAATATCGGTCTAGGACCCCATAAAGTATATACTTTATTGATCAGTGATCGATTCTGTGGATTCTGAAGTTTGGTACGAATATGTCTTATTTTATTGGGCTGGTTAAGTTCGAACATGGGCAAAATCGGATCAGGGGGAAAAAGTTCCCCCCTTAAAAACCATAGCAACCTCTGAAAAAACGCATTTTTTATAGGTTTTTTGTACACTCAAAATAATCACTCTGTTAAATTACAGAGATACTCTGCTGAGCCAGCAGAAAATACCATAGATTTCCAACCAGCAAGATTTTTTGTTATTTTACGAAGAAAACTCTGTAAAATGATTTCGATAAAAAACTGTAAATTTATAGAATTATCTGTAAAATATTGATAAAACCGAAAAGAATTTTACCAAAAAAACTCTGTAAATTTACAAAGTTTTAGGTAAATGCATTTTATGAGTTCAAAATTTTACAAAAAAAACTCTGTAAATTTACAAAGTTTTTGTTCATTTATCCATTTTATGAAAAAAACTTCTCTGCATCAAAAAGATTAATTAAAATTAAAAAAAAAATTAAACTAATTAAAATTAAAATTTTGTTAAATTTGCCCGCTTTAATGCTTTCAAACTGTAAATTTACTTTTAGATTTTTGTGAATATTACGAGTTCTTAACAAGTAACTCCAATTTTACACGTCATCATATAGAGATTACAAAGTTAAATGTAAAATAACAGATAAAATTTTGTTTTTCGGTTACAAGGAAATACAAAGTATTTTCTTAAAATCTGTATTTCGACAGATAACTTTGTCAAATATCTGTCTAATTGAGATTACAGTCATTTTACAGAGTATTTAACAGAGTAATTATTTTGAGTGTACTTTTGCTAAGCAAACGAAACATTTTTATGTCAGAAAAAGTTCAAAGTCCTGCAGTTGGATCCAGAAGGGTTGTCCCCCATTGCCGAAACCCCCCCCCCCCAATAAAAAAATACGCCCCTGCTTTTTTTTTAACGTGTTGGAGGGTATAAAAGATTCGGCACAGCCGAATTTAACACTCTCACTTGTTTTTTACTAACATATTTTTTTTTTTGAGTGTAAGCAAAAAAAAAAATTCTTTAACAAATTTAGCTGTAGTTTGTATTTTGTTGTGGTTATATTGTTTGTAATAAAATAATTTGTTTCCAGTATTTCAGACATTGCACATTGGGATAAATCTATATGAATCTATTCATTAAACAAAAAAAAAAAAACACTAAAAAATCGACGAATAACAACACAAAAAAATATTAAATTAAGCAAATTTAGTGTGGAACACTTCATATAAAAGCAATAAATTCTCCTTACTTTTTGTATTTTAATATAATCAAAACAGTACAATTTAAAAAAAAAAAAACTTGTCAAATAAAAAGAAAGTATTGGAATCCCAATTTACCAATATTTTACAGTTTTCGCTGTAATTTTTTTACAATAGGTCTGTTTGTTTACTTAAATTTCTTACTATTTTTACTACAACTGGAAATTTTTGTTTACTTTTTGTACTGAAAATTTCCAGTTTTTGACTTTTTGCCAAGGGTCCCCATAAGCTGCCCCAATGTGCATTGCCAGATTTTAACAGTATGGAAGTGTTTTTTTTTCGTTTTAATTTTTTTTTTGTTAAAAAAATATTCTTTAAAATTTCATATAAAGAAAAAATGTTCTTTTGACATGTTTTGTGTATAGATATTAAGTATTTTCGGGTTCAACTTATTTTCAAGAGAATAACTAAAATATTCAAAAAAGCATTCTAGGAAAATATTTTGAAAGAAAAATACAGAAAAATACAATCGGATCAGTGTTGGCAAAGCATTAGCAACAGTGGCCCAAGTGCTGACATAACGTCAGCTAAAGAGCTTTGCAATGCCTGAAGTATAATATTAAAATTGGGTATAACGATGCTGTTCTCTAAAGTTGGCAAAACGTCGGATTTACAAGTAAAGACATATAAATCTTTTATCATTTCACATGTAAAATTTTTTATTTAAATGGAAAAATATCAACTGTAAGACCTTGTCAGACGTTTTTCATTACCCTGCTTACTAGGTTGCTCCACAAAAATAAGTATTACCCATTTGTTGTTCATTCGTATGAGTGTTATTCAAAGTTGGCTGTATTTCTATTTTTTTACATCTTGATATTTATTTCATGCATACTTCAAGCACCTTTTTGCTTGAATTGTAACTGAACTACATACAGTGTGTGCCAAAAGAATTTATACAGGGCTAAAGTATTCGTTAAAGGAGAGGTTAAAAATCCTAAAACTTTGTATTAACAAACTAGTATTATTTTACAAAGTGTGTATGTAATTTATGCAATATGAGGTTCATGAATCTGCAGTTGTACAAAGGGGATCAGAAAATTTAAAACTTTTCAAACCCTTTAACCCTTTTGAGGCGTGCTTAATGGGGGGAAAAAATATGAGATTGTGTTATTTAAGTGAAAATATCCTAAATTAATACGCTCAAAATAATAACTCTGTAAAATACTCTGTAAAATGACTGTAATCTTAATTCAACAGATATTTGACAGAGTTTTCTGTCAAAAAACAGATTTAAAGAAAATACTTTGTATTTTGTGGTGACAAAAAAACAAAGTTTCATCTGTTAAATTACATTTAACTTTGTAATCTTAATTTTACAGATAATTAACAGAGTTTTCTGCTAAAATACAAATTTAATTTTTTTTTAACCAAAAAACTTAGTTTTATCTACATTTTTACTTATTTCTATGTAATCTTAATTTCATAGTTAAAAACAGAGTTTTCTGTAAAAATACCAAAACTGTATCCGTATTTTTTTTTTTTTTTTGAGAAAATGTTAAAAAAAAAATCTTTTCAAAAATCTTATAAAAATTTTACAAAAACACATGTATTTTACTAAAATCTGTAAATTTACTGAGTTTTTTTCTGTAAAATTTTGGTTGCATCAAATGCTTTTTACAAACATATGAGGCATTCCACACCAAATGTCCCGCTACAGAAAAACATGTGTCCCGTAAATTTCTGAATAGGTTGTTTGGATAGCCCTATATGTAACTAAGAAAATTGCGTTTTTGTTTTTTCAAATTTTCGAAAACTGGGCTTAGGAGGCGTGGTCAAATATTGGAAAAATGGTAAAATTTGTGGCGAGTTGCCTTGATTAAATATTTATCACATTAAAACGGAATGCACCACAATGTCAAAAATTTACGTTCTTATATAGTTTTGTATGGGCTATCGATAAATTTTTTTTTTTTTTTGGAAAATTTTCAGAACCCGTTCTGAAATTTTCCATTTTTTTAAAAAGTCAATTTATCAAAAATCCGGCCACTTTATTTTTTCTTTTTTATTTATTTTTTTAAAAGTTTAGATGTTTGTCCATCCACACAAAAAAAATCAGAAACACGTTCATCTTTTTTTTCGAGAAAATCGCATTTGAACTTTAAATTTTATAACAATTTTGTTATTTGCTTGTATTTCTTTGTTTTAAAGTTGCGAATGAGTAATATTAATTGCATAAATATTCGTCATACGCTCTGTTGACACAAGAAAGTACAAGCAAATTACTAAATTGTTATGAAATTTAAAATTCAAATGCGATTTTCTCGAAAAAAACGATGAACGTGTTTCTGATTTTTTTGTGTGGATGGACAAACATCTAAACTTTTAAAAAAATAAAGAAAAAAGAAAAAAAAAAGTGGCCGGATTTTTGATAAATTGACTTTTTTAAAAAATGGAAAATTTCAGAACGGGTTCT
The DNA here is from genome assembly GCA_963921195.1 of Pegoplata infirma. Lineage (NCBI taxonomy): Eukaryota > Metazoa > Arthropoda > Insecta > Diptera > Anthomyiidae > Pegoplata > Pegoplata infirma. The sequence continues at coordinate 64,757,958 of OY992538.1, forward strand.
GAAAATTTTCCAAAAAAAAAGTTCAATCGATAGCCCATACAAAACTATATAAGACTGTAAATTTTTGAGATTGTGGTGCATTCCGTTTTAATGTGATAAATATTTAATCAAGGCAACTCGCCACAAATTTGACCATTTTTCCAATATTTGACCACGCCTTCTAAGCCCAGTTTTTGAAAAATTGAAAAACCAAAAACGCAATTTTCTAAGTTCCATATAGGGCTATCCATATCACCTATTCAGAAGTTTACGGTACACATGTTTTTTTTCGCTGGACATTTGGTGTGGAATGCCCCATATGTAAATTTACAAATTTTTTCTTTGCTAAATGTTTTATTAAACCAATATTTTACTAGAAACTCTGTAAATTAACAGTTTTTTTTGTCAAAATCATGGAATAGTATGATGTACTCTGTTAAATTAGCAGAGTTTTTCTGTAATTTAACAGAGTTATTATTTTGAGGGAGAGTTTTTCTTTGCTAAATGGTGTTTTATTTAGCCAATATTTTACTAGAAACTCTGTAAATTAACAGTTTTTTTTTTTTTGTCAAAATCATTTTACAGAGTTTTATAGTAAAATTACCAAGAAATATTGCTAGCTGGAAAAGTATGGTGTACTCTGTTAAATTAGCAGAGTTTTTCTGTAATTTATCAGAGTTATTATTTTGAGTGTATGTATTTATTATGGTTTACATAGAGTTTCTGAATAACCGATAAATTTAGTAACCGCGGTTTCGGTTATAAAAAATTGAATAACCGATCGGTTTCGGTTATTTTCGGTTATCAGTAGAAATTTTATTTCGGTGAAAAAACTTTATTTAAAAATATTTTTTTATTAAAATCGAATTCAGTTTAAATTCCCATTTTGGTTAAGCTTCCGCTTATGTCTTTAAAAATAAGAATTCAGTTCATCTTCCAAAGATCCAGTAGTTCCTCAGTCGGAGAACTGGATAATTCTTCAACTGGATTTAAACACTTAAGTTATCTCAATAGTAAAGTAAAAAATGTAAATTAAAAAGATTTTAAATTTGCTATCAAGGCGCATTTAGACGGGAAAGAAAACCCCTAGACCCGAGTAAAAATAGACATATATTACAATATATAATTTGATACAAACATAATAAATTATATATAATTATACATCCCTGAGATATTTTCTAAATTTTTTTAATGCAGTATATGTAGTAATATATAATTTAATCATGATTCGGATTAAAAGGTGTACGGTTGATATAATTATATAAAATTATATGAGGGTCAATACAAAATTTGTTTTTCTGTATAATTTAACATAACATTATATATAGCTTATTCTGTTCCATATAAAACTATATATGTTTCCAATTAACCAAAAATTTTTCTAATTTTTTTAGGCAAAGTATAAGAAACTTTTTAAAATGTTCCTAAACATTTCCTTGTTAGGGTTATGTATATCACCTATCTGGTTCGAAGCGTACCCAAACATTTTTTTTTTTTGAAAATTATATGTTTGGTGAATGTATCGTTGACCTGTGGTGTATCTCAACCCAAACCAAAAAACACCAGGATTTTATATGTTTTTATGCAATTATATCTAATTAGATCCACCAATATATGGCAATGTCTGGTCAAAACTCGGATGGAATCAAATCATATTTTATACAAGTTGATCTTTTTTAATGCAAAAACATCCACCATTATTCGGATCAAATTGCGTATTAATATATATTGTGTCATATATCATCATATATTGCATCATATAAAAATTTTTACTCGGGGATTTAAAGTAAAACATAACTCTGTGGTGATATAGTTTTGACTTTAAAAATTGTTGTGTCAAATCTCATTTCTTTAATAATTGTTTTTGCTTACCATTTTCATTATATTATTATTTGTTTTCGCACATTTGGTCAATAATTTGTAGATTGGAAACCGAATTAAAGTAAATAAAAAATATATAAACAAATTTTATTTAACATTTCAATTTTAAAAGTTACCTCTATCGTCTAATCACCCCTTTATAAACTGTATTTTTATTGAGACGAACAATCTAAGTTATCTGAAACTTCAAATTTCTAAAATTTGTCTCCGCTAGTTTGTTGTATTTTTTTTCCGAATTGCGTAAATCAAAATTAACCCCCAGTTTCTGTATGACGAACGAACGACGAACGTCAAAAATTTGCATGCATATTGTTAGTGTAACAAAATACATGTAAATTTTTGACGTTCGTCATACGTTCGTAATATAGAAACTGGGGGTAAGTCTGAACCCAAAATTGTAAAATTTGTCGTTGGATTCATGGATATTAACATTTGTGTATCACCTACCTCTAATATTTTTTTTTTTAACGAAAAACATACAATATATATGGAAAAAGTTCTTAATTTAAATTACTTTTTTTAAATGAAAAAAAAAAAATTAAAAAATCTATTCTATTAATGAAAAGCGGGTAACCGAAAATATATGGGTCGGTTTCGGGTTCGGTTTTCGGCTTCAATAACCGCGGTTTCGGTTACGGTTTTAACCGAAACAGAAACTCTATGTTTACATAATCATAAAATTGTGGTACTTAAGTGCAAAAAGTATAATTGTTTTTTTTTTTCTCCGGCGTATGTACCCCATAGGCACATTAGTCGACGACAAAAGAATCCCATAGTGTACTTTCGTCGCCGGGAAAAGTGCCCCATGGTGTCCATTCACCGATGGTGGTGAGTATACACTTAAGTTGAGGTAGTTGGCCGGAAAATGTGCCCCTTGAGGGCTGTATTTATAAATTGTGTTTTCAATACTAATCTTCTAAAAAATATATTTTTAATATATTTCAAGTTACTTTACTTAATTTTTTTATTTTCGATTTTCAAAAAATTGCATACCAGTTTTGTGAGAGGTTAGGAGAAAACGAGTGAGTGTTTCTTCACAATACAGCAGCAGACAGTAAAATTTTGTTTCTGCGGCAACAACAAAATACATGTAAAAATTTTGCTGTCTGCTGCTTGCTGCTGTATTGTGAAGAAACACTGAGAGTGTTACATTCAGCTGTGCCGAATCTTTTATACCCTCCAAAATGTAAAACAACAATATAAAAAAAATACAGGGGCGTCTTTTTTTGGGGGGAGGTTGGTGGGAGACGTAAGGGGCAACTTCCCCTTGCGATTTTGAACTTCTTCTGAGATAAGAATGTTGCATTTGCTTAGCAAAAGTACAAAAAACCATGCAAAAAATGCGGTTTTTCTTAGGTTGGTTTAGTTTTCCAAGGGGGAACTTTTTCCCCTTGGTCCGATTTTGGCATATTCGTACCAAACTTCGGAAGTCTAGCTCTTTTATTTTGGACTGCATCGTGTCCTCTACAGACGTACAGATCCCCTTCTATCACTAGAGTGGAGGGTATAAAAAATATTGGACCTGTAGCATAATGTCTTTGTATTCCTTTTTTGACTTGATAATCGGAAAGTTCCGAACAGAGTGGAAAACAAATTTTTTTTTGATTTTTTTTTTTTGTTTTTAGCTAAAAATATTAATTAATATTCAAACCTTGCTGGCAAATGAAAGAAGAGGATCTCCCCTAATTTTTCCATTTTTTTTTAATTTTGCCATATCATGATAAAAGGATGTGAATAAAGTTATTTGAAAACTATCAAAATATTTTGTTGAAAATTTTGAATGATATTAAGGGATTAATTTTTGATAGGACGTTACTCATTCCCTTTTTCCTGATATGTAAAAATAATAAAATACAAAAACTAGGGGAGATCCTCTTCTTTCATTTGTTGAAAATTTTGAATGATATTAAGGGATTAATTTTTGATAGGACGTTACTCATTCCCTTTTTCCTGATATGTAAAAATAATAAAATACAAAAACTAGGGGAGATCCTCTTCTTTCATTTGCTATTGCTAGTGGCATCCTAGGGCAAGTACAAACATTAAAAAAAATATTTTATAAAATTTAATCCCCTAAAACTTTGAAGTCTTTTTAAATGGAAACAGGATTACGAAAAGAACACATATAAATGCAGTTTTATTACATTTAGTCCCTAGTTTCAAATATATATCCAGTTTGTGCTTAACGACTTTTTTTTCATTTTTGTCGGACGGTGTAGTAATTGTTTTTAAAGGATTAAATCTACATTTGCCCTGTATTAATTCTTTTGACGCTCACTGTTCATAAATTCGTAGTACATATCATACAGTCATACACAGCACAGCTCATAAACATTGTAAAAACTGCATTGTAGGAACGTTTTATTTTGTGCATACAGCAGCATTCACAATAATAGCACCATAAAGTTACAAAAACAAAAATAAATTATACAAATATTTTCCCCTAAAATAGAATGTTGCCAAACAATCTTAATTGTATATTGCCTTCTCATTTTGATCGCGTCAAAAATTATAAAAAGGGCGTAGAACTATTGTTTTGGACTTTATTTTTTACTCTAAATATAAACTCACTACACTAAAAAATTTCTGTGATGTGTTCTGCATTCAAAAAAAAAAACTGTTTTAAAAAGACAAAAAAAGCTCGTAATTTTTACTAATTTTAAATTCACACAAATAAATAACAAAAAATTACATCAAAAAGATGTAGTTTTGGGAAAATATTTGGTAAATTCAAAATTTGTTTTGCCACTTATATCTGCAAAACTACAACTTTTCTTTGTCAATTTTAAATTTCTTTTGGTGAATTTACAATTTTTTTACAGAAGTTTTGCTGCTGATACCAAACATTTTACCAATAAAATTAAAAAAATAAAATTAACTAGGAATTCGCGTGATTTTAGGAGAATTTTTGCTACTTCTATTTTACGTTAAAATGTCTACACTTTAAAAAAAACTTGTAAAATTACAAGAAAAACTTGCAACTTTTTTTTAACATGATAATGTTTTTAGGCTAGTGTCTAATTTTAAAAAAGTTGCAGGACGCCACCTCAGTTTGACTATATAAGCTAACAATTATCGAAAAAGAAAACAAGAATTACTATTTTCATTTTCTTAAAACCAAAAATTTTAATAACATGGGTTTGTAACTTGAATAAAAATTCACCTCGTGGTGAATAAAACCGTTTTTCACCAGCTGGTGAATAAAAAGTAACATAACTATTTTTCAACAAAAAAACATTTTTTTTTTTCATCAAATTTTTTTTCATCAAACTCTTTTCAAATTTTTTTTTTCATGAATTTTTTTTTTTTCAAAAAAAAATTTTTTTCATCATTTTTTTTTATAAATTTTTTTTTGTAAAATTTTTTTTTCATCAACTTTTTTTTCATAAATTTTTTTTCATCTAATTTTTTTTTTTCATCAACTTTTTTTATAAAATTTCCATCAATTTTTTTTATCAATTTTTTTTTTTTTATCAATTTTTTTTTTTTCATAAAATTTTTTTAATTAGTTTTTTTCATAATTTTTTTTTTCAATAAATTTTTTCCTTAATTTTTTTTTTATCAAATTTTTTTTTCATCAATTTTTTTTCATAAATTTTTTTTTTTCATAAATTTTTTTTCATCAATTTTTTTACATATTTTTTTTTTCTTTCTTTTTTTTTTACGAGAACTTGCAGATGCTGTGTCTACACAACCAGGTTAATTTATTATGGGTACCAGGACACAACGGAATACAGGGAAATGAAAAGGCAGATGAACTCGCAAAACTTGAAGCTGATGGTTTAGGTACTATGGTGCCAGTTTTACCACCACTTCAACACTATAAACTTAAACGGAATTCCATCAATGTTGCAAAGGCAAACAGGAGGTGGAGAGAACTGACAACATGCAAAATCAGCAGAACTTGTGGCCAACTTATGATCAAGGGAAAACTCAATATCTACTATCACTTACGAGAAGGGTGTTGGAGCGTAATAGTGGAGTTTTTTGGCCAGATGGTTTTCTCCACGATTATGGGTTTTACACATTTATTTTATCCCTTTTTTTTTTTTATACTTTTTTTATTACATACTTACGTTTGTTACTTTTACTTTTTTTTAATAATAATACATTTATTAATTGTTTTTTTTTATTAAAGTAGTTTTTTAATGAATTAATTACTTAAAACTACATGTCATAATTTGAATTTTAACATGATATATTGAAATATAAATTTGTACTTGGCAATCCTTTATAATGGAAAAAACTATGTTAAACATAACGGCTGTAGCTGAAAAGAAAGAAAAGAAGAATATGAAGATAATTAAATACACACTTGAATTTATATACCAGCCAAACCAAGTCGTTTTATTTCCCGCTTCGTTTATAATTTTTTAAATCCAGTCAACTTTATTAATTTTGTTAAGTAAAATTTATAATTTGTTTAAATTTTATCTTTTGACCTTAAAAACTATTAAGGTCCAACATTTTGGCGCCCGAGCAGGGACTTGATTTAAAAAATTAAACACTTTTTTGATAAGTTAATTCAAAATATTTTGTTAATTTAATACAAAATTTGATTTGTGCTAATTTTTTGCAACAAATTTTAATAAAACGACTTGTTGGTATAAGTATAATTGTTGTGCGTGATTAAATCGTTGGTGTTAGTGTTAACAAAATAAATCGCAAAGTTTCGGTGGTTGTTTATTTGCCTTTGGAAGACATCATTGCTGCATCCATGCCTAGCTGCCGTCATTGCCGTTGCCGAAATTGCCGTCCACGACATAACCAGGGGAGTACCAGAACCGAGGTAAAAGCGTAAAATTTTATTTGTGTAACTTAAACCTTAATCTGTAAATTATTCAGATTAAAGAATTCTGTAAATTATTCAGAATTTATTTACCGCCCAATTGCGTGCATTTACACAAATAAATTTACGCTTCATTTTGCATTTAAAATATATTTATATTATCAGTGAACTTAACGCCTTAGTGAAATAATTTCGCGAGTGTTTTTTATTTTATAAATTAATTAAAATAATTGTCTTTATTCCCAATAAATAAGGGTTGAAAAGACAAAAGCACACACACACACACGTCATATAATTTTGTGATCGCGTACCGAATAATAATTATCCGTTCGTATTGTATTTTTCCGCACCGTCGGTAACAATTAATTTAATTAAATTTTATTTATTTATACACTCGCGCTTTTTTCGGCTAATTTTGTTAATTTTTTTTTGTTAAAAAATTAATTTATAATTTTCTTTTAGTTTTCTTTGTTATTATTCGTAAATTTCACATTTATTTTTGTTGTTGTCAATTATTGATCACATCTGTGTTTCATTCCGGTTTGTTCCTATTGTCAATTTATAGAGTTACCAGACATTTAGTGCTGCCAGATATATTGAGTAGCATTGCCAGCTCAAACCAACACTGGGATAGTTCACAGTTCATTGAAAATAGTTCATTGGAAATTTTTAAAATTATCCCTTTGTTGTGAAGGAAAATTATAAATATTAATAATATAAAGTGTTTTAAAGTAATTTTCTTTAATTATTTGATGAAAATATTATATTTCAATATCAAAAGCTGGAAAAAAGTTGACATTTTTGTATTTTAAAAGGAAAGTTGGAAAATTGAAACGAAAAGTGACAACTTTATATAATAATTTAGTGAAGTTTTATAACAAACGTAAAAACTAATAAGAATTTAGTGCGAAATTATTGCCAATTTTGGAAATTAAATTAAAACTTTGTGCCGGCGAGATAATTTTTATAAATTATTTTGGAAAAACGAGCGCGGTGCTTTTTGTTTTTTTATACATTAAAGCCTAAAATCAATTGGTATCGTGATATTTTAGAAACTTTTTGTAATTTTTCTAAAATTTAACTGTGTTTGTTGGATATTATTTGCCAGAAACTGTTTTTTCATTTATTTATTTCAATTTTATTAGCGTGTTGGTGATTTCTGTCTTTTTTAGAGTAGAAATCGTTTGTGATAAACCAATTCCAGAAACAATTTTTGTGAATATTGCAGATTTTTTAAGTTTTATTGCTGAATTTCGGTCAGATTTCAAATTTTACTCATTTTTAGTGGCCACTTTACATTGTCACATTTTAAAATCTGCTAAAATAAATTATTGTTTTTGAGCGCAGTGTATTTTTTCGCAATTTATTGCAATTTATACACAATTTACTGAATTTATTGATAAATTCATTAACAACATCGGAAAAACTTTAGTTTTTGAGAAATTTGGAATATTTTTCCATTTTTTTATTATAACTTTTTTGTGCTTAATATACACTCGTTATTTTTCGATATGGCTGGTGGTAAAAAACACCAAACTCCACCTGTATCAGATGCTTTGGAGAAATTGATACAGCGTAAAGCCAAAGTGGTTGAAAATATAGCTAGAATTAAAAAATCTATTATAGATAAAACAATTTCGTTCAACCCCTTTGAGATCGATTGTCGATTGGATATTTTAAAAGACCATATTACTCAAGCTATGGAATATCAGTCTGAGATTGATAATTTAGATCCTTCAAATGATGATAGATCCGAGCTTGAAGATTTATGTGTGACTACGAAGTCTCTTTTATTGAGTCTTCAGGCCAAGAATAGAAGAACCAGTTTGCCTGAAACTTCTTTTATGATGCAATCACATCATTCTCGGCTACCACATATGCGGCTCCCTAAATTCAGCGGAAAATATTCCGAATATAAGAATTTTATGAGCCTGTTTGAAAATTTAATTCATAATGATCCGAATTTGGCAGATATTGAAAAGTTCAATCATTTGATATCATGCTTATCCGATGAAGCTTTAGGAACCGTTAAAGCTTTTCAGATTTCTGAGGAAAATTACCCCAAAGCCTTGGCAAGTTTAAAGAAGGTTTACGATAATGATTTTCTAATTTTTTCTAAAAATATTTCTAAGCTTTTTGATCTCCCTGAGATCAGTAAACCTTCGGCGTCAGCTTTGCGAGGCATGATTGATACGGTTTCCGCCATTTATGATTCATTGCTTTCTATTGGCGATGATAAAAAGATTTGTAATGGCATGTTGATATATTTAGTGATGTCGAAAGTTGATCCGGTCACTAAAACCAAGTGGGATGAACAGCTTGATTACGACAAGCTCCCATTGTGGTCAGACTGCGAGGCGATGTTGAATAAACGTTTTCAGCATATTTCTGCTGACGAATCTACTGGTGCTAAACCAAAAATAGTAAAACAGAAACCTGTTTTTCCGCCTAAAAATAATTCCAAAACATCACTTTCAGTCACAAAAGTTAAACAATCTGCTGAAAAATGTCTTTTCTGTAAATCTACAGAGCATAAGATTTTTAATTGCCCTTCTTTTGCCGCAGTGCCTGTTTCGCAACGTTTTGATTTTATTAAGGGCGTGCCTGCGTGTATAAACTGTCTTAAAAAAGGACATACCGTAGCAAGATGTAATGCTCATAAATGCAGAGTTTGCAATGGGGCACACAACCAGCTTTTACATCGCTACAGTTCTGGGGTTCAAGGTGCAGCTAGTGTTGAAAATGCCTCTGTGAATTTAAATACAGAGAGGCCCTCATGTTCTCAATCATCGGTGAATTGCTCATCGGCTGATGTGAATGTCATACTTGCCACAGCTGTGGTTAAAGTTAGAACTTCTTCTGGGCAATATGTTTATGCCAGGGCTTTGTTAGATTCGGGTTCTCAATCTAATTTGATTACCGAAGATCTTGCACAGAAACTCAGATTAAAACGAGAAGGAGGCAGATTAGATATGAATGCAGTTGGAGAATTGCCATATAGTTCAAAATCTCATGTCGAAGTATCTGTCATGTCGAGAATTAATTCTACTCAATTCTCAGCGGATTATTGGGTATTAAAATCAATTACGAAATGCCAACCTGATCGTAGAATTTCTACAAAAGATTGGGATGTTCCAGGAAATATTGAACTGGCTGATCCATCCTTTGATAAACCTCAAAGAGTTGATTTGTTAATCGGTGGTGAATTCTTTTTTGACCTTTTAAGTGTTGGACAAATTAAAACTGGTCCAACTACCCCGACACTCCATAAAACATCTCTTGGATGGATTGTGTGTGGAAAACATAATCGTTCTGTGGGTTCTAGGTCAACAATATGCCATATTAGTAATGTTATCGAAAACGAGGAAACTGTAGATTCACTTGTCCGACAATTATGGAAATTGGAGGAAATTTCGAACGAATCTACAGTTATCTTTAGCGAGGAGCAACAAAAATGTGAGGATCATTTTAAAAATTCGGTACGACGATTATCGTCAGGACGTTTTGAGGTCTCGTTGCCTTTCAAATCGGATCCTAATCTTTTGGGATCATCATATGATACGGCCAAACGGCGTTTTCTTGCGCTTGAGCGTAAAATCTCCCACGACGGAAATTTTGGAGAAATGTATCACGATTTTATGAAAGAGTATGTTGACTTAGGTCACATGTCTATTATGGACAATAATATACCGGATGTTCCTCATTATTTTATTCCGCATCAGTGCGTATTGCGTCCTCTGAGCACAACTACCAAACTTCGTGTGGTATTTGATGCTTCGAGTCGAACTTCTTCACGAACATCTCTAAATGATTTGTTGATGGTTGGACCGACCGTACAAGAAGAATTATATTCGACTTTGATCCGTTTTCGATTTCACAAGTTTGTAATCACTGCGGATATTGAAAAAATGTATCGCCAAGTTTTGGTTAGTGAAAAAGATCGTAATTTTCAATTAGTACTTTGGAGACAAAATTCATCTGATCCGCTGCAAATTTATAGATTAAACACCGTTACGTACGGTACATCATCAGCACCTTTTTTAGCGATCAGATGTCTAATTTATCTCAGCGATCTATATAGAGATGTTTTGCCAATTGGGGCAAATATTATCCGCAGTGATTTCTACGTCGACGATTTGCTAACTGGCGCCGATAGTTATGAGGATCTAGTAACTATTCGAGACCAAGTAACTGAAATTTTGTGTTCAGCTGGTTTTAATTTAACCAAATGGTTTTCAAACCACCCCGATTTAAATTTTTCAAGCAATAGGAAATATATTTTTGAAGTTGATTGAAAATCATTCTTCATATGATAAAATTTTAAGAATCATGTGCTTTGTACTAAGATTCATTGACTGTGGTAGAAAATGCAAAATATCCAAGTCAAATCACCCTACTGCAAAGGAGATGAAATGGGCCTTTTATAGGCTTGTGGAAATAATCCAGAGAGAAAAATTCTCTGAGGAGATTAAAAAATTGCAAAAATCTCTTGTGTTGCCGTCAAACATTCAAAGGCTAACACCATTTATCCACAATTTTACAGAGGAAAATCGAAATTTTTCACTAATGAGGGTAGGTGGGAGGTTGCTTAATGCACCATTATCGTACGATACGAAATTCCCACTTTTATTGCCAAAGAAATCTCTCTTTGTGACCCGCTATTTACGTGACTTGCACTATAAAAATTGTCATGCTGGGACCAAAGCATTAATATCCCTTTCACGGGAAAATATTTGGATAATTAATGCCAGGGATGAGTGCAGTAAAATAGTGCGGAATTGTGTTCACTGTTTCCGCTATAAACCCAAATTAATGACTCAAATAATGGGTAATTTACCAACCGATCGGTTGAGAGCCTTACGTCCATTTTTAATAGTTGGCGTAGACTTTTGTGGTCCCGTGAATGTTTCTTTGCGAATTCGCGGCAGACCCCCAATTAAAATGTATATTGCGGTTTATGTGTGTTTCACGTCGAAGGCAGTTCACTTAGAACTAGTATCTGACTTATCCACTGACGCCTTTATTTTATCTTTTAAAAGGTTCGCGGCCAGGAGAGGACTCCCCAGCAAGGTGTACTGCGACAACGCCACCAACTTCGTCGGCGCAGACAGGGTGCTGAAAGCGCAATACGAGGCGTTCGTGAAGGACAGAGGAGAGGTGGAGTCGTACGGAGCATCGTCCAGGGTAGACTTCACCTTTATACCGCCCAGGGCTCCTCACTTCGGAGGTCTGTGGGAAGCCGCCGTGAAGCAAGCGAAGTTCCTGCTTCTGCGAACCGTGGGCAACGCGTCGCTGACACAAGAGGAGATGGGGACAATGCTCGCAGAAGTAGAGGCGGTGCTCAACAGTCGCCCAATCGCACCGCTGTCTCCAGACCCGAACGACGGGCAGGCGCTAACTCCAGCGCACCTGCTAATAGGAGAGGGTCTGCGTTCGCTGCCGCCAGAATCCGCAGAAGGAACCAACGGCAACAAGGGGACGTTCTTGAGGCGATGGCGGATGCTCTGCGAACTCAAGCAGAAGTTCTGGCGGGCCTGGTCCAAAGAGTACGTCCTGGGGCTGCAGGACAAGGGCAAGTGGCACAAAGAAGAGCCCAACTTGAAAATCGGCCAAGTAGTGGTGGTCCACGAGGACAATCTCCCGCCCCGAGAGTGGTTGACCGGGATAGTCGTCGCCGCAACCGCGGGTCCAGACGGCAAGGTCAGAGTAGCGGAGGTAAAGACCAAAAACGGAATCTTTAAACGGCCTATTGCAAAACTAGCCCCACTACCATTTGATTGAAGACCTGCGATCGTTCAATGGGGCCGGAATGTTGGAGCGTAATAGTGGAGTTTTTTGGCCAGATGGTTTTCTCCACGATTATGGGTTTTACACATTTATTTTATCCCTTTTTTTTTTTTATACTTTTTTTATTACATACTTACGTTTGTTACTTTTACTTTTTTTTAATAATAATACATTTATTAATTGTTTTTTTTTATTAAAGTAGTTTTTTAATGAATTAATTACTTAAAACTACATGTCATAATTTGAATTTTAACATGATATATTGAAATATAAATTTGTACTTGGCAATCCTTTATAATGGAAAAAACTATGTTAAACATAACGGCTGTAGCTGAAAAGAAAGAAAAGAAGAATATGAAGATAATTAAATACACACTTGAATTTATATACCAGCCAAACCAAGTCGTTTTATTTCCCGCTTCGTTTATAATTTTTTAAATCCAGTCAACTTTATTAATTTTGTTAAGTAAAATTTATAATTTGTTTAAATTTTATCTTTTGACCTTAAAAACTATTAAGGTCCAACAAAGGGAATGCCGAGCTCTGACTGGGATAATAACTGGCCATTGTCTTATCGGCGTCCATGCCAAGAATATTGGACTTACTTCAGATGTTGTAAAAGATGCGCTTCACCAGGAGTAGATGAAACGATGGAACACATACTTTGTCGCTGCCCAGCTGTGGCAAGGAGTCGCCGATCCATTACCGGTCAGATAAGATTCGGTACTTTGGAGGATATAACGCAAATGGATCTTAGGATATTGAAAAGATTCGCAATGACTTTGAACGTGTTAAACTTTCACCGCTAGCGGGAAAAAGTTTTGTGGTACCGTTATGGACCAAGAGGTCTATGCGAGGTTTCAATCGGACACGGCCACCCTAACCTAACCTAACATTATTTTTTTCATCAAAATTTTTTCTTCATAAATTTTTTTTATCATATTTTTTTCATAAAATTTTTTTATCAAATTTTTTATTATCAATTTTTTCTCACTAAAAATTTTTTTTTTTTTCATATTTTTTTTTCATCAATTTTTTTTACATCAAAAAATTTTTCTTTTCATCAAAAAAATTGATCAAAAACTTTTTTTCATCCAAATTTTTTTTCACCAAAAATTTTGGGTTCATTAAATTTTTTTTAACACAATTTTGTTTTTCGTGAAAAAAAATTTATTTTTTTTACCAAAACTACTTTTCTATCAAGTCAAAGCTTTTTTCATTTGTTTATCAAATGTACATAAAACAAGTGAGAGTGGTATATTCTTTGGTGCCGAATCTTTTATACTCTCCAAAATGTAAAAAAACTTTTTTGCACTTATTTTTGCACTCACTTACGAAATGTACAGCTCTTTTGGTTTTTTAATGGGGTCCTCGACTGATATTTCAATTCGTTTTGCATGGAATAGCAAAGTAATATTTCATTATTTTTTCTAAAAAAACTTTGCTTTGGCAAGTACACCCAAATCTTCCGCAAAACATTATCATGATTTAATGTTTTGGGCAAGAGTACAAAATTTGCAGGCATTTTTCTACCTCCTATTTACCAAAATTTTCCTAGTAATTTTACGGGGTTTTTACCATCGATTTTGTAATTTTACAAGCTTTTTACCAATCAAATTGTAAATTTACAATTTTTTTATGCAATAAAACTTAACCCTTTAACGACCACAGGCAAGTATTCTTGCCAAAGCGTTTTTGGCGATTATTTTTGTTTAAGTGAAAAATAGGGTAAATGTCATAAAAAATGAATTGTAGAGTATAGTTTAAGCAACAAAAGTTTAGTTTACAGTAAGTCTCTAATTTGATCGACTTACTCACTGTAAGCCCTCAAAGTTGGTAAAATAATTTTCTCTATTTTAGGGACAAAAGGACCTTTATTTGTAGATCAAAATCGGCAGCAAGAAGGGGCTTTAGAGGTCCAAATTCTTGTATGGTAACTATTATTGAGTTGCAGATATTAAAAATCACAGCGAGTAGCAAATAGTTTTGGCCAGAACTCCGGAATCGTCAAAGGGCAAATTTTTTCGCAAAGAAAAATAAGGGGGAAGGAGAGTGGTTAGGGGTCCTATTTTTTGTTTCATAACTATTATTAGGTCACAGATCACGACCATGAACAGAAACTCAAAATCGCTTCGGCAGAAAATGTATGGTCGTCAAAGGGTTAAAAGGAGGTCTCGTGACTTTACTAGATTTCTTGCTACCTCCTATTTTACGAAAATTCCTAGCAAAAATTACGATTTTAAAAGCTTTTTACCAATAAAATTTTAAATTTTCAACTTTTTGGAGCAATAAAACTTACAAGGAATTCTTGTGAATATACTAGATTTTTTTTTTGTAAAAAAACGTTGGAAATTTTTAAAATTATTTTATGTTAAAAAACAAAGAAAACTGTTAAATATTGGTTAAATGGGATTACGGGACTTTTTCTAGTAATCTGACAAAGTCTCTTTTTTGTGTGTACTAAAAATTACGAGCTTTTATTGTTATTTTTTATACCCTCCACTCTAGTGATAGAGGGTACATATAAGTTTGTCATTCCGTTTGTAACACCTCGAAATATTGGTCTAGGACCCCATAAAGTATATATATTCATGATCCTCGATTAATTTTAAGACGATCTAGCGATGTCCGTCCGTCCGTCTGTTCGTATGTCTGTCCGTCTGTCTGTCTGTTGAAAACACTCTAACTTTTGAAAGACATTACGGAGGCTCCTGAAGTTTGACGTATATGTTGGGCATTTACCTGGTCAGGTTGGTATTGCAATCCAGTGAAATCGGTTCAGTGGTTCAAAAGTAATAAGCAAATGAGTGAATTTCGGCAAGGGTTTTTCTGGAATTTACGAGATAAAACACACGATAACTTTCGAACGGCAATTCTGAGGGTGCTGAAGTGTGCCATACATATTTGCCGTTCCTCTAAGTCACAAAAATATTTTACAAGGTATTTTTGTCACTCAAAAATATTTTTAAACTAAAACAAAAAAAAAGATACACTCAAAAAAAAATTTTACACTCCAAAAAAAAAATTTGTAATTTTTTTTTTTTTTTTTTAAATTACTAAAAAAAAAATTTTTTACACAAAATAAAATATTTCTAATCAAAAATGTTATTTTTTCACGTTAGAAAATTTACTATCACTTAAAAAGGGCATTGTGGAGGGTATTCATAGATTCGGCCAAGTCGAATTTTACTTTTCTACTTGTTTTAACTTTTATTTTGTTCATAACTGTTTATGCACAAAGGAGTAAGAGAATGTAACATAAGTGTATTGTGTATGTCGTTACAAACATTTAACAGTTTATTGTTTATTTGATGTATGTTAAATATGATTTTTTTTTTGGTGAAATTTCTCTTGAGTTATTTTTTTATTTTTGTTTGCTTTGATAGTGTTAATTTGTTTATTTACGCTGAACAATGTAAATGTTTACAGACAAGTTGTTTTTAATTGCATCAAACGAAAAGGACTTTAATGAATACACACACCCACAAACCAGCTGACTGACAAATGAGTGTCAGTCACTTGTTTTGCATTAAATGTTAGAAAATCTTGTACAAATACACATTAAGCTTTGTAACGTTTATAAGCACACACTCACACACACACTCTCTTTTTATTTGGTAATTGTGTAATTGTTAATATAATTAGTGTTTGAGGTAGTGATGGTAACACTGGTTTACCATGAACAAACTATTTTGTTTTTTGTATAGTATTTTCATGAAAAATAAAGGTTTATACCTTTATGACAAAGTGGATGAGTAAAAGCGAAAATTTGTTGATAGTTAGTTGTCAGTGGTTTCAAAAATTAAATGGAAAATAAATAATATAAAGAGAAATAATTTTAGTATTTCCATGGAAATTTAAATTATATAATTAGTAATAAGTTTAGAATTAAGATGGAAATTTAATTTTATATAATGAAATAAAAATTTTAAAATTTTTAGTAATTCTTAACCACAATAACGACCCAGCAAAAATAAATCGAGATTCACAGCATCTTTTTATAGCCTACCGAAGCGCATCCGAAGAGCGCTCTTGAGGATGCAGTAAAAGTAAGGGGAAATATTTAAATTTTTTGGTAAGATTTTTTGTATAAAACTTTCAACATAAAATTATTTTTTAATAAAATTTCACACTTGCTTTGCTTTTCAAAATTGTTAACACATGTGGAATGAAAAAGATTGAGTTTTGGATAATGACACATGATTTGAGTGCATCATTGTTGCGCATTAATCGGCGCTGCAAAGAGTGCTTCAATCATAATATCTTCAACACATTTTGAATTATGGCGAATAGGATGACCAAAAAACAGCAAATGCTTTTTTTGTTATTTCAAAGAATAAATAAATTTCCATTTATATTTCAAACATTTCTATTTATTTATATCAGAAATTTGTTTTTATATTACAGAAATTTCTATTTATGTTTTAGAAATTTCCAACTGTATTTAAGAAATTTAGGCCTTTGTTCTCTCTTTCACAACTTTTCAATTCACATGAAAATTTCAGAATCACATGAAATCAAGTTTAGTGTTTTGTTGATCACGTTTTCATTCGAAGTTGAAATCGAACAATTAAAATTTAAAAAATTATAAGGAAAAAAGTACATTCGTTTTACTTTCACCAAATTTTATTTATGTGAAACAAAACGAAAAAGAAATTCGGATGTGAAATCTAGAACAGCAAAAAAATTCGGAAATTTTCATTTCCACATTTTTTATGTGAATTACTTTTTTTGGAACAGCGGCCTTAAATTTGCATTTTAAAATATTTTCTAAATGTTTTTCAGAAAATTCCATTTGTATTTCAACTTGCATTTCAAAATTTTATAATTGCTACACTCAAAATAATAACTCTGTTAAATTACAGAAAAACTCTGCTAATTTAACAGAGTACACCATACTTTTCCAGCTAACAACATTTCTTGGTAATTTTACTAAAAGACTCTGTAAAATGATTTTGACAGAAAAAAAAACTGTTAATTTACAGAGTTAATAGTAAAATATTGGTTAAATATGAAAGCTTTTTTACAGAGAAAACTCTGTAATTTTACTATAAAACTCTGTAAAATGATTTGGACAAAAAAAACTGCTAATTTGCAGAGTTTCTAGTAAAATATTGGTTAAATAAACCACCATTTAGCAAAAGAAAACTATGTAAATTTACATATATTTGTAAAATACATTCGATTCAAAAAAAAAAAATACAGAAAAAACTCTGTAAATTTACAGAGTTTAGTTAAATGCATGTTATTTTGTAAAATTTTTATAAGATTTCTGAAAAAAAAAATTTTTATAACTTTTTTGCTACTTTTTCAACTTTTTTTCAAAAAATATACAGATAAAATTTTGATGTTTGGCATCAAGAACAAAAACTACTCAAAACAGATAAATTTTTTGGCTATAAAAATATACGTAGTATTTTGCTTAGATCTGTATTTTAGCAGAAAACTCTGTTAATTATCTGTAAAATTAAGATTACAAAGTAAAAAGTAATATAACATAGGAAACTTTGTTTTTTGTCACAACAAAATACTAAGTATTTTCTTAAAATCTGTATTTTGACAGAAAACTCTGTCAAATATCTGTTGAATTGATATTACAGTCATTTTACAGAGTATTTTACAGAGATATTATTTTGAGTGTATTAAGAAAATTTTATTTAAATTAAGAAAAAAAATAAAAAAAAAATCACGTATATTTTAGAAATTTCCAATTGTATTTCAAAAAATTCTATTTGCACTTTAAAATTGTCTTTTCAGAAAATTCATTTATGGCCTCTGTTCTGTCTTTCACAACTTTTCAATTCACATGAAAATTTCCGAATCACATGAAATCAAGTTTAGTGTTTTGTTGATCACGTTTTCATTCGAAGTTGAAATCGAATAATTAAAACTTATAAAATTATAAGGAAAAAAGTGCATTCGTTTTACTTTCAAAAAATTTTATTTATGTAAAACAAAACGAAAAAGAAATTCGGATGTGAAATCTAGAACACCAAAAAAATTCGGAAATTTTCATTTTCACATTTTTTATGTGAATTACTTTTTTTGGAACAGCGGCCTATATTTCTAACATTTATAAAAATTTTGAAATTCAAACGGAAATTTCTTAAATACAGTTGAAAATTTCTAAAATATATATGGGGCATTCCAAGCCAAATCACTCACTTTTAGACCCGACCCCTTTCGATTTATTTTATTTTTAAATATGTTTTAGTACTTATTAAATGCAACTCGGACACCAATTTTCAGCCTTTTACTTCAAGATGGTGTTGAGTAATCAATTTTTCAAAATGGCGATTTTCTCCAAAAAATTAAAAAATTTCAATTTTTAATTAATTTTGACCATTAAAAAATATAGATATTTTAAAAAAAGTTGGACAATGTTTTGTTGGTGCTTAAATGTAGTTTTAGAAAAAAAATATGAAAAAATTATTCAAAATAATTATCACTTATTTTTTTACGTTTAAAAATTAAAATCGACTTTTTGAAAAAGTCACAAAACCTTCGATTTTTTTGTAAAAAACTACAAAAAACTCTACTCTAAATTACGCAACTTTTAAGCCATAACTCGAGATGTGATCACAATTCTTTCTATTTTTTCTAAAATTTTTAAAATTGCACCTTTTATTTTTTGGCTCTGGTTTATTTTATATGGTGCTCCAAAAAAATTAAATTGCTAGATACTGACCGTAACTTACCTTAGATCTATTCATTTCGAGGTAAAAATACGCCTCACAAAAATTAAGAACGATCGGACGTGGGTAAGACGTTCCGCATGGGCCTTGAAATTTAGAAAACGGATTACAAGGAAAAATATGAATTTTTTTCTGTTTTCTTAATATTTTTGGTATTTTAAGTTAAGTTTAAATTCAAGTGGTTACAGAATTATAATACGGAGTAAAATGTCTCTCTAATAAGGTACCAAAAACTAAAATCGGTTGAAAATCAGCCAAGGTATTACAACTTCCCCAAGCATCTAACGTATGGCAGACCTCTTGATTAAGCAATACAATCCGATTTTTGAAATTCATTGAAATTTTCTACTGTAGTAAAATTTTTTTATTCTTCAAGTTCAAATGTTATTAGATGACAAGTATTTTTCGTATTGTGTTTTGCTAACATGTTTTAACTTAATGCTAAAAATGCCTGCATTTTCAACACCCTTTTGAAATCGCTATTTAAATTTTTTTTTTTTTTGTTTTAAAATTTGGAAAAACCAAAAAAATATTATACTGAAACATGAATAATGAAAAAATGTTATTACAGTAGAAAATTTCAATAAATTAAAAAAAATGGACTCGTATTTTTTAATCAAGTGGTATGGCACACGCTAGATGCCTGGGGAAGTTGTAATAACTTGGCTGATTTACAACCGATTTCAGTTGTTAGTACCTTATTAGAAAGGCATTTTACTCCACAGCATAGTTCTGTAATCACTTGAATTAAAACTTAACTTAAAATACCAAAAAAATTGCGAAAACAGAAAAAAATTCATATTTTTCCTTGTAATCCGTTTTTTAAACTTCAAGGACCATGCTAAACGCCTTACCCATGTCCGATCGTCCTAAATTTTTGTGAGACGTATATTTACCTCCAAATGAATATATTTAGAGTAAGTAAGGGTCAGTATCTACCAATTTTTTTTTTTTTTTGGAGCTCCATATAAAATAAATCAGTGCCAAAACATAAAAGGTGCAATTTTAAAAATTAAAAAAAAAAATAGAAAGAATTGTGATCACATCTCGAGTTATGGCTTAAAAGTTGCGTAATTTACAGTAGAATTTTTATAGTTTTTTACAAAAAAATCGAAGGTTTTGGACTTTTTCAAAAAGTCGATTTTAATTTTTAAACGTCAAAAAATAAGTGATAATTACTTTGAATAATTTTTTCATAATTGTTTTCTAAAACTACATTTAAATACCAACAAAACTTTGTCCAACTTTTTTTAAAATATCTATATTTTTTAATGGTCAAAATTAATTAAAAATTTCAATTTTTTAATTTTTTGGAGAAAATCGCCATTTTGAAAAATTGATTACTCAAGCTGAAAATTGGTGTCCAAGTTGCATTTAATAAGGACTAAAACATATCCAAAAAAAAAATAAATCGAAAGGGGTCAGGTCTAAAATTGAGTGATTTGGCTTGGAATGCCCCATATATAGATGTTTCTGAAATATAAATGGAAATTTCGGAAATAAATTTTTTATTTGCTGAAATAATAGTGAAAATGGTGTAGTCAGGCCTATGAACTTTTTTTTACATAAAAATATATTTTTTTTTTCTTAACAATACTTCAAAATAAACTAAAGAAATATTTTTATTTCAGAAATATTTATCGGATTTTCTGAACTAGTCAATTGTATTTAAGATTTTTCAATTGTATTTCAAAAATAGCCAATTGTATTTCAGATTTTCCAATTGTATTTCAAAATTCGTCAAATTTATTTCATCTTTATTCTGTTTAAATCAGCTCTGAAAAGATACATGAATTTACCGCACTATAAAGGCTTTAATCAGCGCTCTAAACACACCTGATTTCAGTACATCTTAAGAGCGCTTTTAATGTGTATCCAACTAGGGCTCTAAAGTGTGACATCGCCTTAGAGAATCATGCATGAATTCAGCAGGTTTGGATGCTTTCCTTGACTCGAGTTTCCTTTCCAAAAGCTGCTGCCATTTCAGCAAAATTTCTGCTGGGGAGGTCGTTCTGTATGTAACGCATCGAAATATGGATCTAGGACCCCTAAAAGTATAAACATATTACACTGCTCAAAAAATTTGGGGTCTCTTAATGTATTTGACATGAAGTAAAAGAAAATAATGTATCCCAGCAAAAATAAATGGAGATTTTGGCGACACTGCATCTTTTTATAGCATACCGTAGCGCATCCAAAGAGCGCTCTTGAAGATGCAGTAAAAGTAAGGGGAAACAATTTTAATTTTTTGTTAAGATTTTTTGTATAAAACTTACAACACAAAATTATTTTTTAATAAAATTTCAAACTTGCTTTCCTTTTTAAAATTCTTAACACTTTTTGGATGAAAAATATTGAGTTTTGGACAAAGACACATGATTTGACTGCATCATTATTGCGCATTAATCGGCGCTGCAAAGAGTGCTTCAATCATATAACCTTTAACACATTTTGAATGAAAAAAAAAAATTTAGTACACCATCTTCTTTAGTTTCAGAAAATTCACATTATATTTCAAAAAATGTCCAATCATATTGTAGAATCTCCAATTATATTTAAAAATGTCCAATTATATTTCAAAAAATTTTCAATATAATTGAAAATTTTTGAAATGCAATGCAATGGTTATAAATAGTAATATCTGAAATAAAAATGGAAGTTTCTGAAATATAATTTGAAATTTTCAAAATAAAATTTGAAATTTTTAAAATGTAATTGGATCTCTTAGGCGATATTTCTTCCCTATGCTTGCAGGGAGTCAACTGATTTTCAGAATTAGTCAATTGTATTTAAGATTTTCCAATTGTATTCAGAAATAGTCAATTGTATTTCAGATTTTGTAATTTGTATATCAGAAATAGTCAAATGTGCTTCATCTTTATTCTGCTTAATTCAGCTCTAAAAAGATACATGAATTCACTGCATCTTTATAGCGATTTTTTCAGCACTCTAAAGAGATGTGAATTCAGAGCATCTTAAGAGTATATTTTCGGTGTATTCAACTAGCGCTCTAAAGTGTGACGTCGTCTTAGAGAATCATGCATGAATTCAGCAGGTTTGGATGCGCTCCACATGGGAAAAACACCAATCTGGCAGGAAAAAAATCATATCTTCTAAACTATTGGTCTGATCCGATAACAATACTTGGAGATTTTATAGCTAAGGATATGAGATTTTTGTATAATGAATAATAAGAAACTGTTTTTCAATACAGGGTGCCCCAAAGGGTGTTATATACGACTACCTCAGGAGTATTTTTTTTTTGTACCTGTTAGCTGTGGAAAATTATGTTTAAAATAAGAATTTTATACTTTTTGAAAAGTAAATGGGGTTATCAAATATTGTAAGTGAAATCTGATAACATTTGGACATATACCCTACATCCAGCATATAACTAAAATAGGAGTCTTAGCACCTGATTGCATAAACATATACGAATTTTTAGTTAGCCTTTTGTCAATGTATAGTGCCATTGCCTCTTCTGGTGTGTATTATGTCGGTGCTTCAGAGGGGGTAAAATACGGCTTTTTTCATCTTTGTAGCCGTTTTTGGTGTTTTTTTAATTTCATCTAATAATTGGGCTGCATCTCTCTTTCCAGATTTGTACAGACTTACTTTCGTAGCGACCAATAATTATTCCTTGATGTTATTTTGTTCAAGATCCGAAACACGACTCCTCTTGGATTTTTTTGTCGTTTCCAAAAAAGTCTTCAAGGACGCCCTCGAGGTTGTGACGGTCCTGGTTCTTCGCCTTCTACTACAAAATCTATATTTTCATTCAACCATATATTGTACTGATTTTCAAAACTATATAAATTGCGAGAAACACTGGCCCATCTACATTTAAATTTACTACATAAATCTCGCACACTAACAGTTAGTTTTTTATAGCTATCATTCTCGTTGCAGATGTTATTTCCAAGTTTGGACAAGATATAATTGATAACTGTTGAGTTCCGATCAGAAGCACTGTCGCATTTACGCCAAATTTCAAATATCTCTCTCCGTTAAAATGGCATGTAAAACAAATTTAAAAAAACCAAAGAGTTTATTAACCAATTCAAATGATAGTATTAAATTTATTATTATTTATAACAATATTTTTATTAAGAATTTTTTCACCAACTGAATGCGACTTAAATCGGTTATTTAAAAATCATAAAATCAAAAATAATTTTAATTCAGCACGAACTTTTTTCAAGATTTCGACGCTCTTCTATGTTAAAAACAAATTACTAACAATCCTTCGCAATTCTCAACATATACGTGAATCGCGTTCATCGCTGCCTAGGTTTAGAATTATAATTATTGAGAGACCAAAATTACAAAAATAATTTTAAAAAATCGCTACGCAGGCCTACGCAGCTAATTTTTTGAATAGTTATACTTCATTATATGTAGAATAATCTATAATTAAATATTAAGCAGCATCTGACAGCGTCTTTTTGTAGCTCCATAAGAATTTAAACAAGTTAAAAAAAAAACGTTGTTTATGTAATTCGTTACAAGGGAGCCTTCGCAAAACAGATAACATACGGAAATTTATACATAATATACCTAATAGCACCCTTTAAAAGAAATCAAACACTTGGTAGGTAACGGCTTACCCCTTCCGATACACGGCGATGACAAGTTTACTATTATAAATAATTAACTGTGATAGCCCAATAAATTGTCAACATTTGATAGTGTGAATTTTCCTAATGGGTTAACTAAACATTAAGTTCTTAACGGATTAAAACGCAGTCACTATCCCACTTTAAAATCCCATTATAACTTTGTTAAAATCTGTTAGTTATAAATATTTTGAATTATTTCCCGCTAGATTGGCAATTTTTCCCACTGTGCGCTCCTTGACTGAAGTTTCCTTTCCAAAAGCTGCTGCCAGTTCAGCAAAATTTCTATAAATCAAAAAAATTTCATCAAAATCGGTTCAATGGTTTTTGCTGTATAACTGCAACCGATTTTATATATATTTTAACTTTGAAGCGCTTTAAAATTGGAACGGCATACAATTGAGTTGCAACCATGGCAATTGTAGTCAATCAAATTTTGTATTATAAAATTTTTAAAAAACTACAATAGTTCATCTTTTCCCCTTATTTCTTCGAAACAATAGTTCATCTTTTCATACCCCTTATTTCTTCGATTACTGGCATATTGGCTGACAATGTATTTAAGCACAACTGCTTAGAAGAATAATCCATTTATGTATTTAAAGCAGCTAAAGGTATAATTAAATGCATACAGCTTTCTCTAAGAATTTCATTTTAGTTTAGCATTATGTAAAAACTTGTTGAAAAGTCATTATTGAATTTGTTTGGTTTGATATTATTGAACTAAAACAATTTAATTCTTACGAATTTATTTTTTTTTTAATTTATACAGCTGTTGATAAAATTTTCATTATTCTATGGAATTTTTTTTCCTTTTCTCATTTTTTTTTTCAATTTGATTCTTAAATTATTCACAAGTTTGTAAATTGAAAAAAAAAGGAAATTTTTTGTGTTTTTTACTATTTGTAGCATGCATGTGCGTGCTCTAATATGATTGTGTGAACATAAGCAAACATATCTTAAATTCTTAAAATTTAATCTTATGAACGAACAATGCCATAATCCTTTTTTACAATTTTATTTTATTTTTTTTTTAGTTTGAAGTTAACTTTGTTTTCAACTTATTCCTTTACACGTAGACTTTGATGAACAGGGCAGTTTTTTAAACTCTAAACACCAAAAATAATCGTAATGTGGATCGAGGTTCAATTGCATTTTCATTTCTGTTGTTGCTCGTAGGAACTTGACAAACTGACAGTTTTTGTAATAAGTTGAATTAAGAATTAGAATAAATGTCCTTATTCATTTAGTTAGAGAGATAATATATAGAAAACTGAGTAAATATGTGTGGACATGTATGTTTAGTAAAATATATATTATTATATGGAAATGTTTTAAAATGATGTGATAGTTAAATAAAAAATAGAGTAGCTGGAAAAATGTATTTCCAAACAAGGTATAATCTCAGTACAGAACATTTTAAATGGGCTTTTTTGAGTTTGAATTCTGCATTTCAGAAAAATCGATCGAATAAATGTATTAAAATATTTTTTTCGTTTTACTATCATTACTTCAACATATGGTAAGTAAGGTAAACTATACATTACACTCAAAGAAAAATGCTTCTTCATATTGATGAAACGGTTTCATCACTTGCTTTCATCAATTTTTTTGACATATTTCATTATATGTTTTTTTTTTGCAACTACATATATAGCTGCTTATTTTATTTGGACAAAATTCATTATTACAAATTTCAATTTGGCCTCAGCGCCACAAAGTCATTATTGAGGCAAGTTTTGTGGAAGACTTTCATTGATATGATGAAAAATCTAAACCTGTTTTGATCTGGCACATCCACGGCTTTACACGAAATCGGATGAAATTTTTTTTAAATGAAAGCCCACTTGATGTGTCATCATAAAATCAGAGGCGGGTTAAAAAATTTTGATGATTATAGATTTTTAGACCATATTAAATTTTCTTGTTATAAAAAAGCATCACCGATTGTTTTTAAACTACTGGTACAATGATACGATTTTCCGTGATTTTTTTTCAGTAATACCAACGCTCATTGCCTAAATATGTTATAAAAAATTGTGAAACTTTTCTTTTACCGCGAATTAATTGCGATTTTAGGTACATAGATATTTTTTTAACATGATAATGTTTTTAGGCTGGTGTCTAATTTTAAAAAAGTTGCAGGACGCCACCTCAGTTTGACTATATAAGCTAACAATTAACGAAAAAGAAAACAAGAATTACTATTTTCATTTTCTTAAAACCAAAAATTTTAATAACTTGGGTTTGTAACTTGGATAATAATTCACCTCATGGTGAATAAAACCGTTTTTCACCAGCTGGTGAATAAAAAGTAACATAATTTTTTTTCAACAAAAAAAATTTTTTTTTTTTTTTCATCAAATTTTTTTTTTTATCAATTTTTTTTTTTCATCAAATTTTTTTTTTCATCAAATTTTTTTTTTTCATCAAAAAATTTTTTTTTTTCATCAAATTTTTTTTTCCATCAATTTTTTTTTTCATCAATTATTTTTTTCATAAATTTTTTTTTTCATAAAGTTTTTCTTCATCAAACTTTTCTGTTCATAATTTTTTTTCATCAATTTTTTTTTCATCAAATTTTTTTTTCATCAATTTTTTTTTCATCAATTTTTTTTTTTCATTAATTTTATTTTTCATCAAAATTTTTTTTATCAAAATTTTTTTTTTTATCAAAATTTTTTTTCATCAATTTTTTTGTTTTTTCATCAAATTTTTTTTTTTCGTCAATTTTTTTTTCATTAATTCATCAAATTTTTTTTTTCATCTTTTTTTTTTTATCAATTTTTTTTTTCATAAATTTTTTTTTTTCATCAAACTTTTTTGTTTTTTTTTTTTGGTTTTCATCAAATTTTTTGTTTTTATCAATTTTTTTTCATTAATCTTTGTTTTCATCATTTTTTTTTTTTTTTTCATCAAATTTTTTGTTTTTTCATCAAATTTTTTTTTCATCAAATTTTTTTTTCATAAATTTTTTTTTCATAAATTTTTTTTTCATAATTTTTTTTTTTTCATTAACTTTTTTTTCATAAATTTTTTTATCATATTTTTTTCATCAAATTTTTTTATCAAATTTTTTAATATAAATTTTTTTTCTCACCAATTTTTTTCATATTTTTTTCCATGAATATTTTTACATCAAAAAATTTTTCTTTTCATCAAAAAAAATCATCAAATTTTTTTTTTCATCAAATTTTTTTTCACCAAATATTGTGGGTTTATTAATTTTTTTTAACATAATTTTGTTTTTCGTGAAAAAAAATATTTTTTTTTTACCAAAACTACTTTTTCACCAAGTCTAAGCTTTTCGCATAAAATTTTTTTATTTGTTTATCAAATGTACATAAAACAAGTGAGAGTGGTATATTCTTTGGTGCCGAATCTTTTATACTCTCCAAAATGTAAAAACACTTTTTTGCACTTATTTTTGCACTCACTTACGAAATGTACAGCTCTTTTGGTTTTTTAATGATATTTCAATTCGTTTTGCATGGAATAGCAAAGTAATATAACATTAATTTTTTTTTTAAAAAAAACTTTGCCTTGGCAAGTCCAAATCTTCCGTAAAACATTATCATGATTTAATGTTTTGGACAAGAGTACAAAATTCGCAGGCATTTTTTTTTAAATCGTTTGGTCATTAAAGGGTTAAATTTATAATATATATTTTAGAAGAAATGATATATCCTGGCATGTTTTAATAACTCAT
This sequence comes from Pegoplata infirma, assembly GCA_963921195.1. NCBI lineage: Eukaryota > Metazoa > Arthropoda > Insecta > Diptera > Anthomyiidae > Pegoplata > Pegoplata infirma. The sequence goes on from OY992538.1 coordinate 64,785,414, forward strand.
GCAAAAAATGTGTAGAAAAAAAAATCTTTAAAATATTTTTAAGATTTTTAAAACCGCTAAATCTTAAAACCACCATAACTTTTGACCCCCTTGCGCGATTTAATTGACGCGAACGAATTTCTTATTCTTAAATAGCTTCTAATATTTATGCCAACTTTCATCGATGTGCCATCAAAACAAAAATCACATCTTTTTTACCTCAAAATTTAAGTCTTAGATGGAACTCTTCATATCTTCCGGTTTATATGAAAAATAACACAAAAAAATTAAATTTGTAAAATATTTATTTTTTAGATTTTCTTTGAAAAATATAAAAAAAAAACTAAAAAAACTTACCATTTTTACAAAAATGGTAATTTTAACAGTATCATTTTAAAACGCAACTAACCCAGCAAAACTTTGGTAATGGGTAGTGATTATATAACACATTACCAGGTAATGTATATACCTTATTTGTAGCATTATTTTAGGATGTCTTACCAAACATTTGTTCCACAACGTATTATTTTAAAGTGAAAAATAATGCATTACTAATAATTTGCTACGTAATGCATGATTATTGGAAAAATGTATTTCATATTTATTATTTCTAAACATTAAATCATGGATGACTTATATTTGGTTACATTATGTATTATTTAAAAGTTTGAAATAATGCATTATTTAGAATTAAATGCATAATGCATTACAATAACATAAAAAATAATTATATTATAAAAAAATGCATAAGTTTAAACTAGAGATGGGCTCACGACAAGAAATTTCTAACGACACACACGCAATAGCATATTATATCTACTTACACTCACTTACAATCACGTGAGTAAATTTAATACAAAATTACTTTTTCACTACGCGTAACACCTTATATATTACGTTCTGGTATGCTATATGATATACCTTACTCGTAACCTATAAAATATCATATATTTTACACCTTACTGGTATTCTTCGTTATAAATTTATGACTTATTTTATACCTTAAAGGTATTTAATTTTTTTTTTTTTTTTTTTTTTTTTTTTAAAATAATTTAATTTAATTTTTTTAAAATAATTCAGATTTATATTGTTGGACTTTATATTTTATCAATGAATTTTTATTTAGTTCACTTTGAGTCCATATTAATTACACTGTGCTAGTCGCAGGGTGCCCACACCCTGCTGGTAAAGCTAATTAGGGTACGCTGAATTCAATGGTGCTGGCCGTTTTTCGAAGTTAGCGCTCGTATTCGCGATATTATCTATTTAAAATTGTAAAGGCTTGGTACTACAAAAGTTAAATTTGCATGCTTTCTGGACAGTTTTTAAATAAAAATTTAGAAAATGCATTGTTTTTTTCGCGACAAAAATTTTTTTTCGAAAAATTTTGTGTCTGTTATTTATCGTATTCTACTCATTTTCATAAATTAATAGGAAAATAAAAAAAGTTTGAAAAAAAAAAAAATTCGCGAAAAAAATCGCGAAAAAAAATTTACGCGAATAATTAATTTTTTTTTGTATATTTAATAGAGCTTAGATGATTAAAATTTAGCAATTGTCTAAATAATATGAAAAAAATATTTTTTTTTACTTAAAAATAAAAAAAAATTAATCGCGAATATTGGTAATACATACGCTAACTTTGAAAAACTGATATTACAATGGGATTTATTGTAAACGAACTAGCTTTACCAGGTGGCTGTCGTAAATTCAAATCAAACTATACGAGCGCTAACTTCGAAAAACGACTAGCGCCATTGAATTCAGCGTACCCGAATTAACTTTACTAGTAGGGTGCCCAGCTTGTTAAAAAAAAAAGTGTCAAATTCGAGCACAGTGTTATTTCCGAAAAATTATAATTGTTGTTAAACAATTAGAAAATCTAAGACCTCCAAAAATAATTAAATAACAACTCAGGCTAACATGGGAAGTCTTTCAGAGAGCACCCACCGAAACTTTAATATGGGAATGAGGGCATTAAAGATTTTTCGCGAACAAAAAATGTTTTTCGCGAAAAAAAATTCACGGTATTATGGTTTGTTGTGTTAGTTTAACAGACTTGAATGGTTTTAAATTTAAAATTTTAAATCGCGAATACGAGCGCTAACTTCGAAAAACGACTAGCGCCATTGAATTCAGCGTACCCGAATTAACTTTACCAGTAGGGTGCCCAGCTTGTTAAAAAAAAAGTGTCAAATTCGAGCACAGTGTTATTTCTGAAAAACTATAATTGTTGTTAAACAATGAGAAAATCTAAGAACTCCAAAAATAATTAAATAACAACACAGGCTAACAAGGGAAGTCTTTCAGAGGGCACCCACCGAAACTTTAATATGGGAATGAGGGCACAGAAATAACAGCTAACTTTTTTGAGCTGCCTAATCTTAAATTTAAAAAAGGGTTGCCACCTTATGAAAAGATAGGCCTTTCGGGAAAATCCGAATAAAAGCTGAACTAACGGTAAACGGAAAAAACGTGTCATCCTAATTTTAATATAGATTGTTACCCAGCAGAAATTTTGCTAAACTGGCAGCAGCTTTTGGAAAGGAAACCTGAGTCAAGGAGCGCATCCAAACCAGCTGAATTCATGCATGATTCTCTAAGGCAATGTCACACTTTAGAGCGCTAGTTGGATACACCGAAAAAGCGCTCTTAAGATGCTCTGAATTCACATCTCTTAAGAGCGCTGAAAAAATCGATATAAGGATGCAGTGAATTCATGTTTTTTTTAGAGCTGATTTAAGAGGAATAAATATTAAGCACATTTGACTATTTCTGAAATACAAATTACAAATCTGAAATACAATTGACTATTTCTGAATACAATTGGAAAATCTTATTACAATTGACTGATTCTGAAAATCAGTTTACTCCCTCAATCATTTAGAAAAAATATCGCCTAAGAGATCCAATTACATTTAAAAAATGTTCAATTATATTTCTAAAATTTTAAATTATATTTCAGAAACTTCCGTTTATATTTCAGATATTACCATTTATAACCAAAAAATGTTAATTACATTTCAAAAATGTTCAATTATATTGGAAATTTTTAAAATATATTTGGACATTTTTAAACATAATTGGAGATTCTAAAATATGATTGGACATTTTTTGTAATATAATTTGTATTTTCTGAAACTAAAGTGGAAATGGTGTACTCAATTTTTTTCATTCAAAATGTGAGATGTTATGATTGCAGCACTCTTTGCACGCGCTAATTAATGCGCAATATAGATGCAGTGAAATCATGTGTCTTTGTCCAAAACTCATGGTTTTTTATTCAAAAAGTGTTAAATATATTCAAAAGGAAAGCAGGTATGAAATTTTATCAAAATATAATTTAATATTTTGAGTTTTCTATAAAAAATCTTAGCAAAAAATTTTAATTTTTTTCCCTTACTTTTACTGCATCCTCAAGAGCGCTCTTCGGTATGCTATAAAAAGATGCTGTGTCGCCACGATCTCGATTTATTTTTGCTAGGTATATATAATTTTGGTGGCCGTGCGTATATCTGGCATTCCATGCCTAATCGCACACTTTCGGACCCGACCACTTTCAATATACTTTATTTTCGGATATGTTTAAGTACGTATTAAATGCAACTTACACACAAATTTTCAGCATAAGATGGTGTTGAGTAGTCAAATTTTCAAAATGGGGATTTTTAAAAAAATTAAGAAATTGAAATTTTCAATTAATTTGGATTAGTAACAAATATCGATATCTTAAAAACAGTTGAACAACATTTGGTTGGTATTTAAATGTAGTATAAGAAAAAAAATGTGAAAAAATTATTATTTAAAATTAAAAAAGATATCACTTATTTTTTAACGTTAAAAAAATAAAATCGACTTTTTGAAATAGTAAGAAACCTTTGATTTTATTTTAACTCTAAACATTGTCGAGTTGTGATTACAATTCGTTCTATTTTTATACCCTCCAACTACAGTATGGGGGTATACTCACTTTGTCATTCCGTGTGTAACGCATCGAAATATCGATCTAGGACCCCATAAAGTATATATATTATTGATCAGTGATCGATTCTAAGACATTCTAGCGATGTCCGTCTGTCCGTCCGTCTGTAGAAGACAAGATACAGTCCAAAATAAAAGTGATAGACTCCTGAAATTTGGCACATATATGTCTTATAACTTCGGAGATGGGCAAAATCGGACCAGGGGGGAAAAAGTTTCCCCTTGACGAAGTAAACCAACCCACGAAAAAAGGTAACTTTTTATAGGTTTTTTTGTATTTTTGTTAAACAAATGAAACATTTTTATGCTTGAAAAAGTTCAAAGTCTTGGACTTGGACCCAGGGGATTTGAAAATTACTTTTTTTTGGTCTGCCCCCTTTTGTGGGCGGGGATATTATCAAATAATTTATATAATGATGAAATTGTATATCTTTTGTACAAAAAGCATAGTAATTAAATTTGTAAAAATTTCTGACCAGAGAGAAGGTGTCCCCAAGGACCCCCGACAAGGCCCCCCCCCCCAAAAAACGCCCCTGCAAATTTTTTTTTATTTTTTTTTGAACGTTGGAGGGTATACAAGATTCGGCACAGCCGAATTTAACACTCTAACTTGTTTTTTTTTTTGAAAACTGTTTTTTTGACACTAATTTATTTTAAGTGATGCTCCAAAAAAAATTACATAATGACATTGGCCCTAGCTTACCCTAGTTATATTAATTTGGGTGTAAAAATACGTCTCACAAACATTTTGGATGATCGGACGTGCAAAAGGCGTGCATCATCGGCCTTGAAATTTAAATAACAATTGAAAATATGTTTTTTTCTGTTTTCTGAATTTTTTTGGTGTTTTAAGTTAAGTTTGAATTTAAGTGGTTACAAAATTATGATTTGGAGTAAAGTTCCTCCTTAAAAAAGGTACAAAAAACTAAAATCGGTTAAAAATCAGCCAAGTTATTAAAACTTCCCCAGGCATCTAACGCGTGGCAGACCACTAAATTAAGGAATATGAGTCTGATTTTTTAAATTTATTGAAATTTTCTACTATAATAACTTTTTTTTATTCTTCAAGTTCAAATCTTATTAGATGACACGTATTTTTCATAATGTGTTTAGCTAACATGTCTTGAATTAATGCTAAAAATGCCTGTATTTTTTAACACTGTTTTGAAATCTCCAATTTTAAATTAAATTTTTTTTTTAATTTTTGGAGAATTCAAAAAAATATTTCACTGGAACATGAAGGAATGCTATTGCAGTAGATAATTTCAATAAATTTTAAAAATGGGACTCGTATTCCTTAACCAAGTACTATGATACACTAAACTGACATTTTTCTATATTGCAAAAAAAAATTTCTCCAATTTTCAAAGTCCGGGCATTTTTTTATTCTACTAGGATTAAAACGGATGTTGTACGAATTTGAGGTCAATCGGATTAAATTAACCCGTGGTGCCCGGCGGTCATCGTTTTGGATTTTTGAAAAATTAAAAAAAAAATAAAAAATTTTAATTTTTTTCGACACATCATATTTGTTAATTTTGATGCGGTGAGCACGAATATCAAAAAAAAATTAAAATCGGTCGAGCGGTTTTCGTGATATCGCCATTTGAAATTTTCAAAAAATGGCGGTTTTTTCCTACGTTCAAGAAATTTTTTAAAAAACATCACAATTTTTTTTTTTCCTCGGCCATTTCATAAAGCTTAAGACAATATCTCATTTAAATCTAATTTGAGCCAAATCCGATCATTTTATCCCGTGGCGCCCTTCGGTCAAAGTTTTGGATTTTTGAAAATTTTCCACCAAATATCCAAAACTTTGACCGAAGGGCGCCACAGGATAAAATGATCGGTTTTTGGCTCAAATTAGATTTAAATGAAAGATTGTCTTAAGCTCTATGAAATGGCGGAGGAAAAAAAAATTGCGATGTTTTTTAAAAAATTTCTTAAACGTAGGAAAAAACCACCATTTTGGGCATTTTTTGAAAAATTTCAAATGGGGATATCTCGAAAACCGTTAGACCGATTCAAGAAATTTTATGAAATTCGTTTTTAACATGCCAAAATTAATTAAAATAATGTATCAAAAACATTTTTTTTTTTTTTTAATTTTTAAAAAATCAAATTTTTTTGGTGGAAAATTTTTCAAAAATTCAAAACTTTGACCGGATAAAATGATCGGATTTGGCTCAAATTAGATTTAAATGAAAGATTGTCTTAAGCTCTATGAAATGGCCGAGGGGAAAAAAATTGTGATGTTTTTTAAAAAATTTCTTGAACGTAGGAAAAAATCTCCATTTTTTGCAAATTTCAAATGGCAATATCTCGAAAACCGTTCGACCGATTTTATTTTTTTTTTTTTATATTTGTGCTCACCGCATCAAAATTAACAAATATGATGTGTCAAAAGAAATTTAAATTTTTTAATTTTTTTTTTTTAATTTTTCAAAAATCCGAAACTTTGACCGCCGGGCGCCATGGGATTATTTAATCCGATTGACCTCAAATAAAAATTTGCCCGGACACTTGGGAAAATCGAAAGTTGAGAAAAAAATGCCAGTCTAATATACACGTTAGATGCCTGGGGAGGTTGTAATAACTTGGCTGATTTTCAACCGATTTTAGTTTTTAGTATCTTATTAGAAATGTATTTTACTCCAAATAATTCTGTAACCATTTGAATTCAAACTTAACTCAAAATATCGAAAAAATTGAGAACTTTAATAAAAAGACATATTTTCCGCCGTGTAATTCGTTTTTTAAACTTCAGGGCCGATGCGGCACGCCTTACCCATGTCCGATTGTTCAGAAATTTTGTGAGACGTATTTCTACATTCAAATAAATATAAACAATTGCAGTTGCGGTCAATATCGCACAACTTTATTTTTTTTAGCAACATATTAAATAAATCATAGTCAAAAAAAATAAAAGTAACAATTTTCGAATTTGAAAAAAAAAAATGGAATTGCGATTACATCTCGAATTATGGCTTAAAAGTTGCTAATTAAGAGTAGAAATTTTAGAGTTTAAAAAAAAAAAACGAAGGTTTCGTGCTTTTTCAAAAAGCCGATTTTAATTTTTAGTCACTTAAAAGTACCCAGTCAGAAATTGCCAACCGTACCAAAAATTTTGTGTTGGTACAATATCGGGCTAGCCAAAAATACAACATTGTATAATGTAAAACAGTTTTACTAAAAATATTGTGTTGGCACAACTTTGTTTTTACATAAAACACTACACTATAGATTATAATTTTAAAGTTTTACATTTTTATTTTTTTTTTAAGTTTTTGATTTACATAGACCTCAACTCTTTAATCTAAGTGAACACTTAAGTAGTTGCTTTTTTAACCAATTTGTACAAAATGGTCACTAAAAAGCACTACATCGAGATTTTCAATATATCCCTAAGCAAAAGTTAAATCCAATGTCGTAAATTTGTAAAATCAATGTTAACCCAACGTTAAAACAAAAGTCGAGCGATCGTTGGCCACTGTTATCATTTCAACCTCGGAATGACATCGTAGACTTAGAAACGGGTATGATTCGCCAACGTTGGTACCGTCGCCGCCAACTTCATTCCAACGTTGGCCCGTTTGTATTTTTCTGCCTGGGTAAGTGATAATTACTTCGAATAATTTTTTCATATTTTTATACTACAGTATGGGGGTATACTCACTTTGTCATTCCGTTTGTAACGCATCGAAATATCGGTCGGGGACCATATAAAGTATATATGGGGCATTCCATGTGAAATCGGACACTTTGAAAAACTTTTTTTTTTTGATTTTCCCAATTTATTTACAGTTTTTAGTACCCTTCGAAAACTCTTTCGTGGTAAACTTTCAGATTTTTTTGATTTCATGGGCTCTCCCATCTGGAGACCCCATGAGACCCTAACTTTAAATCCAAATTTCGATTTTCGCGGAATTTTCAAATGCCTATAACTCTGCAAATACTGCAGATACGAAAAAAAAGCATAAAAGCATTTTTGTAGTCCTTAACTTGTAGAATAAGACCGCCGAAAGCCCTCCGAGTTATAGTTTTCGAGTTATTTCATGATCAAATTTCTCAAGACCCCATTCCCATATCTCGAAAACTAAGCAAGATAGAGCGATTCTGACCAAAATTTTGGATCAAAATCAATAGTGACCCTATAATAGTGTACGCAAATACTCATGGGCGGACCCCATATATTGAGGGCCCGTAGGGTCCTCACATTGGGACTCCATAGGGTCTACAGAATCCGTTAGTTTAAGGAATTTTTTACTTATTTTAAAAAAATATTTTTCCTCTGGATAAAAACAATTAAACTTATATTAAGTACAATTTTACTTACTTTTAAGATATATTTAAGTAAATGCATTACTATGTTTTAGGAAAAAATATACTTGGAAGAAGAATTAATATCTTTGGAGCCCTCGCATACCCTTCTTTTTTTAAATTAAGTTCAACATGCTTTAAAAATGGTAAAAAATTTTTTCAGTGCAGGGGGAAAAAAGTTCCCATTTGAGGAACTAAACCAACCTCTGAATAACACAATTTTTTTTAAGTGTTTCTTATATTTTTGTTAAACAAATAAAACAAATTTATGCAAAACAAATTTAGTTTTTTTGCCCGCCCCCTTTTTAGGGCGTTGATATAAAAAACAAGTAGAAAAATTAAATTCGACTTGGTCGAATCTATGAATACCCTCCACAATGTTATCTGATAGTAATTTTCTAAAAAAAAATTCAAAAAATTGCATTACAAATTTTTTATTAGAAATATGTATATTATTTTGAGTCAAACTTTCTTTTAATCAATCAAATTTTTTTGAGTGTAAAATTTTTTGACTGTCAACATTTTTTTGAGTCTGCCATTTCATTAAAAAAAAAAATAATGTGTACATTTTTTTTTTTGAGTGTAACATTTTTTTTTGAGTGTAAATATTTTTTTAGTGTACAATTTCTTTGAGTAACAAATTACTTTGTAAAATATTTTTGTTGTTTTATACCTATATGTAATACAAAAAAAAAACTCTTTCACATATTTTCCTCTTTTTTATTACCATCCTCTTCTTTAAAAACCAAAAACAAATTAACATTCAATCATACACATACTTTATTTGATTTTTTCCCGTTACATACAGTTACAATAACAATAACAAAACAATAACAAATATTTACTTGTCTAACAACTAAACTGCACCCCACGACAAGAAAACAAACAACAACAAGTTTTACAAAACTGGTATTTCACCATGCTTTTAAAACTTGTTTAAAAAGTTTTCAACAGTTTAAGGTGAAACAAATCTGAAATTCAGTGCTTTGCTTCTAACTTTTGAACCACTGAACCGATTTTGCTGAAATTCAAAACCAAACAGCCTCGGGGAACGACAAATATATATGCTAAGCTTCAGCCCCCTCAGAATTGTCTTTCGAAAGTTATAGTGGTTTTAATCTTGTAAATTCGAAAAATACCCTTGCCGAAATTTACTCTTTTGCTCATAACTTTTGAACCACTGGACCGATTTCGCTAGATTGCAATACCAACCTGACCCGGTAAATGGAGAACATACATGTCAAACTTCAGGAGCCTCCGTAAAGTCTTTCAAAAGTTAGCGTGTTTTCAACGGACAGACAGACAGACAGACAGACAGACAGACGGACGGACGGACGGACGGACGGACATCGCTAGATCGACTTAAAATCGATCAAGGATCATGAATATATATACTTTATGGGGTCCTAGACCAATATTTCGATGTGTTACAAACGGAATGACAAACTTATATATACCCTCTATCACTAGTGTGGAGGGTATAAAAATAGTTTAAATAATGATAAAATTGTATAACTTAAGTGCAAAAAACATGATAAATAAAATAGTAAACATTTTTCGAGAGGGGGAGGCGTCCCCCACTGCCACCGTCGAAGCCCCCTCCAAAAAACGCCCCTTTAATTTTTTTTTTTACATGTTGGTGGGTATAAAAGTTTCGGCACAACCGAATTTAACACTCTTAGTTGTTTTTTTCTGAAATTTTACTGGTCAAAATTAATTGAAAATTTAAATTTTTTCATTTTTTTTTTAAAATCACCATTTTGAAAAATTGATTACTCAACACCAACTTAGAATAAAAGGATGCAAATTGGTGTAAACGTAGCATTTAATACGTACTACAAATTATACAAAAATAAAATAAATCGTAAGGGGTCGGGTCCGAAAGTGTGCGATTTGGCATGGAATGCCCCATATACTTCTTCATATAAACTACCCCAAAGTTTTTACATTTTGGACAATAACGTACTTAATGAAGACGAATTTTGAATAGGACTTTCGATCTGTATCAAATGTTTTTTTTCTCCCTTCCTTTGACCCACTTAATGTGAGATTGGGCCGCTAAAAAAAAAACAAGTAACTCTTATCTCTTTCCTATACGCAAGTTTCAGGACAATCGGTGAGTGCTCTGTGTAAGATCTTCCTTGTAAGTGGAGATGTCAACAGCTTTCAGAAGTTGCCACGCTCTCATCATCAGCACTTCTTTGATTGCCACACACTTGATATGTGTCAGATTAAAATTAGCTATTTAAATAAAAGTTTTTATTACGAATTAAGCGTGGCAACTTCACAGAAAAAAATAAAAAAAAATTTTGAGTAAATTTTTAATACTATTGAGTAAAAAATTACTCAATTTTCCACCAGTAAACGATTTAATAGTATTGAGTAAACTTTTAATAAAAAATTATTAAATGCTTAATAAAAAATTTGAGTAAATTATTAATTCACACAATTAAATCTTTACTCAAAATTTTTTAATATTTTTAAGTAACTTTTTAATTGTGTCAAGTAAAAATTTACTAAAAATGTATCAAACTATTTTTTTAAAAAGTTTCTATTTTTTTTTTTCCAAAAAAAATTCTTTTACAAACTTTACCAAATATACTTATGTCTTCAAGACAAAGTAAAATTTTATAAAGATGATTTCAAACTTTCATATACATATACAAAAAACAATAAACTAAATGAGAATTCAAAACACCAAGAGAAAAAAATAAAAATAAAAAAAAATATTAAATTTGTATTAAATTATTTACTCAAATTTTATTTTCAATTTTTGAGTAAATTTTTAATTGCGTCAATTAAAAAATTACTCAAATTTTTTTAAAAAAATTAAACAAGTGATTACTCAAATTTGTTTCCTCCATATTTTTTTCTGTGTTCCGAAAGCTGACGACATCTCCAAAAAAGGAAAATTTTCGCCACCTATTGTTCTGGCGGAAAATGGAATATGATTCAAGCTCAATGCTAATATTTGAAGCTCGATTATTTAATATTATTCCTTCAGTCTACTGTTAGCTATAAACATTTATGTATGTATAAGTTTACTTTGTAAAAATAACTTGTCTATGTGAGTGTTGAAACCTTACATATGGATTTGTATGATAGTTTAACCCTTATACTTTCTAAGAAAGAAAAATATATTGGAGCCTTCAGACAATAGCAAACAAATTCATTTTATTTATTTTTTAACACCAGCCCTGTAATTTAATATTTTCTTTAGAATACCCTACAGCATGAGGTGATATTGCAAAAACATAAATCTTAAATGTCGAACAACATATCATCCTAATAGAACCACCGCACACTGGTCGATCCCATTGGCCAAAAATAAAAAATCAAATTCAAAAGTTTGTCACCAAATGTGTCATCACTATTTCTGATAAAAACAAAGTTTCAAAATTATAAGTTGTTTTTGTTTTATTCCAACTGTACCCTTTAAGAACAGCTTCAAAAGATAGGGCAAGTTAACAGTTGGTTTTTGCATAGTAAAAAAGTGGAAAATTAGGTTCAACTTTAAATTAATTAAAACCATATAAAAAAAATTTTTGTTGAAATAAACCAAAATGAATATTGAATATGAAGATATTATCTTAATTTTAAAATAATTACAATGTATTTAGCATGTTCTGGATTTTTTATTAAATTAATATCTCTCCAGTGTCAGTGTTAGTGTTTGTTAGTCCATATATTAAAATTTCAACTAGAGTTTTAGTTGTGTTCCCCCCTGAAATCTCCAATCGGATTTTTTTTGGTTTATTAGTTAATATTCCAAGATTCTAAAATTGGTAATATCAGCTGCATATCTTTGCATGTCTTTGAGTTATCTCCCACAGATCAAAGAGGCCTCGTTGGTTTTTATGTCAAACTTTGAATTTTTGTGTGGTGTTTTGTTAATTTATGTTCGCGTTGCTCTGTTTTTGTTATGCATGTAAAGAAATGTGTTTGTTTTTTTCTTTTTCATGAACTTTTAACTTTATTTATTTCTTAATTTTATCCTTTTTAAAAAATACTTTTGCAATAGGCACATGTTATAATTGCAAACTTTCTCGATTCCATATTTTTGATATTTGGTGCTAAGAAAGAGGTACAAATGCTGAAAAAGCTCGAAAAGTAAAGAAAATCGTGATAAGCTATATTAAAAATGAGGGCTACACCTTTGAAGAAAGTCAATAAAAAACAACGCTTAAAGTATAATTGCAAAAAAATTTCAGAATTTTGGCAAAAATGCAATCGTATAAAAACAAGAGTTTGAAATACATATTCTGATTGACTTTCCCAAAATGAGTCGATTTCATTAAACTCACATACATCTGACTTGAATCAAGATCGAAGACGTCCTAGATTAAGTTTCGGAGAGTGTACAAGCAGGACAAAGCGACGACGAATAGCAGAAATTAATGTCTCCGCTGCTGATGATATGCGACCTGCTAACTTAAAAAAGAATTCATTAATTATGCAGACAAATCGTAAAAAAATTTACCAAAATCAGGCCAGTAGTTTTTTCTGTACAACTGCAGCCAATTTTATCCTTTAAAAAAAGCATCCCACAATTGGGCGGCAACCCTGGCAATTCTAATTGACAAAAATTTTAAAATTTTTTAAAAGATGGCTTTTATCTTTCATATAAAAAAACAGAATTAAAAATTAATGCGTATTTATTTTTTTTATAGCTGTTTAAAAATTGTTAACATTAAGGCTGTTTTTTTAGTAACAACCCCCCTTAAACTTTTTATAATTTTTTATTGCATATTATTTTAATATAATAAGTCAATGTTTTCTTTTTTTAAAACTTATTTTGTAAAAAAGTTTTGAATCAAATGTGAATTAAAAACAAGTTTCGTTTTTGTTATGTGGGGGGTGAATGTGGGTGCTTGGGGTGGGGGTGGGTGGTGGTGGGTGTTTATGAGCCATCAACCACTCCCATTTTATTACTAAATAGTTATGACATATTTATAAAGCCGTGACCGAAGTTTCACGATTATACCTATGCTGGAAGTATTTTTGGCCGCCGTCTCCATACAGCTCCGACCACTGTGCACCGGTAACATTAACAAAATTTATATTAACACACTTTCTTCATAATATAAAGTAAGAATTTAATTTACAAAAAAATATAATTTCAAAAATATTCCTGCAGTAGTGTATTCAAAAAACCGTACATTTTCAAAAACCGTTTTTCGGTTTATTCGAAAAAGCTAATTTTTGAAAAACCGGTTTCCGGTTTTAGCAAAAAAAAACGGTTAAACCAGTTTTTCGGTTTATATTCTTTAGGTTAAAAATAAAGTAAACTAAATAATATTTTTGCAAAAAAGTCATAGCCCAATAAACGCAAAATCGTTAAGTGATAGCGAAAATAGTATCATCTGTATGACACTGTTTACGATACCCAATTTAATAAAATTTTGATACCATTCCAAAGTTTTAGTGATTTTACTGCCGCCCAATTTCGCTGGAAACTTCGACTGCGAAAATTATTTCGTAATTTCCTACCAAAACGATATGGTTATCGCTAGGAATAACGATGGTTTTTTCATAAAATCTGAAATAAGGCGGTATTACTATCGTTATGACAGGATTTTCGATAGCGAAAATGATATCATGTTTTCGTGGTACACTTTATAATGAAAAACTTCTGTTTTGTATAATATGTGACATTTAGGTAATATATATTGCTTCGATATATCAACGACATTGTTTGTTTATTGGAAGTAACAAATAAATTTAAATCCTTTGCAATTGAGAGATGAAATCCTTAGAGATTTTATTTCAAAATTTGTTTTTATTGAATTGTTTAAAGAATACAATTACTAATAAATTCAGGCATCTGTCCTAACATATTCATTTGGGCTGATTTAGCCAATTCCGATTTCAAAAATTTCAAAAAGTTACTTGCACTAAAAGGTGCCAAATTTAAAAAAATAGATATTGATTTCAATATTAGGGAAAGAGATGGACATCCGGAACTCGGTGATATTTCGATATTGACATACCAACATATAGACAAACTGATTATGGTAGTACGCTAAGTTATGTTAGTGTTTCTAAAAAACTACACTCAAAAAAATAAAACTGTAAAGTTAACAAATTTTTTTTTGTTAACTCGAGTTTACTGGCTTTTTAGCAAATTTTTAGTTAAAATCAGCGTTTTAACTACTTTTTTTAGTTAAGTTCAATTTACGAAAATACTAGTTTTGAACAAATTTTGAATTAATTTTTTTTGTTGACTTTAAAACTGTGTTTACGAATTTTTATTAAATAATTTGCTGATTTCTCGTAACATATTTGTCGAGTGAAAAAATGTTAGAAATTTCTTGTGTAGCCTCCTATGAAAATCTCATAAGTTCTACTTAAGCTGAACTTAATGCTGTGAGAAAAAAGAAAAAATAAGTGAAGTGTTAGTGTATAAAATCAATATTTAACAAACTTACAATTTTTTTACAAAAAGTTTAGCTGAATTTAACTAATTTTTTTGTTAATACATACATACATAAAAATATTACGAAATTTTCAGCTGAATTTTTAGTTAAAGTTACGTTTTTTTTTGCTACATTCATTCTACGAAAAGTTAACTAAATATTTTTAGTTAAATTAACAAGAAATTTAGTAGGTTCAAAATCAGGTGTTTTTTTAGTTAAATTTAACTAAATTTTTTGCTAACTTCACAGTTTTATTTTTTTGGGTGTATGTAAAGTTAATACATATTTTAACCCATTATATTATAACTTTTTATAAAAACCGTTTAACCGACACAGAAAAACCGGTTTCTTGAATATTCCAAATTCAAAACTATTCGAAACCGGTCGAGTTTCTAAAAATGAAAAAACCGGTTAACCGGTTTTCGGTTTCATTTTTGAATACTCTATCCTGCAGCCGGTGTGCATTCATGCACTGTGGCAGATAGGAATACATTTTGTATGCATATTCAAAAATCTATAGAAAATATTTGTATGTGCAATAGGTGGAATATGTGAAACATTTTTCATATTGTGTTTTGCTAACATTTTTTAAATTAGTGCTAAATATGCCTGCATTTTTGAAATCTCTATTTTAAAAAAAATTTATTTTTTTTGTTTAAAAATTTGGAAAAATCAAAAAAATATTACACTGAAACATGAATAATGAAAAAAATTTATTACAGTAGAAAATTTCAATAAATTTAAAAAAGGGACTCGTATTTTCTAATCAAGTGGTATGGCACACGCTAGATGCATGGGGAAGTTGTAATAACTTGGCTGATTTTCAACCGATTTTAGTTTTTAGTACCTTATTAGCAAGGCATTTTACTCCACATCATAATTCTGTAATTACTTGAATTAAAACTTAACTTAAAATACCAAAAAAATTGCGGAAACAGAAAAAAATTCATATTTTTCCTTGTAATCCGTTTTTTAAATTTCAAGGACCATGCTAAACGCCTTACACATGTCCGATTGTCCTAAGTTTTTGTGAGACGTATATTTACCTCCAAATGAATATATTTAGGGTAAGTTAGGGTCAGTATCTACCAATTTTTTTTTTTTTTTGGAGCTCCATATAAAATAAATCAGAGCCAAAACATAAAAGGTGCAATTTTAAAAATTAAAAAAAAAATAGAAATAATTATGATCACATCTCGAATTATGGCTTAAAAGTTGCGTAATTTAGAGTAGAATTTTTATGGTTTTTTACAAAAAAATCGAAGGTTTCGGACTTTTTCAAAAAGTCGATTTTTATTTTTAAACGTCAAAAAATAAGTGATTATTACTTCGAATAATTTTTTCATATTTTTTTTATAAAACTACATTTAAATACCAACAAAACGATGTCCAACTTTTTTTTAAATATATGTATTTTTTAATGGTCAAAATTAATTAAAAATTTCAATTTTTTAATATTTTGGAGAAAATCGCCATTTTGAAAAATTGATTACTCAACACCATCTTGGAATAAAAGCCTGAAAATTGGTGTCCAAGTTGCATTTAATAAGGACTAAAACATATCCAAAAATAAAATAAATCGAAAGGGGTCGGGTCTAAAAGTGAGTGATTTGGCTTGGAATGCCCCATATATTACCATATATTAATATAAACAAAGAAAAGTTATTGTTTATTAATTTTAGTACACCTAAGTGTATATGGGGCATTCCATGCCAAATCACTCACTTTTAGGCCCGACCCCCTTCGATTTATTTTATTTTTGGATATGTCTTAGTACGTATTAAATGCAACTTGCAGCCAAATTTTCAGCCTTTTATACCAAGGTGGTGTTGAGTAATCAATTTTTCAAAATGGCGATTTTTTCCAAAAAATTAAAAAATTTAAATTTTCAATCAATTTTGACCAGTAAAAAATATAGATATATTAAAAAAAGATGGACAGCATTTTGTTGGTAGTTAAATGTAGTTTTAGAAAAAAAATATGAAAAAATTATTCGAAGTAATTATCACCTGTTTTTTATCGTATAAAAATTAAAATCGACTTTTTGAAAAAGTCCGAAACCTTCGATTTTTTTTTAAAAATGTCAAAAAATTCTACTCTAAATTACGCAACTTTTAAGTCATAATTCGAGATGTGATCGTAATTCGTTCTATTTTTATTCAAATTTTGAAAATTGCACTTTTTTTTTTTTGACTCTGGTTTATTTTATATGGTGCTCCAAAAAAAATAATTTGGTAAATATTGACCGTAACTTCCCCCAGATATATTAACTTGGGTGTAAAAATACGTCTCAGAAAATTTTAGGATGATCGGACATGGGTAAGGCGTGCCGCATCGGCTTTGAAGTTTGAAAATCGGATTACAAGGGAAAATATGCATTTTTTTCTGTTTTCTTAATTTTTTGGGTATTTTAATTTAATTTTGAATTCAAATGGTTACAGAATTGAAATGTAGAGTAAAATGTCTCTCTATTAAGGTCATAAAAACCGAAATCGGTTTAAAATCAGCCAAGTTATTACAACTTCCCCAGGCATCTAACGTGTGGCAGACAACTTGATTAATCAATACAATCCGATTTTTGAAATTCATTGAAATTTTCTACTGTAATAAGATTTTTTTATTCTTCAAGTTCAAATGTTATTAGATGACAAGTATTTTTCATATTGTGTTTTGCTAACATTTTTTAAATTAGTGCTAAAAATGCCTGCATTTTCCACACCCTTTTGAAATCTCTATTTTAAAAAAAAAATTTTTTTTTTTGTTTTAAAATTTGGAAAAGTCAAAAAAAAATTACACTGAAACATGAATAATGAAAAAATGTTATTACAGTAGAAAATTTCAATAAATTTAAAAAAAGGGCCTCGTATTTTTTAATCAAGTTGTATGGCACACGCTAGATGCCTGGGGAAGTTGTAATAACTTGGCTGATTTTCAACCGATTTTAGTTTTTAGTACCTTATTAGAAAGGCATTTTACTCCACATCATAATTCTGTAATCACTTGAATTAAAACTTAACTTAAAATACCAAAGAAATTGCGAAAACAGAAAAAAATTCATATTTTTCCTTGTAATCCGTTTTTTAAACTTCAAGGACCATGCTAAGCGCCTTACACATGTCCGATCGTCCCAAATTTTTGTGAGACGTATATTTACCTCCAAATGAATATATTTAGGGTAAGTTAGGGTCAGTATCTACCATTTTTTTTTTTTTGGAGCTCCATATAAAATAAATCAGAGCCAAAACATAAAAGGTGCAATTTTAAAAATTAAAAAAAAATAGAAAGAATTGTGATCACATCTCGAGTTATGGCTTAAAAGTTGCATAATTTAGAGTAGAATTCTTATAGTTTTTTACAAAAAAATCGAAGGTTTCGGACTTTTTCAAAAAGTCGATTTTAATTTTTAAACGTCAAAAAATAAGTGATAATTACTTCGAATAATTTTTTCACATTTTTTTTCTAAAACTACATTTAAATACCAACAAAACGTTGTCCAACTTTTTTTAAAATATCTATATTTTTTACTGGTCAAAATTGATTGAAAATTTAAATTTTTTCATTTTTTGGAAAAAATCGCCATTTTGAAAAATTGATTACTCAACACCACCTTGGTATAAAAGGCTGAAAATTTGGCTGCAAGTTGCATTTAATACGTACTAAAGCATATCCAAAAATAAAATTAATCGAAGGGGGTCGGGCCTAAAAGTGAGTGATTTGGCATGGAATGCCCCATATATTAAAATAAATAAAATGTTTCTATGTTTACAAAAAATTGGTGGTCAAAAGGATTGGAGGTCAAAAAATGTGGATTTTTTCTACTGTACTTACTTTTACTGTCTATTTGGGTTGTTGAAAAAATTATTTGATCACTGAATAAAAAATATTGAACCTTTTTTAAATTTTTTAATGTTTAAACTTGAAAAAAATCGACTTACAAGGGAAGTCTCCCTGATGCCACCCTCCGATCTTCATGAAATTTGGATATGTTTTTAAAAACGAAAACTAATTCGACACGTATTTTTTTTTTAGCGGCCCAAACTCATTTTTAGGGGGGGGTCGATTTGTATGGGGGAAAATTTACCTTTTTCAGTTTTTTACGATTTACGCCTATTTAAACAAAATAAATATAGGCATGTGTGGTATCAGATGAAAGGTATTAAAAATATCTAAATAGGCTAAAAACGGGCCAAAGAAGTTAATATTTTTCGACTTATTAACAAAAATGTTCTAAAATTTTGGTATTTTACTCAATATGACGAAAAGTTGTGCAGGTTTGGATACGTTCTTTGCACACGTGGATAGGTTTTCCAAAGACCTTTCCTTTGGTATGTAACATGACTAGGTTTCTTTGCATAATATAAGAGATAAACGAAAAAAACTGAAAAATGGCCTCGTCTTCCCCCCTCATTTTTAACCCCTAAATATGAATTTGGGCCGCTAAAAAATATACGTGTCCCTTTATTTTTTCTGCTCTACAAAATAAAATCAATTCCATAAAGATCGGAGGGTGACACTAGGGAGACTTCCATTGTTAGAAATATTTTTACAAAATGTTCTGAAAAATGTGTATAATAATTTCATTTTCCAGATCGATCCTCCTAGCACATTTATTATTTACTCAATCTGGACGGTATCAAGCTTAAATTAAAGTTTTAAAAACTACCTACATAAAATATTTTATAATAATATTCGTTTGATAATAACGTTTAGTATTGTTAACTCTGTCTTTAACAAATTGTATCTACAATAAAAAGGTTTCCAATGTGTTGTAGCCCACTGTATATGGATGCCAAATCACACAATTTCGAAAACCACACCCTTCATTTTACTCATTTTTTGATATGTTTAAGAAGGGTTTAAGGAAAAAAAAACAGCCTTCATGTTATTTTTTAAACAGCTATAAAAAAAATACGCAATACTATTTAAATACGTTTTTTTATTGGGTCGATAATTTGCATATTTGCAAATCTCGTTAACTAATAGCAAAAAGTCGACGCGAATTTCCGAACTTATAACGGAAACATTATAAAAAAATTTTGGAGCGTACTTATAGTCCTCAACGAGCGGTTTAAGTTCGCGATTTTTGTCAAAAAAAAATAATTTTTGTTTTAAATATTTTTTTAATGTTAATTAAGAAAAAAATTAAAAAAAAAAATAGCAAATCTATTTTGGTCCATGGAAGCATTTCAAAAGCCTGCAAAGTTGGATTTTTATATATGGGGCATTCCATGTGAAATCGGACACTTTGAAAAACTTTTTTTTTAGATTTTCCCAATTTGTTTACAGTTTTTAGTACCCTTCGAAAACTCCTTCGTGGTAAATTTTCAAATTTTTTTGATGACCCGTTCAAAAGATATCGAATTTTTAAAAATTGGTAGTTTGTTCCTTTACTCAAACTTCTTTTAATCACAACTTCTTCAATAATGGTCCAAATTTCAAAAAAATTTTTTCAAAATTTTTGTTTTTTTAAGTACTTTCTAAAAAATATCCCAAAATATTCTTAAAAGCGATTTAGTATGCGATTTTTAAGTTTTAAATTTAAATCTCATTTTTGAAAATGTTTGTACTCTTCGATTTTTTTGAAATTTTTTTGTGTAAAACTTCTATCAATTCTACAAATTTTTTGCCCAGGATGATCGTGGGATAACGATTATTACTATTTTTTATTTCTTAAAATCATTTCTACTGCTCCAATGGTGCGTCATAGAGATGTCCTTTATAAGACCGACCCCCATTAATTTTTACGTCTTAACATTTCTTTGGAACAAACTAATACCCTATCTCCAATTTCTAAGGGGGCTCCCACACAAAACGACATTTTTTAAAATTTGTTCCAACCGCTCTAGCTGCCCTAATAGTGCCCTTAGAGCAACAAAATGTATGACCGACCCACAATATTTTTTTAGTCCAAACATTTTCTCTGAACACACCTACCCTCTATCTATAACTGTTAAGGCGGTCCCCATACAATTTTTTTTACTTTTGTAAATTTGTTTTATTTTATCAGCTTCTACCGGTCCAATGGTGCGTCCGAGAGGGGTCATTACTGAGACCGACTCCCATTTATTTTTACCCTGCAACATTTTTTCAAAACATACCTACGCCCTATCTCCACTCCCTAAGTAGGCTCCCATACAAAATTCAATTTTTATAAAATTTGCTCCAACTGTTATTTGTATGGGAGCCTACTTAGGGAGTGGAGATAGGGCGTAGGTATGTTTTGAAAAAATGTTGTAGGGTAAAAATAAATGGGGGTCGGTCTCACTAATGACCCCTCTCGTAGTAGAAGCTGATTAAATAAAACATATTTACAAAAAATAAAAAAAATTGTATGGGGACCGCCTTAACAGTTATAGATAGAGGGTAGGTGTGTTCAGAGAAAATGTTTGGACTAAAAAAATATTGTGGGTCGGTCATACATTTTGTTGCTCTAAGGGCACTGTTAGGGCAGTTAGAGCGGTTGGAACAAGTTTAAAAAAATGTCGTTTTGTGTGGGAGCCCCCTTAGAAATTGGAGATAGTGTATTAGTTTGTTCCAAAGAAATGTTAAGACGTAAATATTAATGGGGGTCGGTCTTATAAAGGACCCCTCTATGACGCACCATTGGAGCAGTAGAAATGATTTTAAGATTGGAAAATTACAATAAAATTTTTTAAAAAAATTTTAAAAAATAGTAATAATCGTTATCCCACGATCTTCCTGGGCAAAAAATTTGTAGAATTGATAGAAGTTTTACACAAAAAAATTTCAAAAAAATCGAAGAGTACAAACATTTTCAAAAATGAGATTTAAATTTTAAAACTTAAAAATCGCATACTAGAGCGCTTTAAAGAATTTTATGGGATTTTTTTTAGAAAGTACGTAAAAAAACAAAAATTTTGAAAAAAACCACTTGAAATTTGGACCATTATTGAAGAAGTTATGATTAAAAGAAGTTTGAGTAAAGGAGCAAACTACCAATTTTTAAAAATTCGATATCTTTTGAACGGGTCATCAAAAAAATCTGAAAATTTACCACGAAGGAGTTTTCGAAGGGTACTAAAAACTGTAAACAAATTGGGAAAACCTAAAAAAAAAGTTTTTCAATGTGTCCGATTTCACATGGAATGCCCCATATTAAAAAAATATATTTTACTCCAAAATATCTTTAAAATAGTTCATCAGGCCGATTTAAGTACTGGAAAAATAAAAGTAAACATATCGCGGGTATTTAACGCAATCCGCGAAGTGCCAAAAATTAGCAATTAGTAAAAAAAAATCAAAATGGGTATCAAAAATGGGTATCAAAAAATATAACCATTTTTAGTGTACATTAATATTCATGTTCTGATTAATTTTCACTTTAGTATTTTTTTTTTCATTAAAAAAAAAAAATCAGTTTCTCACCCATTTTCTGGCAAAAAAATTTAAGATTCGAAAACATTTTTTTCAGAAATATTTTCACATTCTAAAACATTTTCTCTTTTCTTTGCAACTTCATTTATACTTTTACTTGCTATTTAATACAAAATCCGGAAGTTAGTGAAATAATTTCGGGTGGCAGGGGCCCGGCCCCTGTGTACGGCACTGGTTACATAATTGCTTTAGTGTTCATTGTGGGGGAAGTTTGTGGATTCGGCTAATGCAAATTTAAGCTTTTATTGCTTGTCTTTCAAAGTAATTTTGACAGGCCCATGTTTAAATTTAATACTTTTTTGAGACTTTATACTATTTTGTTTCAGACCTTTTATTTTCAAATTTTTTTTCTACGTTTTTTTTTACACATATAACACTGTGCAACAAATGTTGGGTCATCGAGTGTGTCTTAGACGGAACCAAAAAAAAAAATTAAAGTATACTAATAAAAGACTAAAACTCCCGAACCCGTGTAAAAAAGATTATATCAAAATGTATCCAATTTGATCAAATTTTATCAAATTATATCTGAAGAGATATGGTATCAGATAAAATTGTATATGTTCATATATTTAAGCAGATGTATTCATATCTGACGATATCTGATATCAGATATTTTTATATCTGATCACATATGATTTGATATGGTCATATATGATATCTTTCCAAATTTTTAAATATCAGATATAATTATATCTGGTCATATATAATATCAGATATGTTTTTATCAATTCATATATGACATCAAATAAACACCATACTTGTGTATACCTCCCTTTACTCAGATGTACTTCCCTTAAATGTTTTTGTTTTTAAATAATTTTCAAAAAAAAATGTTGTCAAAAAATTTTCAAAAATAACAAACACATTTATTTGTTAATTTTTTTTTTTGGAAAAACATCAAAAAGGCAGAAGAAACCACCAAAAAGGTAAGCAATTTATTTAAGAAAAAGTCAAAATATCTATATTGATAAATTTTCATTGCAGATTTTTGATTTTCGAGAGGAATAGCTGAATGAAACGTGGAAATACATACTATGAGTTATGTAGGGAACCCAAAAGTGGAAATTATGTTTACATTAAAACTCCTTGATGTATCTGCAATTGGAGATTTTTTTTTAACATGATAATGTTTTTAGGCTGGGGTCTAATTTTAAAAAAGTTGCAGGACGCCACCTCAGTTTGACTATATAAGCTAACGATTCAACAAAAAAGAAAATGAGAATTACATTTTTCATTTTATTACAACCTTAAACTTCGACAATAATTTAAAATTAATAAATAAAATAAAAAAAATAGTTCTTGTAGCGACACCTAACGCCGTTACTCTATTAACGCAGTATTGCCATACCAAATATAGCATTTTCAATTAGATTAGTTACCATCATCGCAAATTTTTTCCAATAAAATATTACCACATCGCAAAACTAGCCAGTATATTTGAAAAAAGCTACAGTGGCCTTGCTTAAGTGAGCCAGACTGGAAAACAGAAGGTGGGTGATCGAATCCGTGATTTGTCATTTTTTTTTTTTTTTTTTAACATGGTAAAGTTTTTAGGCTGGGGTATAACTTTTGACTATATAAGGGTGTCGTACTTAGATGACTTAGCATTACCAGACCTTCGAAAATTGAATTCAACGCATTATTATAAAAATTTTAAGAAATGAATTAATTTGTGTCCAAATCGGTTCTTTGAATTTACTCTTTATTTAAAAAATAAAAAACAATTAATTTTGTGAATAATTAAATTATAATAATTAAATTAATTATTTAAAAATTATTATAAATTAAACCTACATAACTGATTGTAACTACCCGAAATATTGGTTCTATTGGTCCAACCTTCAAGTATGACGATCAACTCAGAATCACTTTATTAGTGGTTTAGTCCATCTGTTCACACTGAAAGAATTATTGTTCATTATATCTTTGAACAAATTTCATAAAACCAAATTCATAGAATCTATGAAACAATTCATTGGCTGAATGAATATTCATTAGTATTCTGAAATATTTCATAGAATTTTGCTCATAGATTTTATTAAATTCATAGAAAAAATTCATAGAATTAATGAATGTCATTCATATAAGAAAATGCCATCAATATGCCTTTTAATTTTTTTAATAATTAAAAAAATGTTACAATAATTAAAATAGTTGAATAAATTTATTAAAAAAATAAAAAAAATAAAAAAACATTAAAAAATATCATTGCTGCCCTGACCGGGGCTCGAACCCAAGACCTACCGGCTGAAGCGGTAATTGTCGACGCCTTAGCTATCAGCGCCACCAAAGAAGAAAAATCTCGCCAACTAACTCTTGGTTTTATAACGCGTCATTTTTGTAAATAAACAAAATATTTGTTTTCTACAAACACACACACAGCTTTTGGCAGAGCATTGTGACAGAGCATAGACACAAACTATCGGCGCTAGGTGTCACTCGATTAACGCAGTATTGCCATACCAAATATCGCATTTCCAAGTAGATTAGTTACCATCATCGCAAATTTTTTTCAATAAAATATTACCACATGGCAACATTAACCAGTATATTTGAAAATCGAAAAGAGAAACATAACAAAATGTAAATCATTATTTAAATAAGCTACGGTGGCCCAGCTGAAGTGAGCCAGACTGGAAAACAGAAGGTCGGGTGATCGAATCCCTGATCTTTCAACTTTTTTTTTTTTATTTAGTTTTTTTTTAACCTTGAACATTTCTTTTTGTTAGGGCAAAATTTGTTTGCATTAATTCTTTATACTTCTTTATTTAATTATAAAGTTTTCAGTTTTTTCTAAATTTTTTTAGTTGTTTTTCTTTCTGAATTTTGTAATTTTTTCTGAATATATCTGCATTTTTCTGACTTATTTTTTCCATTTTCTTGATTTGTTCTTAGTTTTCCAAATTTTTTGTGAATATTGAATAAATTTGAGAAATTTCTTGGAGTTTTTTTTCTGAATATTTTTTTAACCCTTACATATTTTTTTGCAAATATGTGAGGGTTGTTCGTAAAAAGTTTTTATTAAATAAAACATTATCATGATTTAATATTTTGGGCAAGAGTACAAAACTCTGCGGCATTTTTAATGTATGTATGTGATATTTTTTTATAATAATAAAAAAAAAATAACAAAAAATAAATAAAAATTTAATTATTTTTACAAATAACGCATACATATCTGCTCAGATATGATGTCAGATGTTTTCAGATCCAATTTGATAGACTCAAATTACGGATCTGAACCCATATATGGATCAGATCTGAATTCATATATGATCATATCAATATTTTTTACTCGGGAAGGGTTTTCAAATATTAGCTCGAGTTCTTCTTTAATGGCCCCCGGAAGATTTTCAATTTTTTTCAAATTTTCAATTTTTTTCAAGTAAAAAATGTATTATCTCTAATTCTGAGGTAAATAATGTTTAAATATTTCTTTAGTGAAATTTAATGGCGAATCTTTTCTTAGAATATATTAACCCTCTATCTCCCATTTTTAGGGGTCAAGTTGGTCCTTTTTTTCAAATATTCTCATAGAACATCAACAAAACGTGCGTTTAAAGGGTTAAAGTGTTGTACAAAAATTTCTGCATTAAATTTCACTAGGAATTGTCGAAGATCAAAAGTTTGTGCGAAAAGTGAAAAAAACGAAAAAAAGTAAAATTGGCCCCAAATTTGTTGCACAGTGTAATTTGTTATTTCTTCGTAAATAAAGAAAAATATCCTTTATGAATTGATTAGACCTCTGCTACGCATACTGAGAAAAACGAATTCATATAAAAAGGACTTAGTTTTTTTTTTTTGTTTTGCTTTAAGTTTTTTTCTATTTCCATATACATACACTAGCTTGCCGTCCCGGTACTTCGTTACCGGTTGTATTGATTACCGGATAATAGAAGGATCAGGATACTCTATCGATTTCAAAAAATTCCCCTACATAGTCTTTGTTTTATTTACTTGTGGACGTTTAAGTATTTCATAAAATAATATTTCAATGAATAATTTGAACAATAAAATTTGAATAACTTCGCTGGTACGTCATCATGCTCGTTCCGGTGAAAAACAATATTGACAATTTTCGAGCCTTATAACGGGTTTTGAGTGAAAAAAGAAATTAAATAAAAATTAGTTTGAGTGGAAAAACATATAAAGAGAAAAATATGGAGTAAAAAAGTCAAATACGAAAAATTGGAATAAAAAGTATCATTCCATATTGTTCCAAGCTCTATTGCATTTCGTTCAAGCTCTATTGCATTCATTTCCAATTTCATTTTCTTTCGTTCCATGTTAGTTTCATTCCTCTCCATATAATATGCGTTAAAGAAATAAAAAGTTCTATTGTCTTTATCTTATAGATATGAAAAGTACCATTTTACACCACTGTTACCTGCTTTAAAATATGTCCTTCTCTTGGGTGTTATTTCTGGGACTTTTAGTTTAATAGTTGATATCTAGGCCATTATTATAGGAACATAAAAAAAAATACCAAAAGTACACTTTCTAACCCCCGTTAGAAACGGAATTTCCAAAAAGTACCTCTTCCAGAATGTTTTTTTCTTCACCGAAAAATCCTACGTTCCATATTTCAATTTTCTAAAAATATTAAAAGTACAAAAATGATTTTAAGTTTCAAGAGCCATTACGTCAGAAGATATCAAAAGTACCGTAAATACACTTTTTTAGCCATTTTACCCCCAAAACGTATTTTTCCCAGAATGTTTTTTTTACCCAATCTACATTACTGGAAATATAAAAAGTTTCTATGAATATTATATCAGGAAATAAAAAAGTACCAAAAAGTCCTTTCGGTACTTTTTATAAAAGGTACTTTTTTTAAAAGATACTTTTTACAAATGATACTTTTTATAAAAGGTACTTTTTACAAAGGGTACTTTTTATAAAGGTACTTTTTATAAAAGGTACTTTTTATAAAAGGTATTTTTTATAAAAGGTACTTTTTTTAAAAGGTACTTTTTATTAAAGGTACTTTTTATAAAAGGTACTTTTTGTAAAAGGTACTTTTTATAAAAGGTACTTTTTATAAAAGGTACTTTTTATAAAAGGTACTTTTATAAAAGGTACTTTTTATAAAAGGTACTTTTTATAAAAGGTACTTTTTATAAAAGGTACTTTTTATAAAAGGTACTTTTTATAAAAGGTACTTTTTATAAAAGGTACTTTTTATAAAAGGTACTTTTTATAAAGGTACTTTTATAAAAGGTACTTTTTATAAAAGGTACTTTTTATAAAAGGTACTTTTTATAAAAGGTACTTTTTATAAAAGGTACTTTTTATAAAAGGTACTTTTTATAAAAGGTACTTTTTATAAAAGGTACTTTTTATAAAAGGTACTTTTTATAAAAGGTACTTTTTATAAAAGGTACTTTTTATAAAAGGTACTTTTTATAAAAGGTACTTTTTATAAACGGTATTTTTTATAAAAGGTACTTTATATAAAAGGTACTTTTTATAAAAGGTACTTTTTATAAAATGTACTTTTTATAAAAGGTACTTTTTATAAAAGGAACTTTTTATAAAAGGTACTTTTTATAAAAGGTACTTTTTATAAAAGGTACTTTTAATAAAAGGTACTTTTTATAAAAGGTACTTTTTATAAAAGGTACTTTTTATAAAAGGTACTTTTTATAAAAGGTACTTTTTATCAAAGGTACCAAAAATCCTGCCTTAGGGAAGGTGAACATACAGTCCAAATTTCAAGTCTCTGTGACAATTGTTTAAGGAAATATAAAAGGTACCAAAAGTACAGATTTTTACCCTTTTTACCCCCTTAGAATCAACATTGGCAAAAATCCAGCCTTAGTGGATCTATATTCCAGGATGTGAACATACAGTCCAAAGTTCAAGTATCTATGAAAATTATTTTAGGAGATATAAAAAGTACCAAAAGTACACTTTTTTACCCATTTTACCCCCGTAGAATCAACATTGGCAAAACCCTAGCCTTAGTGAATATTTTTTCCGGGAAGTGAACCGACATTGCAAATTTCAAGTTTCTAGTACCGTTATTTAA
The DNA here is from genome assembly GCA_963921195.1 of Pegoplata infirma. Taxonomy (NCBI): domain Eukaryota; kingdom Metazoa; phylum Arthropoda; class Insecta; order Diptera; family Anthomyiidae; genus Pegoplata; species Pegoplata infirma. The sequence goes on from OY992538.1 coordinate 64,813,539, forward strand.
GGAAATATAAAATGTACCAAAAGTACAGATTTTTACCCTTTTTACCCCCTTAGAATCATTATTGGCAAAAATCTAGCCTTAGGGGATCTATATTCCGGGAGGTTAATATGCAGTCCAAATTTCAAGTTTCTATGACCATTATTTCAGGAGATATAAAAAGTACCAAAAGTACAGTTTTTTACCCTTTTTACCCCCTTATAATCAACACTGGCAAAAAACCAGCCTTAGTGGATCTGTATTCCGGGATGTGAAAATACTGTCCAAATTTCAAGTCTCTACCACCATTATTTCAGGAGATACAAAAAGTACCAAAAGTACAGTTTTTTACCCTTTTTACCCCCTTAGAATCAACACTGGCAAAAGTCCAGCCTTAAAGGATCTATATTCCGGGAGGTGAACATACAGTCCAAATTTCAAGTCTTTACGACCATTATTTCAGGAGATATAAAAAGTACCAAAAGTACAGTTTTTTACCCTTTTTACCCCCTTAGAATCAACATTGACAAAAATCCAGCCTTAGTGGATCTATATTCCGGGAGGTGAACCTACAGTCCAAATTTCAGGTCTCTAGCTTCAGCGGTTTGGGCTGGGCGATGATGAATCAGTCAATAAGTCAGTCAGTCAGTCAGTCAGTCAGTCACATTACTCTTTTATATATATAGATAAGACTCAATCTCTTCCTCTGTGGGAGATATTTCTTTTTCATATGAAGGTTTTCCTTTTGTCAGTTAATATTGATATATCTGTAAAGATATATGTACTATATAATATTTTTATCCTTTTTCTTGTTGTTATTGTTTTTTTTTTGTATAAGGATATGTTTCTAAGTCTAATGTGTATGATGTTTGTACACTCAAAAAAATACGTCAGTAAAAAAGTTTGTAAAATGGTTTGTAACCCAACTTTACAGGTTTTTTACTATTTCTTACTAAAAAATTATTTTTTAGTAATTCTTTTTTGTAATCTCGCGTTACAAACTATTGATTTTTTACTGATTTTTTAATATTTTTTTCAGTTGATTTTTTAAAAATTATCGTACTAACTTTTGATAATTATTTTGTAAATTTTACAATATTATTTAGTAAATTTTGTTTTTTTTTCTAGAAAAAAAATACACTTTATTAAAAAATTTAAATTTTATTAAAATATTTGGAAATTAAAAAGAGCATTAAAAAAAATATATATTATTACTTTTTTTTCTTTTAATGTTAAAACAGTGGACCAACGCTTTGATGAATATTAATACATATGTTTATTACTTTTAATATTGAATCACACTTATTTGCATTTGTTTTTTCCAATTAAAGAAGCACATAATAAAAAAGAAGGAAATATAGTGAATAGAAGATATGCAAAAACAACACAATAGAATAAATTATTTTTTCTTTGTTCTCAACTGACGTTACTTTTTTCCTTATACTTCCTATGAATATTTTTTTTGTTCTCATCATTGTTGCCAATTTAGCTATTTTGTAGCTAGATTTAGCTATTTTTTTTTGCATCTAGCGACAAAAAAAGTCATTTAGCTCTTAGCTACAAATCTAGCTACTTTTTTTGTTCGCAAAATTTGTAAAAAAGTGTTTTTTTTAAACCGTTTTATTAGCCATATTTTCAAGTTGACATTTCGTTAACGTGCTATTTAAGTGTGTATGACATCTGCTAGTTTTTCAACTTTTCAAAAAGTTTTATCAGGGGTTTTCTATGATATTTCCTTTAACTTCAAACAAAAATTTTAAATTTATCAAAAATCTCTCCATGATAAAGTTACTTAAAATTTTCAACATCAAGCAAGTATCGTATTGGCATAATTCATAGAGAATGTAGTTTAGTACCAACATAAAGAAAAAACAGCTATGGGTTTAAAACAGTGGTCGGCACCCATTGCACGCTGGAGCCGAACACAATCGGTTATTCACATGTATACAACACGAATGTCAACAAAAAATCAACAAAGAGCATAAAAAGAACAAATATTTTATTCAGTAGCAAGCTTACTTTCTTCAAAGCAGGTTGATGTCGCTTTGTTGAAGAAATACACCAACACATGCATATTTTTATTAAAACACAAATACTTTCATATGCCTCTTTCTGCCGACCACTGGTTTAAAATATAATAGTTTTCATCTCTCCAATAACGGATAAAATTTTACACCAGAATTCATAACCAAAAAAACGAGTGGCTATAATCGAGCTTTTAATTCGCATTCAAATAATTGTGTATTAAAAAATTTGGTACTGCGAAACAACTCCCAAATGAAATAAATCCCAATGAAATAATTCCTAATGATATAAGTCCTAAGAGGAATGAATTAACTCCCAACTTTAAGAAATGAAATAAGTCCCAAAGAAAAAATGAAACAAGTCCCAATATTTGGGAGTTATTTAAAATCAAAATACTTACTCCCAAAAAAATTAAAGAACTCTGAACGAAATAAGTCCAAAAAATAAAATAAGTTCCCATTACAGGAATTATATCTATTATGAGTACTTTTTACGTATACAAAATGAGGTGCTGATTCACAGAAAATAGTGAGGTGCCGATTCACAGAAAATAGAAATTCACAGGAAATAGTTCACAGGATCTGCAAATCCAGAAATACATACATATAACATATAGATTAATAATGTTTCTTTGTTAAAGAAATTGATTTAAAAGCTTAATTTAATAACTTAAGCGTTGGAAGCAATTTCTAAAGTTTCATGCGTTATAAATTATATCTGCGATATAAAATATGAGTATTTAAACTTTTTGTTTGCAAAATTTAATAAAAATATTTGAAAATATTCGTTTTAATACCAAAACTAACTTATTTTATTATTTAATTAAAAACTTTAGCAAATTAAACCTTTTAAAAACCACAAATCCAAAATCTAGCTATAAAATAGCTAGATTTTTCAACTGTTTATACAAATCTAGCTACAAAATAGCTAGATTTTTTAACTGTTTTTAAATTTAGCTATTTCTAGCTATTTTTTTGTCCAATCTAGCTACATTTTTTTAAAAATAGTTGGCATCAGTGGTTCTCATGTACATAAAGGGTCTCTATTGAAGGGTTGATTTTTTTTTTATTACTGAGAGTAGTATTGACAATTTTGTGTCTCTTCATAAATTGTGAATCACAATACAGCAGCAGACAGAAACATTTTTTTTACAGACAACAGCAAAAAAAATAAATGAGGATATTTTTCTGTCTGCCGCTTGCTGTTGTGTTGTGAAGAGACTCTTTGTGTAATTTCCTTTATTTCTTTCTTTATTTTCTTTAGTCACAAAATAATACTCGAAAGTTTAACGTCGCGACACGGACGAAATGAACAAAAAAATTAATAACAAACAAATATTACAACACAAGGAGGTAACCAAATTTTAAAGTATTTTTTATTTCAAATTAACTCGTTTTGTTTGGATAATAAAACCCACGTAAAACATAATAGGAAATGCTGAAAACAGGTAGCAATTGTATATTTATGTGTTCCATTTAAAAAATTATATTGATATTTTTTAATTCTAGAACATCATGCACAAATACCAACACATATTCAACATGTAAACTACACAATTTTCAAAGCATTAATGTTATTTCTAACAACAATTGAGTTTCATTGGAATAGTACTTGGCGACAACAAGCGCAACGGACGAAATGAAGAAAAATTTACAAATATTACAACACAAAGTACGTAGCAGGTAACCAAATTCTAAAGTATTTTTTATTTAAAATTAACTCCTTTTTTAGGATAACAAATAAAACCCTCGTAAAACAAAATAGGAAATGCTGAAACAGGTAACAATTGTATATTTATGTGTTCCATTTAAACAATTATGTTGATATTTTTTTATTCTAGAACAACATACACAAATAAATACATATATTTAACATCTGAACTATACAATTTTCAACGCATTAATGTGATGTGGTACGTATAATTTCTATTAAAAAAATTGTGTTTAATATTTTCTCTTACATATTTTAGATAAAAAATTCGAACAAAAATTGAGTTTCATTGGAATAGTAATTGTCGGCAACAAGCGCAATACGCAGTTTATATATTGTACAAAATACCAAAAATTATAAATACACATTTTACATTTTTTTTACAAAAAAAGTTAATAATATTTACAAATGGGTTTTAAAATTCATTTTACAAAAATTGTACAGAAAAATTCTGTATTACTAATTTTTACCAGTTATTTTAAGTTTACTAAAATTTGAAAACCAAAGTTTGTAATGGTAACTGAAAAAGTTATCGGGCACAAATTGAAAACTTTTTTAGTAATGGTAACAGACTTTTTTGTAAGGAATACTAACATATTTTTATGAGTGTATGTATTTACATCTGGTTATTTGATTGTTTTTGACATTTTATTGATTACTTTAATTCCTTACAGACTGATGATTGTTATAAACCACACACACACACACAAAGCAAACAAACGCAATTGTCTCGAATTTCTTTTTAGTTTTCATACAACATACACTCAAAGAATTATGTAGGTAAATTCCAGCGGATATTCACTTAAAACAAATGAAATTATATTTAAAAACCATTCCACTGTTTTTTCATTAAAAATAAAATCATATTACAGTCAATTTTTAATGTTAATTTAATGACTAACCAAAACATTAAAAAACTAATGAATATTCATTTATTTTGTATTGAAAAACAAAAAAAAAATCATTTTTAAAACAAAAAAAGTAGAAAACAAGAAACCCTTAATAAAATTAATGACTTTTCTTTTAAAATAACTTTACTGATTACTTTTTTAAATAACTTACAAACAGTTAATGACACAATTTTTTTAGTGTATAAACACACACATTCAAACTTATTTATGTTTCCCTAGTCCATTGTTTTTTTTTTTTTTTTGTATTTTCTATTCATATGAAACATGTGTAATAGGACTTTTTTTGTAATCGGAAATAGTCAGTCAAGACAATAAATACTAAATTCTTTTTTATAACATTGATAATGTGTATGATAATTTTATTTATGTTGGTTGATCCTTTTTTTTGTGCTTTGTTTTATATAAAAAGAAATAAAAAAAACTGTATAAATTGTATTTGTTTATCTTTATTTTTAAACAAATAACTATAATTTGATTGGGGTAAATGATGAATGATGTGTTATATAAAAATGTAAGTGTATGGAGCAGTTATAGAATTTTTCGATACGATAAAGTTTTCAGAGTCTGAGAATTTTTCTATAAGAAAAATGTCTCAAAATCTTAGAATTTTACAATACGAGAAATCTGAGAATTTTTCTATACGAAATATCTCAGAATCTGAGACTTTTTCTATAAGAAAAATGTCTCAGAATCTGAGACTTTTTCTATAAGAAAAATGTCTCAGAATCTGAGACTTTTTCTATAAGAAAAATGTCTCAGAATCTGAGACTTTTTCTATAAGAAAAATGTCTCAGAATCTGAGACTTTTTCTATAAGAAAAATGTCTCAGAATCTGAGACTTTTTCTATAAGAAAAATGTCTCAGAATCTGAGACTTTTTCTATAAGAAAAATGTCTTAGAATCTGAGACTTTTTCTATAAGAAAAATGTCTCAGAATCTGAGACTTTTTCTATAAGAAAAATGTCTCAGAATCTAAGACTTTTTCTATAAGAAAAATGTCTCAGAATCTGAGACTTTTTCTATAAGAAAAATGTCTCAGAATCTGAGACTTTTTCTATAAGAAAAATGTCTCAGAATCTGAGACTTTTTCTATAAGAAAAATGTCTCAGAATCTGAGACTTTTTCTATAAGAAAAATGTCTCAGAATCTGAGACTTTTTCTATAAGAAAAATGTCTCAGAATCTGAGACTTTTTCTATAAGAAAAATGTCTCAGAATCTGAGACTTTTTCTATAAGAAAAATGTCTCAGACAAAAGTTTCTATTGAAAAAATGTCTCAGAATCTGAGACTTTTTCTCTAGGATAAATGCCTATAGGAAAAATTTCTCAGAATCTGACACTTTTTCTATAGGAAAAATGTCTCAGAATCTGAGACTTTTTCTATAGAAAAAATGTCTCAGAATCTGAGACTCTTTCTATAGAAAAAAAATCTCCGAATGTGAGACTTTTTTTATAGGAAAAATGTCTCAGAATCTTAGACTTTGTCTATAGGAAAAATGTCTCAGAATCTTATAGAAAGAGTCTCAGATTCTGAGACATTTTCCTTATAAAAAAATGTCAGTTTCTGAGACATTTTTCTTATACAATAATTTTCACATTCTGAGATATTTTCCTATAGTTAGATTCTGAGACGTTTCTTATAGAAAATGTCTGAGATATAGAAAAATTCTCAGACACTGAAATATTTTTTTCTATATTTCAGATTCTGAGATATTTTCCCAATAGTCAGATGCTAAGACATTTTTTCTTTAGAAAAATTTTTTTTATTCTGTGATATTTTTTCCACATTCTGAGTTAATTTTCCTATAGAAAAATTCTCAGATTTTAAGAAATTTTTCCTTTAAAAAAAAAAAGAAAAACTATCTCAGAATCAGAGAGTTTTTCTCAACTTAAAATGTCTCAAAATCAGAGAATTTTGCTAAACGAATAATATCTTAGAATCTGATAAGTTTTTTTATACGAAAAAATGTCTCAGAATCTGATAATTTTTCTATAAAAAAATGTCTTAAGAATTGAGAATTTCAAGTTGAGAATTTTTTATGTAGGGCAATTTTTTTGCAACAGAAAAAGTCGCAGATTTAAACTTTTTCTATACAAAAACATTTCTCTGAATGGCTAAAACGATTCTGCCCGATCCGTTTCCTCATTACTTTCAATTAAAACTAAATTTAATAGAAAAATAAAATACGAAAAAATTTAAAAAAATATTATAAAAGTAAATATATGCATAAATTATAAACCATTAAACTTTATCTTTATACAATTAACTTACAACACAGCAGCAATAAAATTCTTAAAAATATTACAACTCAAAAAGCCACAAATTGCACCAGGAATTTTATTATGCCAACCGCAATGGCTTTTTTTATCTTTAAATTTTAAAATTTCTTAAAAAAAACATAGGTACATAAATAAAATTCATGCAAACATATGTACGTTAGAGTGACAGTTTTTCTTCAACTTTTGATTTTCCATTTGTCCGGAAAAATTTTTATTGTACACACAAAAAAAAAAACCTTGTCAAATTACTAAAAAGTTTCGTAATCTAATTTTACCAATGTTTAGCAGTTTGCCTTGTTTTTTAACAAACAATCGAAATTAATTTTTTTTTTTGTAATTTAAGAATTTTTTTTGTAATTTTACAAATTTGAATGTTTTTTTACAAAAAAATCTAGTAAATGTACGTGAATTCCTTGTAAGTTTTATTGCGCCAAAAAGTTGTACATTTTCAATTTTATTGGTAAAAAACTTGTAAAATTACAAAAAAGCTCGTAGTTTTTACTAGGAATTCTCGTAAATAGGAGGTAGCAAAAAATCTAATAAAGATACGAAACCTTCCTGTAAGTTTTATCGCGTCAAAAAAATTGTAAATTTACAATTTTATTGGTAAAAATCTAGTAAAATTAAAAAATTTTGGTAAAAAAAAATTGCAAGGAATTCTTGTCAGGACGTAGCAAAAAAAGTTTTTTTTTGTAATTTTACTAGGTTTTTTTTAACATGATAATGTTTTTAGGCTGGGGTCTAATTTTAAAAAAGTTGCAGGACGCCAAACCTCAGTTTGACTATATAAGCTAACGATTCAACAAGAAAATTAGAATTACATTTTTAATTTTATTCGGACCTAAAACTTCAACAATAATTTAAAATTAATAAATAAAATAAAAAACACATAGTTCTTGCAGGACGTCAAACCTCAGTTTGACTATATAAGCTAACGATTCAACAAGAAAATGAGAATTACATTTTTAATTTTATTCGGACCTAAAACTTCAACAATAATTTAAAATTAATAAATAAAATAAAAAACACATAGTTCTGGTAGTGACACCTAGCGGCGCTAGGTGTCACTCGATTAACGCAGTATTGCCATACCAAATATCGCATTTCCAATTAGATTTGTTACCAACATCGCAAATTTTTTCCAATAAAATATTACCACATGGCAATACTAACCAGTATATTTGAAAATCGAATATGTATCTACAAGCAAGAGAAACATAACAAAATTTAAATCAACATGTGAATAAGCTACGGTGGCCTGGCTGAAGTGGCCAGACTGGAAAACGGAGGGTCCGGTGATTGAATCCCGTTATTTGTCAACTTTTTTAATTTAGTTTTTTTAGCTTGTACATTTCTTTTTGTTAGGGAAAAATTTGTTTACATTAATTCTTTATACTTTTTTATTTAATTATAAAAATAAAAAAATTATATATTCAGATTTTCCTAAATTTTCTAGTTGTTTTTTTTCTGAATTTTGTGATTTTTTCTGAATATATCTGCATTTTTCTGACTAATGTTTTGTATTTTCTGATTTGTTCTTACACTCAAAATAATAACTTTGTAAAATACATTGTAAAATGACTGTAATCTCAATTCAACAGATGTTTGACAGAGTTTTCTGTCAAAATACAGATTTAAAGAAAATACTTTGAATTTTTTGTGACAAAAAACAAAGTTTTATCTGTTATATTACTTATAACCTTGATATCTTTATTTTACAGATAATTAACAGATATTTCTGCAAAAATACAGATTTTTACAAAATACTTTGTATTTTTTGTAACCAAAAACTAAGTTTTGTCTGTATTTTAAACATTAGTTTCACAGAAAACTTAAAAAAGAAAATTTCAAAATAAACTGGATTTAACTACAGAGTTTTTCTATAAAATTCTGGTTGCATCAAATACATTTTAGAAATATGAGGCATTCCACACCAAATGTCCAGCGAAAAAAAACATGCATACCGTAAACTTCTGAATAGGTGATATGGATAGCCCTATATGGAACCTAGAAAATTGCGTTTTTGGTTTTTCAATTTTTCAAAAACTGGGCTTAGAAGGCGTGGTCAAATATTGGAAAAATTATCAAATTTGTGGCGAGTTGCCTTGATTAAAAATTTATCACATTAAAATGGAATGCACCACAATGTCAAAAATTTACGTTCTTATATAGTTTTGTATGGGCTATCGATTACAATTTTTTTTTTTGGAAAATTTTCAGAACCTGTTCTGAAATTTTCCATTTTTTAAAAAAGTAAATTTATCAAAAATCCGGCCACTTTTTTTTTTTTCTTTTTTATTTATTTTTTTAAAAGTTTAGATGTTTGTCCATCCACACAAAAAAAATCAGAAACACGTTCATCTTTTTTTTCGAGAAAATCGCATTTGAACTTTAAATTTCACAACAATTTAGTAATTTGCTTGTATTTTCTTGTGTCAACAGAGCGTATGACGAATATTTATGCAATTAATATTACTCATTCGCAACTTTAAAACAAAGAAATACAAGCAAATAACAAAATTGTTATGAAATTTAAAGTTCAAATGCGATTTTCTCGAAAAAAAAAGATGAACGTGTTTCTGATTTTTTTTGTGTGGATGGACAAACATCTAAACTTTTAAAAAAATAAATAAAAAAGAAAAAAAAAGTGGCCAATTTTTTGATAAATTGACTTTTTTAAAAAATGGAAAATTTCAGAACGGGTTCTGAAAATTTTCCACAAAAAAAAATTTTAATCGATAGCCCATACAAAACTATATAAGAACGTAAATTTTTGACATTGTGGTGCATTCCGTTTTAATGTGATAAATATTTAATCAAGGCAACTCGCCACAAATTTTACCATTTTTACAATATTTGACCACGCCTCCTAAGCCCAGTTTTCGAAAATTTGAAAAACCAAAAACGCAATTTTCTTAGTTACATATAGGGCTATCCAAATAACCTATTCAGAAATTTACGGGACACATGTTTTTCTGCAGCGGGACATTTGGTGTGGAATGCCTCATATATGTAAATTAACAGAGTTTTTCTTTGCTAAATGGTGCTTAATTTAACCAATATTTTACTAGAGACTCTGTAAATTAACAGTTTTTTTGTCCAAAACATTTTACAGAGTTTTATAATAAAAAACAGTTTGTTTCTGTCAAAAGACGCTAATATTTAACCAATATTTTACTATAAAGTCTGTAAATTAACAGTTTTTTTTTTTTTGTAAAAATCATTTTACAGAGTTTTTTAGTAAAATTACCAAGTAATGTTATTAGCGGGAAAAGTACGATGAACCCTGTTAAATTATCAGAGTTTTTCTGTAATTTACCAGAGTTATTATTTTGAGTGTAGTTTTCCAAATTTTTTGTAAATATTGATAAATTTGAGAAATTTCTTGGAGTTCTTTTTTTCTGAATATTTTTTTAACCCTTACATATTTTTTTTCCAAATATGTGAGGGTTATTCGTAAAAAGTTTTTATTAAAAAAAACATTATCATGATTTAATTTTTTGGGCAAGAGTACAAAACTCTGCGGCATTTTTGAGTGTACTAGAGCTAAAAGTTTTGTGGTAACTTTCCGAATCGGAATGGGATAAAACAAAAAACAATTAAAAGTTGAAAATGTCAGATATCATAACAAAACATTCAAGACTTTTTTTAGTTTAGTGCTAAATTTTTTTTTATACGCATTTGAAGTTGTTGTTATGAAAGCATTTAATATCTCCTACTTTAGGGGCCCCTGGTGGTGCCCTTATTAGACATGTGGGGCCCGGCGTCTTTACTTAAGCTCGAAGTTACGTTATCCATAACTGGTATGAATTTCTTTGCTATCGGTCCAGTACTTACTGAATGGCCGAATTATTAAAAATAAACCACTGCACAGCAATTACAAAATTAAGTATGTGACTCTTACACAGTTTTCAAATAATTATAAATATTATAATAGCTCACCAACTTCAAAATTGTTTAAAAAAAATCTAGCACTTAACTAAAAAAACCTTGAGGGTTTTGCTATGCAAAATGTCACCTTTCATTTGAATTTGGTTTCATTCCATTCCGAATTTGGTTGTTGCACTAGGGTGCTCCAAAAAAATGAAGTTGATAAATATTGGCCGTAACTCCCCCTAGAAATATGCATTTGGGTGTAAAAATATGTTTTGCAAAATTATAGGGTAATCGGATGTGGGTAAGGCGTGCCGCATCGGTCCTGAAGTTTGAAAAACGGATTACAAGGGGAAAATATGACTTTTTTTCATTTTCTCAATTTTTTTGATATTTTAAGTAAAGTTTGAATTCAAATCTGTTAATGTTTAAAAATTCAAAATTTTCTAAAATTTGACCTTTGACCTTTGACCCTTAACAGGGGCAATTTTTTATATCTCATTTTTACCATAATTTTGCGAATTGAAGTATTCTATCTCGTGTTGATATAATTCGATCTAAAACATATCAAGTTTGTAAAAAAAAACAAAAAAAATAAATAAAAGCTAAAAAAGGGCCAAAAATCACTACTTTCCCGAAATCCGCCGAAATTACATCACTGTAATAGCCAAATGAAAACAGCAAAGCCTACAATTTTTGGGGTTTTTATTCCTTTATATGTGCTTAACAAATCCTTAAACTCCAATAGCCGATTTTTTAAAATTTCTTTAACAAAAAAAATAAAAATTTAAATTTGGAGATTTGAAAATAGTGTTGAAAAATTTAGACCAATTTAGCATTTATTTAAAAGAAGTTAGCAAAACGTAATATGAAAAATATGTATCTTCTTAGTACATTGGGACTTGAAGAATAAACAAATGTTTTTACAGTAGATAATTTCAATAAATTTCAAAAATGGGGCTCGAATTACTTGATTAAGTGGTCTGACACACGTTAGTTGCCTGGGGAAGTTGTAATAACTTGGCTGATTTTCAACCGATTTTAATTTTTTAATACCTTATTAGATAGGCAATTAGCTCTTAATCACAATTCAGTAATCATTTGAATTCAAACTTAACTCAAAATACCAAAAAAATTTAGAAAATCACAAAAAAGTCATATTTTCACCTTGTTGTTTTTATTTGGCCAAGTGTTAATTATTTTGGTTTAAAGTTTCCTTTATTAAGCTATTTGGGCCTATTGTTGTTGATGTAAATAAAACAAATTAATTACATATTTTTCCCGACGTTTCGTCGATTTTTTGTCGACTTTTTCAAGGGAATTCGTCTATTTAATAAATAAAACATAACATTAATACAAATTCAATACAAAAAACAATTAAAACTTACAATAATCTGGGATTATATCACATTTAAATAAATTTTGATTAATTTTAAACTAACAAAAACATAAAACATAAATTTGAACATTTAATACAACACGGCTTAGTTTAATATCACAGTTTAAAATTATTTGTATCGTAATGCAACGCTGTAGCTGGCGTTTAATCCGTTTTTCAAACTTCAGGGCCGATGCGGCACGCCTTACCCACATCCGATTACCCTATAATTTTGCAAAACATATTTTTACACCCAAATGAATATTTCTAGGGGGAGTTACGGCAAATATTTAACAACTTCATTTTTTTGGAGCACCCTATTGTTGCACTGTAATATTGGTGGAGATTTTTTTAAAATCACATACTTTGATCGAAGGGCCCTACGGTTTTACATGATCAGATTTGGCTCAATTTGAATTTGAATAAAAGATTGTCTCAAACTCTAGGAAAGGGTTAGGGGAAAGATATTTTAAGATTTTTTTTTAATTCAAATAGCGTTATCTCGAAACCCGTTCAACCGATTTTATTTTTTAACATGATAATGTTTTTAGGCTGGGGTCTAATTTTAAAAAAGTTGCAGGACGCCACCTCAGTTTGACTATATAAGCTAACGATTAAACAAAAAAGAAAATAAGAATTATAGTTTTCATTTTATTACAACAGTAAACTTCGACAATAATTTAAAATTAATAAATAAAATAAAAAAAACACATCGTTTTGGTAGTGACACCTAGCGGCGCTAGGTGTCACTCGATTAACGCAGTATTGCCATACCAAATATCGCATTTCCAATTAGATTTGTTACCATCATCGCAAATTTTTTCCAATAAAATATTACCACATGGCAATACTAACCAGTATATTTGAAAATCGAATATGTATCTACAAGCAAGAGAACATATCAAAATTTAAATCAATATATGAATAAGCTACGGTGGCATAGCTGAGGTGAGCCAGACTGGAAAACGGAAGGTCCGGTGATCGAATCCCGTGATTTGTCAACTTTTATTTTTTTTTATTTAGTTTTTTTTTAGCTTGTACATTTCTTTTTGTTAGGGAAAAATTTGTTTGCATTAATTCTTTATACTTTTTTATTTAATTTTAATTATAAATAAAAAAAAAAAATCATATATTCAGATTTTTCTAAATTTTCTAGTTGTTTTTCTTTCTGAATTTTTTGATTTTTTCTGAAAATATCTGCATTTTTCTGACTTATTTTTTGTATTTTCTGATTTGTTCTTATACTCAAAATAATAACTCTGTAAAATACATTGTAAAATGACTGTAATCTCAATTCAACAGATGTTTGACAGAGTTTTCTGTCAAAATACAGATTTAAAGAAAATACTTTGAGTTTTTTGTGACAAAAAAACAAAGTTTTATCTGTTATATTACTTTTAACCTTGTAATCTTTATTTTACAAATAATTAACAGATATTTCTGCAAAAATACAGATTTTGGCAAAATACTTTGTATTTTTGTAACCAAAAACTAAGTTTTGTCTGTATTTTAAACATTAATTTCACAGAAAACTTAAAAAAGAAAATTCTAAAATAAACTGCATTTTACTACAGAGTTTTTTCTATAAAATTTTGGTTGCATCAAATACATTTACAAATATATGTAAATTAACAGAGTTTTTCTTTGCTAAATGGTGCTTTATTCAACCAATATTTTACTAGAGACTCTGTAAATTAACAGTTTTTTTGTCCAAAACATTTTACAGAGTTTTATATTTAATGGGATCCTCGACTGATAATTCAATTCGTTTTGCATGGAATAGCAAAGTAAAATATCATTATTTTTTCTAAAAAAACTTTGCTTTGGCAAGTACACCCAAATCTTCCTTAAAACATTATCATGATTTAATGTTTTGGGCAAGAGTACAAAATTCGCAGGCATTTTTTCATTTGCTTTCACATAAATAAAGTTTTGTAAAGTAAAACGAATGAATTTTTTTGTTATATTTTTTTAAATTTTAGTTATTTGATTTCAACTTTGAACAGACAAGGAAAAAATACGAATTTTATTTAAAATTCATAAGGTATTTGAAATAAAATTTTTGTTTAAATAAAATTCTCAAAAACATTTGAATTTTATTATTTCCAAAAATAAAATTCTCAAAAAAAAAAGAATTTTATTTTTTATTTTGGTTTAATTTTATTTTACTTTTGGTTTGAATATTTATTTGTTCAGAATATATGTATTTGTTATTATGGAAATAAAATTCTTTTTTTTTATTAATAAAATTCTTTAAAGAATTTTAAATAAAATTTTTTTGAATTTTATTTCTTCTAAGAATTTAAAATAAAATTTTTAAGAATTATATTTAAAATTCTTTCTTGAATTTTTTGAAAAATTCAAAATTGAATTTTATCAATATCGAATTTTAAATTTTATTGTTTTTCCTTGTCTGACTTTGAATGAACCCGTAAACAAACACCAAACTCGATTTCATGTGATTCGGAAAATATCATGTGATTTGAAAAGTTTTGAAAGACATAACAGAGGCCTTTAACACATTTTAAATGATGATAAATAGGCCAACCAAAAAACAGCCAAAGCTTATTTGTTATTTCGATGAATAAACCGATTTGGATTAAACACAAACTCTAATCACGAAAAAACAGAAAAACTAAGATATTTTTTCATTTATTGGTAATTTTTTAGTTTTTTATCTCATTTTTACATTTTAATTTTAGAACTTTAATTTTAGAAAATACAAATTTTATTACAAAAAATGTCCAATCATATATTAGAAACTCCAATTATATTTAAAAAAATTCCAAATATAACTCAAAAATTTTAAATTATATTTCAAAAATTTCCATTGATAGTTCAAAAATTTCCAACTTTATTTTAGAAATTTCAATTTATATTTACAGAAATTTCAATTAATATTTTAGAAATTTCAAATTGTATTTAAGAAAATTTCTAAATGCTTTTCAGAAAATTACATTTGCATTTAAATATTTCCATTTGGATTTCAAAATCTTATAATCGCTATTAAGAAAATTCCATTGAAATTAAAAAAAAAATCCATGTGTATTTTAAAAATTTCCAACTGTTTTTCAAAAACTTCCGTTTGTATTTAAAAATTTTCTAAATTCTTTGCAGAAAACTCATTTATATTTTCCAAAAAATCATTTAGAAAATTTGAAGTAAAAATTTCTTAAATACAATTGGAAATTTCTGAAACATAGAGTAGTCAGGACTTTTGAAGTTTTTTTTCACACAAACATTTAAATTTTTTAACAATACTACAAACTAAACTAAAAACATACGTTTTCAGCGGTTGGTTTACACCAATTTCAAATTCAGATTTTCCAATTTTATTTCAAAAATATTCAATTGTATTTCAAATTTTTCAATTGTATTTCAGAAATAGTCAAATGTATTTCACATTTTCCATCTGTATTTCAGTAAAAGTAAAAATGGAAATTTCTTAAATACAGTTGGAAATTTCTGAAACATGGAAATGGTGTAGTCAGGACTTTTATTCTGCTTAAATCAGCTCTACAAAGATACATGAATTCACTGCATCTTTAATCTGCTTAAATCAGCGCTAAAAAGATACATGAATTTACAGCATCTTTATTCTGCTTAAATCAGCGCTCTAAAGACACGTGATTTCAGTGCATCTAAAGAGCGCTGTTTCTGTGTATCCAACTAGCGCTCTAAAGTGGGACATCGCCTTAGGGAATCATGCATGAATTCAGCGCAATTGGATGCGCTCCTTTACTCAAGTTCCCCTTCCAAAAGCTGCTGAACGTTCAGCAAAATTTCTGCTGGGATAGTATTTGGTATAGTAAAGTTCCCATTATTGAGTGTGCACTGTTGAAACATATTGTAGTTGTCTAAGTCGACTTAGCCGGTTTTGTTAAATAACCATAGATGTAATAACTTATGTACATATTTGCAAACGAGCATATATTTAGTAAGTACATACTACATACATATATATTGTATTACATGAATGAACACGTAGCAGGTATTTGTAATATGTATGTATGTAGGTAGGTACCTTTACATATAATGTAATTTATCTTCAATTACAATAATTTTAAAAACATTTTATATACGTGTATACCAGCAAACATTTTATTAACTTAAAAATCTTAAAAAATATTATTGTAAAAAAAAAAACCTATTTGGTGTAGGTTCATTCTAGATCGAGGTCATTATTTCTTTTACTAATTAAAACTACGATATTCTCATAGAATTATTTCCAAGAAAATGTTTTATTTGATTTCTAATCAATTTTTATTAAGAAATTAATTTATTTTTTCGAAATTTAAAATATTCATAATTCATAATTTTCAAGAAAAATACTTTTCTGTTTTAAATTTATTTATGTTGGTCATTTTGCAAGACTTAGTAGGCACGTGTTTCGGAATTTATCAGATTCCATTGTCAAGACTATTTAGCAAATATGAAAACCCTGTACTACAAGTCGCAAAAGAAATTTAAATGACAGATCGCTTATGTTGAAACTAAAATATTAATACATATTTTAATTAACTCCCATTGGGAATTACTTAGAAGACAAAAATTGTTCCATCGTAGAAGATCACGATCGCCAAATTGCCAACAAAAAAAATATTAAAAATTGATTTTCATACGATTTTCCATTTATATGAGGTAATGTCTATTTATGTATAACCTCAGATAAGAAAATAGAGCTACTTAAATCTTAGATATAAATAGATCTGAACTGATGAAGTGTTATATACAATTAATATGATTGTACAAATTTATATATCATTACATATATCAAAACTGTTTAACTAGGGAAATGAAATTATAAGAACTAAAATCGGTTTAGCCGTTTTGCTGTATCGTGGCAACCGACTTTGTCTTAAAAAAAACACCCTATAACGAAATGATAACCATGGTAACCCTGGCAGTGTAAAAGTTCCCATATAGCGTTTCATTTGAATACAGTTTTTTATTTTTCAAATGATTAATAGCGAAACAAAAATGTTTTCGGGAATAAGACATCAAGGAGCGACATGTTTAAGCTTTACCGTCGACTTATTTTTAAGCCGCTATCACATCGAATTCATCCGCTATGAGTTGTCAAAAATGCCAAATTTTTTAAACTTTGATCCCAATTTTCTCAAAAACCTGATGTGATGAAAAAGTTTCTGTAGTGTTTTTTTTTTACTTAGTATTCCCATGTTCTTCATTGATCCAAAATGAATTAATTTTTTGATTGAATTTACAAATTTTTAAACTTAAATTAATTTTAAATTTTTTCTGCGTAAAATAACCAATTAAAATTCAGAAAATATCAATTTAAATTCAGTAAATAAAAATTCTGAAAATTCTCCACTCAACAATAATTTTGTTGGGATTCAGAAATCGCCTCCCCCACCCAAAAAATAAAAAAAAATCACCTACACAATGAAGTAGCAACCTTATATTTTTCAGAATAAATAACCTACGGTAGACATAAAATAAGCAGAAATTATAAAGTCACAAGTAAATATGAAACTAAAAGGAATAACCAAACCAACACACTGTTATTAATGACACACTAGGGTGCACCAAAAAAACGAAGTTGTTAGATATTGACCGGGCCCCCCTCTAGAAATGTGCATTTGGGGGTAAAAACATGTCTCACAAAATTTTAGGAAAATCGGATATGGGTAAGACCTGCCGCATCGGCCCTGAAGTTTGAAAATCGAATTACAAGGGGAAAATATGACTTTTTATCCATTTTCTCAATTTGTTCGATATTTTGAGTTAAGTTTGAATTCAAATGGTCACAGAATTGTGATTTGGAGTAAAATGTCTATCGAATAAGGCATTAAAAACTAAAATCGGTTGAAAATCAGCCAAGTTATTACAACTTCCCCAGGCAACTAACGTGTGTCAGACCATTTAATCAAGGGATTCGAGCCCCATTTTTGAAATTTATTGAAATTATTTACTGTAACAAAATTTTTTTATTCTTCAAGTCTCAATGTACTAAGAAGATAAATATTTTTCATATTGCGTTTTGCTAACTTGTTTTAAATAAATGCTAAAGTGGTCTGAATTTTTCAACACTATTTTCAAATCTCCAATTTTAAATTTTTATTTTTTTTGTTAAAGAAATTTTAAAAATCGACTATTGGAGTTTAAGGATTTGTTAAGCACATATAAAGGAATAAAAACCCCAAAAATTGTAGGATTTGCTGTTTTCATTTGGCTATTACAGTCATGTAATTTCGGCGGATTTCGGGAAAGTAGTGATTTTTGGCACTTTTTTTAGCTTTTATTTATTTTTTTTGTTTTTTTTTACAAACTTCATATGTTTTGGACCGAATTATATCAACACGAGACAGAATACTTCAATTCGCAAAATTAGGGCGAAATTGAGATATAAAAAATTGCCCCTGTTAAGGGTCAAAGGTCAAATTTTAAAAATTTTGAATTTTTAAACATTAACAGATTTGCTTGGCGGATTTTGCTGAATCTACTTGATGTTATTTAAATTGGTCTAAACTATATGGCAAATAATTAAAATTTAGAAATTTAACCCTTAAGTGCTGTTGGGGCCTATAATTTTTTTCATTTAATGGAGATAATGTAAGTGTATTTTGTTCAAAGGGTCGAATAGGCCCCACCAGCACCAAAGGGTTAATATACTGAATTTAAATAAAAGTACATATGTTAAGACCTTTTATAATGACATCAAGTAGTTTCATATATTTCCACTCAGAAAATCTGTTAATGTTTAAAAATTCAAAATCTTCTAAAATTTGACCTTTGACCTTTAGTTGGGGCAATTTTTTATTTCTCAAATTTTGCCCTAAATTTGCGAATTGAAGTATTCTATCTCGAGTTGATATAATTCGGTCCAAAACATATGAAGTTTGTAAAAAAAACAAAAAAAGTAAATAAAAGCTAAAAAAAGTGACAAAAATCACTACTTTTCCGAAATCCGCCGAAATTACATGACTGTAGTAGCCAAATGAAAACAGCAAATCCTACAATTTTTGGCGTTTTTATTCCTTTATATGTGCTTAACAAATCCTTAAACTCCAATAGTCGATTTTTTAAAATTTCTTTAACAAAAAAAATAAAAATTTAAAATTGGAGATTTGAAAATAGTGTTGAAAAATTCAGACCACTTTAGCATTTATTTAAAACAAGTTAGCAAAACGCAATATGAAAAATATTTATCTTCTTAGTACATTGAGACTTGAAGAATGAAAAAATGTTGTTACAGTAGATAATTTCAATAAATTTACAAAATGGGGCTCGAATCCCTTGATTAAATGGTCTGACACACGTTAGTTGCCTGGGGAAGTTGTAATAACTTGGCTGATTTTCAACCGATTTTAGTTTTTAATACCTTATTCGATAGACATTTTACTCCAAATCACAATTCTGTGACCATTTGAATTCAAACTTAACCCAAAATATCGAAAAAATTGAGAAAATTGATAAAAAGTCATATTTTCCCCTTGTAATTCGATTTTCATATTTCAGGGCCGATGCGGCAGGTCTTACCCACATCCGATTTTCCTAAAATTTTGTGAGACATGTTTTACCCCCAAATGCACATTTCTAGAGGGGGGCCCGGTCAATATCTAACAACTTCGTTTTTTTGGTGCACCCTAATGACACACACAGAAAAAATAAAAAAATAAAATTTAATAAATTTTTAATACTATTGAGTAAAAAATTTCTCAATTTCGCACCAGTAAACGATTTAATGGTATTGAGTAAAATAAAATTTAAAAAAAAATTATTAAATGCTTACTAAAAAATTTGCGTAAATTTTTAATTGACACAATTAAAACTTTTCTGAAAATTTTTCGACTTTTTTTAATAACTTTTTAATTGTGTCAAGTAAAAATTTACTCAAAATTTATCAATTTATTTTTTTATTTTTTTTTTAAGTTTAAAAAAGTTTAACATTTTTTTTTTTTTCAAAACAATTTTTTTTTTTTTAACTTTACCAAATATATTTATGTCTTAAAGACATTGGAAAATTTCATAAAGATGATTTAAAGTGCAATAACGACGATGGTAGTGAACACTACGTTACTTATAAGAATTTTTATGTGTTTATAAATAAATTTGAACTGTCTCTGTGGATGCAATTCATGCAATTCAAAGAATTGCGAAATATCGGAAGATTTTTTAAATAAATAAAAAACATTTAAACAACTAAGACCTCGAGCTTGAAAATTTATTGCTTTTACTTAAGATGATTTTAAACTTTCATATACATATACAAAAAACTATAAACTTAATGAGAATTAAAAACACCAAAAGAATACAAAAAAGGTTAAATTTGTATTAAATTATTTACTAATTTTTTTTTTTAGATATTGAGTAAATTTTTAATTGCGTCAACTAAAAAATTACTTATTTTTTGTTAAATTTTAAACAAGTAATTACTCAAATTTTTTTCCTCAATATTATTTTCTGTGCATGAACGTATGAAAGTCAGGAATATAAAAGTAATACACCGATAAAATGAATGCTCCATTAAAGCTGTGTGTACGATGTGCCATTGTATATGATACACATGTTTTACGAGGGTATATGGGTGTCTGTATTGGATGTATTGTGAATGTGGGTGTTTGGAAATGTAATGAACATTGAATGTTATAAGTGTTAAAAGCACTCTTTAAAATTTTGTACATGCCCTCGTCAATAAATTACACATTAAAAACACATATTTATACGCACACATTCACACTGACAGTCATTTATTGAAACACACACACACTTAAAGCAAAACATACCTTTTAAAGTAACGGCAGCAAGCTATTTTTAAAATCAATTTAAATTTAAGAAAAATTGTCAGTAGATCTGAAAAGCTTTCAAGAAGAAAACTGGAGAATTGTTTTGTAAGAAAAATGAAAGCGGAATTGAATATTTTTTATTTTCTGCATAACTTTTTTCAAGTTCAGCACGACAAAAAATATGCCTTTAAACATTACATATGAGGCATTCCACACCAAATGTCCCGCTACAGAAAAACATGTGTCCCGTAAATTTCTGAATAGGTTGTTTGGATAGCCCTATATGGAACTAAGAAAATTGCGTTTTTGGTTTTTCAAATTTTCAAAAAATGGGCTGATGAGGCGTGGTCAAATATTGGAAAAATGGTCAAATTTGTGTCGAGTTGCCTTGATTAAATATTTATCACATTAAAACGGAATGCACCACAATCTCAAAAATTTACATTCTTATATAGTTTTGTATGGGCTATCGATTAAATTTTTTTTTTTTGGAAAATTTTCAGAACCCGTTCTGAAATTTTCCATTTTTTAAAAAAGTCAATTTATCAAAAATCCGGCCACTTTTATTTTTTTAATTTTTTTTTTTTTAAAGTTTAGATGTTTGTCCATCCACACAAGAAAATTCAGAAACACGTTCGTCGTTTTTTTCGAGAAAATCGCATTTGAATATTGAATTTCACCACAATTTTGGAATTTCTTTGTATTTTCTTGAGTAACAAATTTTTGCGAAACCAACGAGTTGATCCCATTTTAATTATTTTTTCATTTGTGGTGCAATATAGAGATGGGCGTGAATGCGATTTGACCCACGCAAGAAATATTAAAGTCACTGACGACTCGTAATTATTTTTAGTTTACTTGTGCAATCACGTGAGTCAATTTACTGTTACTCACACAGTTTTTGATTACGCTCACGGTTGTTCACTCACGCTGATGATGATTTTACAAAAATAATAAAAACAAAAAATTTTCTATGAAAAAAGCACTGAAAACGGAAACTCAAAAAAACAGTAAAATTCCAAAAAAAAAAAAATAGTTAAAAATCACAAAAACTTTCTTAAGAAAAATTTTAAGCATTCACTCATCTCGCAAAAATTGGACTTCCTATTACTCACGAAATGTTCTACTCACGCTACCTCTTTAATATCGTGAATAGCTTAGTACGTGACTCGCGAGTCAATTTTTTTAAAAGGTTGAACGTTAAACGATATGTACCTATAATGTAGTGTCCGATTTATTGCTCCCGCTTAAATGCGTTTATCCAAAATATTAAATAAGTCAGAAGGATATTGATGCATTTACATAAAAAAACTCTTATAAACGCACATCAAGTGATCTTAAGATTTTGAACTCATTTTAGTGTTGATATTTCAGTAAAATTTGAATGAAACTACTCTTACCAGTTTTAGGCATTTAAGCGAGTAATTCTGTATTTTTTTTTAATTTAAATTGAAATCTTTATGAAATCTTAAAACAAATTTTTTTAACAATTGACGATTTGTTTTTAATATAAATGGTCAGAAGTACATTGATGCATATCTAAAAAAAACTCTTATAAACGCATCTTATCAGTTTTACGCATTTAAGCATTTTACACATTTAAGCATTTACGCATTTAAGCATTTACGCATTTAAGCATTTACGCATTTTACGCATTTACACATTTAAGCGAGATGAGTGAATGTTTAAAATTTTTCTTAAGTTTTTGTGATTTTTAACTATTTTTTTTGTTGGAATTTTACTGTTTTTTTGAGTTTCCGTTTTCAGTGGTTTGTTTTCATAGAAAATTTGTTGTTTTTATTATTTTTGTAAAATCATCATCAACGTGAGTGAGCAACCGTGAGCGTAATCAAAAATTGCGTGAGCGTGAGTAACAGCAAATTGACTCACGTGATTGCACAAGTAAACTAAAAATATTAGCGAGTCGTCAGTGACTTTAATATTTCTTGCGTGGGTCAAATCGCTTTCACGCCCATCTCTATATTGTACCACACATGAAAAGACAATTAAAATGGGATCAACTCGTTGGTTTCGCAAAAATTTGTTACTCATACGCCATGTTTTAACAAGAAAATACAAGGAAATTCCAAAATTGTCATAAAATTCAATATTCAAATGCGATTTTCTCGAAAAAAACGACGAACGTGTTTCTGAATTTTTTTGTGTGGATGGACAAACATCTAGACTTTAAAAAAAAAAATTAAAAAAAAAAAAAAAAAAAGTGGCCGGTTTTTTGATAAATTGACTTTTTTAAAAAATGGAAAATTTCAGAACGGGTTCTGAAAATTTTCCAAAAAATAAAATTTAATCGATAGCCCATACAAAACTATATAAGAATGTAAATTTTTGAGATTGTGGTGCATTCCGTTTTAATGTGATAAATATTTAATCAAGGCAACTCGACACAAATTTGACCATTTTTCCAATATTTGACCACGCCTCCTGAGCCCAGTTTTTGAAAAATTGAAAAACCAAAAACGCAATTTTCTTAGTTCCATATAGAGCTATCCATACAACCCATTCAGAAATTCGTGCGACACGTGTTTTTTTTCGCTGGACATTTGGTGTGGAATGCCTCATATATGCAATCAGTTTTTTAGACGCAAAACGTAATGTCCAGATTTTAAAATCAGCACTCATAGAATCTATGCATTTAAATTAACGATGCAAAAACAAATCAATGTTGTTATTATGAAATTTTATTATTTGTAACAAAAATTGTTTCCATATCAATTTTTGACGATTGACAAAAAAAAACATACATTTGCATGAAAATCGCAGCCTTAATCTTAAAGAAACCAAGCCGGAGCACAGTGCTTTGTTCCCATTTAAGAAAAGGATAAAAAAGTTGTTTGATATTTCTAAAATTTGTTACACTACACCATTTGCAAATGTATTACAGAAATTATCAATTAAATTTCTAAAGTTATTAATTGTATTTCAGAAATTATCAATTGTTTTTCAGAAGTTATTAGTTGTATTTCAGAATTTATCAAATGTATTTCAGAAATTATCAATTGTATTTCAGAATTTATCAATTGTATTTTAGAATTTATCAAATGCATTCAAAAATTCTCTAACAACTACCTAAATCATTGCTCAAAACCTACTGCAGGTCAAAATAATGTGGGTCTCAGATCTACCAAGTCCACAACAACCCCAAGGGAGCCTAAAGACAATACGGCACATGGACGAACCCCAAACATCAAAAAGCTATGTCGCTCTGTCCGCCAACGTTCCAATTTAAACCCGAACGGAAAATACTTACTGCGACCCGCTTCCCCATACGACAAAAGGTGCCCGAGATTTCCGCAAAAATACCGAAATGAGCAATAAAACGTGATTAAATAAATAATAATAATAATCATAAATAATAATAATAATAAAAATGATAATAATAATACTAATAAAATAATACAACACATAAATTCCCGCATAAAAACCATAACAAATAAAATAAATAAACTACACCGAAAAAATATACCACGCCACACAATCATCCACAAAGATCAAAATATAAACTCCCCCGCTCGAAAATTGCCGTGAAGGCACTTGGGCTTCCTATAGCGCTTTCATCCCCTGCCGAAGGGAATCATCAGTAGGATTTCTAAATCCACTAACTGGTTCCATAGAACCCCTATCATGGAGTTACCTTGTAACTCCACCAGAAGAGTAAAAACCAAACACATACACAACGAACCAACCCCAGAACCCATACTACACTTCAAAGCAATATATCATCAAACACAACACTACCACACATATGCCCATAATCTCCCACAAACGTAACCCTACCTTACATTCATCAAACCATACAACTCACCCCGATCCACCACCTCGAGTGACAAACTCGATCCCACACACTCCACTACCGCACTCGCGCATTTACAAACCGTCGATTAAAATATCACGAAACCTCCCGACATTTACCACACACCGGATAAAATAAACGAAAATCAAAATTTTAAAGGCGAATCGAAATTTTTAAAATAATTTAATTTTTCACAACTGACAATTTTAAATTCTCACACAACGGGTGATTAGACGAATTTAAATTTGAATCACGTCGTAACCCAACAAACATACCGACCGATAGTTAAAATCCGTATCCCTATTGGTGCATGCACATCCGACACCAACGAAATTTATAACGACCACCGGATACCGCTTACCCGCCCCTCAACAAACGGTCCAGATCGATGTCACAAAAATTAATAAAATTAATAAAAATTAATAACCACAACTTCCAGGCCTAGAGGGTTTCCTGAAACTACAAGAAGTGTTACGATCCCATATGAGTCCTGACAAATGAACTTGTCCGTTCCATGTCGAATGGCTCACTAACTAAAACACATTCACCAAAGAACTTTAGACATAATCATATCAACCCTCACATAGGACCGTCGTGGCTATTCCCTGACCCTACATTCTGTGAAGATGGGTGGTTGAGATAGAGTTCCATCTCCGGTTTTTACGGAGCCTAATTTCCACCACTGTCCGTAATATTCGGCGGAATTCCCCCTTTATTTCCTAACACTCCCTCTCACTCACACTTAATATGATGAATATGCCCCTTTCGGGTCAGTGTAACATAACACCATACAGCATGAGGTTGGTCAATGTTGGCAGAGTTTCCCCATCCCTAACCCTGCTGCCCAATGGTTTTTAAGGATCGTGTCCAACCTCCTCGCTTAGAGTCGTCGAGTTTGATGTACAATGGTTTCGAGGCAGCGGGTTACCACAGTAATCCTGTTATAAGCGCCATCCATGATGGGCAGATTATGTGTGGTTGGACACGATCCTTAAAAACCATTGGGCATCAGGGTTGGGGATGGGGAACTCTGCCAACGTTGACCAACCTCATGCTGTATGGTGTTATGTTACACTGACCCGAAAGGGGCATAGTCATCATATTAAGTGTGAGTGAGAGGGAGTGTTAGGAAATAAAGGGGGAATTCCGCCGAATATTACGGACAGTGGTGGAAATTAGGCTCCGTAAAAACCAAAGATGGAACTCTGTCTCAACCACCCATCTTCACAGAATGTAGGGTCAGGGAATAGCCACGATGGTCCTATGTGAGGGTTGATATGATTATGTCTAAAGTTCTTTGGTGAATGTGTTTTAGTTAGTGAGCCATTCGACATGGAACGGACAAGTTCATTTTTCAAGACTTATATGGGATTGTAACACTTCTTGTAGTTTCAGGAAACCCTCTAGGCCTGGAAGTTGTGGTTATTAATTTTTATTAATTTTTGTGACATCGATCTGGACCGTTTGTTGAGGGGCGGGGTAGCGGTATCCGGTGGTCGTTATAAATTTCGTTGGTGTCGGATGTGCATGCACCAATAAGGATACGGATTTTAACTATCGGTCGGTATGTTTGTTGGGTTACGACGTGATTCAAATTTAAATTCGTTTAATCACCCGTTGTGTGAGAATTTGAAATTGTCAGTTGTGGAAAATTAAATTATTTGGAAATTCGCCTTTAGAATTTTGATTTTCGTTTATTTTATCCGGTGTGTGGTAAATGTCGGGAGGTTTTCGTGATATTTAAATCGACGGTTTATAAATGCGCGAGTGCGGTAGTGGAGTGTGTGAAATCGAGTTTGCTATTCGAGGTGGTGGATCGGGGTAAGTTGTATGGTTTGAAAAATGTAAGGTAGGGTTACGTTTGTGGAGGATTATGAGCATATGTGTGGTAGTATTATGTTTAATGGTATATTGCTTAAAAGTGTAGTCTCGGGCGATTTGGTTGTGTATGGGTTCTGGGGTCGGTTCGTTGTGTGTAGGTTTAGTTTTACTCTTCTGGTGGAGTTACAAGGTAACTCCATGATAGGGGTTCTATGGAACCAGTTAGTGGATTTAGAAATCCTACTGATGATTCCCTTCGGCAGGGGATGAAAGCGCTATAGGAAGCCCAAGTGCCTTCACGGCAATTTTCGAGCGGGGGAGTGTATATTTTGATTTTTGTGGGTAGTTTATTTATTTTATTTTTTATGGGTTATATGCGTGGATTTAGGTATTGTATTGTATTTTATTATTATTATTATAATTATTATTATTATTATTATTATTATTATTATTATTATTAGTTATGATTATCATTATTATTGGTGTTTATTTGATCACGTTTATTGCTCATTTTGGTATTTTTGCGGGAATCTCGGGCACCTTTTGTCGGATGGGGGAGCGGGTCGCAGTAAGTATTTTCCGTTCAGGTTCGGAGTGGTACGTTGGCGGACAGAGTGACATAGTTTTTTTGATGTTTGGGTTCGTCCATGTGCCGTATTGTCTTTAGGCTCTCGTGAGGTTGTTGTGGACTTGGTAGATCTGAGACCCAAATTAGTTTTACCTGCGGTAGGTTTTGAGCAATGATTTAGGTAGTTGTTAGGGAATTTTTGGATTTTGGATGGTTTTTTCACCCATATGTCTGGACCAGAGGAAAGGTCCAATATTGGGTTATGATTTGTCCCAATGGGACGCCGTATTGGGAACCCTCCTCGCTTAGGGTCGTCGAGTTTGATGTACAATGGTTTCGAGGCAGCGGGTTACCACAGTAATCCTGTTATAAGCGCCATCCATGATGGGCAGAGTATGTGTGGTTGGACACGATCCTTAAAAACCATTGGGCATCAGGGATGGGGAACTCTGCCAACGTTGACCAACCTCATGCTGTATGTTGTTATGTTACACTGACCCGAATGGGGCATAGTCATCATATTAAGTGTGAGTGAGAGGGAGTGTTAGGAAATAAAGGGGGAATTCCGCCGAATATTACGGACAGTGGTGGAAATTAGGCTCCGTGGAAACCGAGGATGGAACTCTGTCTCAACCACCCATCTTCACAGAATGTAGGGTCAGGGAATAGCCACGACGGTCCTATGTGAGGGTTGATATGATTATGTCTAAAGTTCTTTGGTGAATGTGTTTTAGTTAGTGAGCCATTCGACATTGAACGGACAAGTTCATTTTTCAAGACTTATATGGGATCGTAACACTTCTTGTAGTTTCAGGGGACCCTCTAGGCCTGGAAGTTGTGGTTATTAATTTTTGTGACATCAATCTGGACCGTTTGTTGAGGGGCGGGGTAGCGGTATCCGGTGGTCGTTATAAATTTCGTTGGTGTCGGATGTGCATGCACTAATAGGGACACGGATTTTAACTATCGGTCGGTATGTTTGTTGGGTTACGACGTGATTCAGGTTTGAATTCGTTTAATCACCCGTTGTGTGGGAATTTGGAATTGTCAGTTGTGGAGGATTAAATTATTTGGAAATTTCGATTCGCCTTTAGAATTTTTATTTGTGTTTATTTTATTTTGATATTTTTATTTTATTTTGATATTGATATTTAAATCGACGGTTTATAAATGCGCGAGTGCGGTAGTGAAGTGTGTGGGATCGACTTTGCTATTCGAGGTGGTGGATCGGGGTAAGTTGTATGGTTTAATAGATGTAGGGTAGGGTTACGTTTGTGGGGGATGATGAGCAGATGTGTGGTAGTATTATGTTTAATGGTATATTGCTTAAGAGTGTAGTCTCGGGCGATTTGGTTGTGTATGGGTTCTGGGGTCGGTTCGTTGTGTGTAGGTTTAGTTTTACTCTTCTGGTGGAGTTACAAGGTAACTCCATGATAGGGGTTCTATGGAACCAGTTAGTGGATTTAGAAATCCTACTGATGATTCCCTTCGGCAGGGGATGAAAGCGCTATAGGAAGCCCAAGTGCCTTCACGGCAATTTTCGAGCGGGGGAGTGTATATTTTGATTTTTGTGGGTAGTTTATTTATTTTATTTTTTATGGGTTATATGCGTGGATTTAGGTATTGTATTGTATTTTATTATTATTATTATAATTATTATTATTATTATTATTATTATTATTATTATTATTATTATTATTATTATTATTATTATTATTATTATTATTATTATTATTATTATTATTATTATTATTATTATTATTATTATTATTATTATTATTATTATTATTATTATTATTATTATTATTATTATTATTATTATTATTATTATTATTATTATTATTATTATTATTATTAGTTATGATTATCATTATTATTGGTGTTTATTTGATCACGTTTATTGCTCATTTTGGTATTTTTGCGGGAATCTCGGGCACCTTTTGTCGGATGGGGGAGCGGGTCGCAGTAAGTATTTTCCGTTCGGGTTCGGAGTGGTACGTTGGCGGACAGAGTGACATAGTTTTTTTGATGTTTGGGTTCGTCCATGTGCCGTATTGTCTTTAGGCTCTCGTGAGGTTGTTGTGGACTTGGTAGATCTGAGACCCAAATTAGTTTTACCTGCGGTAGGTTTTGAGCAATGATTTAGGTAGTTGTTAGGGAATTTTTGGATTTTGGAAATACATGTATTTCAAAAATTATCAATTGTATTTCAGAAAATATTAATTGTATTTCAGAAACTATCAATTGTAATTCAGAATTTATCAATTGTATTTCAGAATTTAGCAAATGTATTTCAGAAATTATCAATTGTGGTTACATAAGTAAATTCGTAAACTTATCAACAAAAAAAGTTAAAGTTAACGAAATTTTTCGGTTCTTAACACAATTTAAAAATAAACAAACTTCAAATTAACTACTTTTGTCTTTAATTCTTGTCGTTAGTTTAGGCTAGTTTTCATAAGACGAACGATATGCACGAACGAAAATTTTGCATGTATTTTGTTATTGTAACAATAACAAAACACATGCAAAATTTTAGTTCGTATGTATTGTCGCCTTATGAAACACTAGCACTTAAACAATTTATAGAATAACATATTCGTTAAAAACTGATTCTCGTAGAGGAGAATAAAAAAAAATATACGTGTGTCGGCGTTTTGAAAGATCACATCGGAATTTTATTTAAGAGGCGATTGAAATTTCCCAGCTTTGGCCTGTTCTTGCAGCTTATCGGTATATAAAAAAATGTGTTTTTTACATCTGAGGTGTAGGGTATGTTCAGAAACTTTGTAAAAAATATTATGGCAAATATTTTTGTGGAACATGTTAACATTCTAACTTCCCCTTTTAACTTCCTTCACCTCTGCAGAGGTGAAGTCTCGTCCGAAAGAGATTTCATCTCAGGTGTGAATTGGCTATAAAACTATGTTTTCTTTACATCTGAGGTGGTTATGTTCAGCAACTTTGTAGAAAATATTATGAAAAATATTTTGGAGGAATATATTAGCCCTCTAACTCCTCCACATAATGTTAATTTTTGGCTCTACTCAATTAAATCGTATAAAACACCCCTAAAAAGTGGAAGGGCGGAGGTAAAATGTTCGTCTGTCTGTTAAAAACACGCAATTCAGCGAAATCGGTCCAGTGGTACACTCAAAAGAAAAACTCTGTCAAAAAATCTGTAAAACGACTTTCAATTTGAATTAGCAATCTTTTAGCAGATTGTTCTGCTGAGAAGGATATTTTTACTAAAATGTCTGTCATTCAGTTTAAGAAAATAACAGACATTTTACTATGTTTATACTGATTTTGTTTGCTGAATTTCATTATTTTTTCAAGAAATTTTTTTATATAAAAAAAAGCAGAACAGATTGTCAGCAGATTGTTCTGCTGAAATCAGCAGATTGTTCTGCTGAAATCAGCAGATTATTCTGCTAAAATCAGTAGATTTTTCTGCTAAAATCAGCATATATTTCTGCTAAAATCAGATTTCTCTGCTGTCGAACAACACACATGTTTAATAACTAAAACGCCAGATAAAAGTATAAGCTTCCGTAGCGTAGTGGTTAAGAAGTGTACTTTCAAATCGGAAGGTGGCGAGTTCGATGCTGGCTGGCGGCGTATGTTTTTTTTTTTTTTTTTTTGTTATATTTATTCACCTCTTATGACAGATATTTAGCAAACCGTGTCTGCTAAAATCAGCAGATTTTCATATGGCTCAAAATGGGTGTATTTTCAGCAGATTTTTCTGCTGATTGGACAGAGAATTTATTTTAAGTGTACAAAAGTTATAAGAAAACGACTTAATTTCGTCAAGGGGTTTTCGCAAATTTACTAGAAAAAAAAACACGCTAACTTTCGAAAGACAACTCTGAGGGTGCTAAGGCTTGGCATATATATTTGCCGTTCCCCTGGTCTGGTTCGTATAGAATTTCAGCCAAATCATTTTAGTGGTTCAAAAGTTATAAGCAAAATTGTGAATTTCAGAACTGTGAATGGTTTCAGTTTAAATTCACGTGTTGCTAAAAAACGAGCTTTAAAAAATAAGCTTTAAAAACATTGGTAAGCCACAAAATTATTTTACAAAGTATTTTTGTCACTTAAAATATTTTTACACTAAAAAAATTTTACACTAAAAAAAAAATTTGTATTTTCTATTTTTTACAATAATTACAGAAGAAAATTTTTACTCAAAATAGAATATTTCTAATCAAAATCGTTAATTTTTTTCACGTTAGAAAATTTACTTTCCTTTAAAAAGGGCATTGTGGTGGGTATTCATAGATTCAGCCAAGTCACATTTAACTTTTCTACTTGTTTTCAATAAAATATTTTCTGAGATTTCAAAAAATTGTTCCTTAAAAAACAATTTTCAATTTAACAATAAGAATTTTTCCTATAAAACACATTCTAATATTCCAAATGATTAGGAAACATCAATTTTTTTTCTATATTCTAGGAGACCTTCCAATTTTAAAATTTTCAGATTCATAAACATTTTGAGAAAGTTTATTATATGTAGCTCAAGGTCATATTTCTTTTACTAATCATTACGATGATATTGTCAAAGAAACAATTTACAAGAAACTATTTATAAAGTTGTTTGTTTTAAAAAGATTGGTTTGTTCATTTTGCAAGACTTAATCGACACGTGTTTCGGAATTCATCAAATTCAATTGTCAAGAGTATTTAGCAAATTTACAATCGTAAGTTGCAAAACATAAGGTCTTATATTCGTATGTAAGTACACTGAAAAAAAAAACATTACTAAAATTGAGAAAAAATTTCTTTGAAAATTTATCATGAATTTTCATAAAATTTAACTAAAAAATGAGAAATTTTCTTAACTATAACGAAAAGAGTTAAGTTCATTTACTTATAATTAGTTCATAGTTTTCTTTAAATGGAGTGGTTTAATATAAGGAAAAAAATTCTTACTGTCAAAGAAATTTCCAAAAATCTCAGAAACGTATTTTTATTTTTAAGACATATTTCTTAAATAACAATTTGGTTTAAGCTTCGTTAAAATTTACTAAAAAAAAAAACGTCATCGTATTTTTCTTCTTTGAATTGAGGAAGTGTTCTTCTTAGGACCCACCAATAAATACTGCTTGCCTATAAGCAGGTTTGTAAGGGAGTGATTTTTGTTGTTTGCTTACAAACCTGCTTACGTATGGCATAATATTTGTTCGCAATGTCCCACTTTAGAGCATTTCTTTCGAGCGCTTATATCGGCGCAATGAATATGAATTGAAATCATGCCTTTTTATAAATATTTTCAGAATTTTTTTAAGTCACTGCCATACTTTACTGCAACCGGTATGCAGGTTAGTAAGCCAACAAAATCTCTCCCTTAAAAACCTGCATACGGCATGCAGCTGTGTAAGCGAATGTCATAAAAAAACAACAACATCAAAATTCGTTCGCTTACAGAAGTGAATTCTTGTATGCAATGCTTCCAAAATCTCGATTATTTTTTGCTGGGGATTTACTTAATAATTTCTGAGAATTTAGTAAATAACTTCTTAGGCTCTTATTCATAATACATATAACAGACTTATTGTAGGTTTATTTGACAATTATTCCTGCAATATCTGTCAAATAAACCTACTTTAAATATATTTCAGGTTTTATGAATAACCACCTTAGAATTTAGTTAAAAATTCAAAATGGCTATATCTCGAAAACTAAGCGAGATAGAGCGAAACGGATGAAATTTTCATTAGAAAGACTATAAACAACAATATGGAATAGTCTAGCTCTGCATATCTGTCGGGGTACCAAGACCCTAATTTCAGATCTAAAATTTAAAATTCCCGACATTTTATATATTCACATATCTCGGTTAATACTGCCAACACGAGAAAAAGTCCAACGGAATTTTTGTAGCTCTTGACTCGTAGAACACTCCCACAAAATAATCGAATGCCCTCCGATAAAGAGTTTTTGAGTTATCCAGTTTTTAAGATTCTCAAGAGCTTATCAGGCCCCTTATTACCGTATCTCAAAAACTAAGCAAGGTAGAGCGAAACGGACAAAAGTTTTGGGTCAAAATCTATGGGGACTATTGAAGGATCCAAGGGGTCTCGAGGTAACAGGGTCTGGACCCATTGGTTCCGAACCCATGGGTCCTGGGTCTGGACCAAATCTAGTCCTAAAATGTAATTAATCTAAAGTGCCATATAATTTTTTCCATTTTCTAGTTGAAATTGGCTTAAAATTAAATAACTTTGTTTTCCTTATTTTTGGGAAAAGTATGAACTAAAACCTCTTTTTCTCAAAATTTAGTTTATGTTTCCTCTTTTTAGTTCCCTTTTTTTTAGTGTATGAAGTTTTAACCTCCCCTAAAATAAAATTCCGATGCGATCTTTCAAAACGCCTACACACGCATAACATTGTTTTGTCTACTCTACCAGAATCAATCGTCGGAACCCCGTAGTTTTGGAAAAAGTTTGAAATTGTTGTACAGTGTTATCCAAGGTTGGTTACCGAAACGAACAACGGTAAGGGTAACGGTATCTAATTTTTATTTATTGGTAAAGGTAACGGTAAGGGTTTTCAAATCGTTTCGGTAACGGAGTGTACCGGTACTGAAACAACCATACCGGTACGTACCGGTATTACTAATTTAGTTAAAAATTTGAAAAAAAAACATAAAGCTGAAAGCTAAAAATATTTCGTAGACTTAAAATAATGTTAGCAATTTTATTTTTATACCCTCCACTTAGTGATAGAGGGTATATATAAGTTTGTCAT
The DNA here is from genome assembly GCA_963921195.1 of Pegoplata infirma. Lineage (NCBI taxonomy): Eukaryota > Metazoa > Arthropoda > Insecta > Diptera > Anthomyiidae > Pegoplata > Pegoplata infirma. Next base: position 64,847,397 of record OY992538.1, read on the forward strand.
TCTGTTTGTAACTCATCGAAATATCGATCTGGGACCCCATAAAGTATATATATTCATGATGCCCGATCGATTTTAAGACATTCTGTGTCTTAAAATCGATGTCCGTCTGTCCGTCTGTCCGTCTCTCCGTCTGTCTGTCTGTCTGTCTGTGGAAAATGCTGTCGCGGACAAAATATTGCACAGAGATGACTGAAACTTAACTTATTTATTGGAAGTTCTCCCGAGAAGTTTGGTATTGCATTTGAGCAATATCGGTTCAGCGGTTCAAAAGTTATGAACGAAAGTGTAAGCACACCTCAAAAATTTCAGTACATTCAACATAACCTAAAAATACAAAATGCTTTAATTAGGCTTCTGGTTGGCATATGTGAACACAATTGAACACCAAATGGTATTTAAACAAGTACGAACATATATTTTGACAAAAAAAGAAAAAAATCGCGGATTTTTTTTACCAAAATTTTTTTTCGCGGAAATTTTTTTTTCAAAAAAATTTTTTTTTTCAAAAGTATTTCCTTTTAAATAAAGTTTTTGCAATAATCTATTTGAAATTGTGGAGGGTATCACTACATTCGGCAAGGCCGAATTTAACTTTTTTACTTGTTTTTTTTTTTGTTTGTTAAAAATCCATAAAAAAGGACAAATTTGGAATACCGGTACAATACCGGTAACTTCTAATAATTATATTTTTAACGGTATCGGTAACGATAACGGTATTCAATTTGAAAGGGTTTTGAATCGATAACGGTATTATAAGGGTAATGGTAACCAAACATGGTGTTGTCGTTAGTTTAAAATATCGATAATATCGTTACAAAGGTTACTAAAGCGCTTACTAAAATTCCAAAAAAAATTGGATCCGGGATTTTAAAATTTTCAAAAAATTGTACGGAAATTTAAAACCTTTTTTTTCTCAAAAATTGTGAACAAGTTCTTTGAGACTTTTTAACTAAAACCGTTAAAACTTGGTAAAATGCGATTACGAGAACTTTCCAAGTAATTTGACAAGGTCTTTTTTTTTTTTTTTGTTTTGTGTTCCACTCCTCCTTGTTTTCACTATTAGCTTTTCCTTTAAGAAAGACACAACAAAAGAAAAAAACAAGTGAGAGTGTTAAATTCGGCTGTGCCGAATCTATTATACCCTCCAACACGTAAAAAAAAAAAAAAACAGGGGCGTCTTTTTTTTTTTTGGGGGGGGGGGGGGGGTTATGTCGGTGGGAGACAACCTTCCTGGATCCAACATCAAGACTTTGAACTTCTTTTGACATAAAATGTTTCGTTTGCTAAGCAAAAGTACAAAAAACCTATAAAAAATGGCTTTTTTTATAGGTTTGTATAGTTCTTAATAGGGGAACTTTTTTCCCCCTGATCCGATTTTGCCCATATTCGAACTTAACCAGCCCAATACTATAAGACATATTCGTGCCAAATTTCAGGAGCCTAGCTCTTTTACTTTGGACTGTATCGTGTCTTCCACAGACGGACGGACGGACGGACGGACGGACGGACGGACAGACGGACATCGCCAGAATGTCTTAGAATGGATCACTGATCAATAATATATATACTTTATGGGGTCCTAGACCGATATTTCGATGCGTTACACACGGAATGACAAAGTGAGTATACCCCCATACTGTGGTTGGAGGGTATAAAAACATTTAAAAGGAATATAAAGAGCATACATAAATCAATGTTGTTCTTTATTTAAGTAAACTATATAAAATACTTATAATTTTTTTCGTCTCTTGCTTTTCCAGTGAACATGTAGGAGTTGACAGTTGTATAGTATACCTTAAAATTGCAGTAAGTTAATATAATGGCAGTTTTCGTAACATCCATCTATACCTTTTCGAAAAACAGCCAACAGCCAAACCAAACAAACTTACCTCCCTCATATATGTAATTTTAAAGAAGAGACGTAATACTAAAAAAAAAAAGTAGCTCGTACTCGAACTGACGTTCAGTGTTGTTAGTGAAAATAACAGTGAATGATAAACATTACAATGTCAGTAGTTGCCACTTCAAGGATCATTCTTTAAATTGAGTCTGTTTTTTCAAACAACAAACTCAATGAAGAATAAGAGGAGCCAAACCAACCAGTAACTACAAAACACTATTTCCAAAAATTATTATAAAAATTTTTTAAAAATATTTAAGAAGCTGAAAATTTTTCGATTGGAAGGTCTCTTAGAATCTAAGGCCTCTGTTCAGTCTTAAATTTCATTAAAAAAAAACATTCTGGAAAAAGTACTATTTGAAAATTCCCTTTTTAATGAAGGTAAAAGGGGTAAACAGTTTTACTTTTGGTACTTTTTATGTTTTCTGAACTAATGATCGCAGACACTTGAAATTTAGAATGTACACTCAAAAAATTATGTCATTAACTGTTTGTAGATTATTTAAAAAGTTTTCCGTTTAGTCGTTTTTAAAAGAAAAAAAACATTTGTTTACTGTTCAGTTTTTATTAATGGCTACTTCAGTCCTTTGTTTCAAAAATAACACACTAAAAAATAAAGACTTTCATTAACATTTAATTTTTAAAGTCATTTATTTTTGTTCTGTAAGTAAAAACTACTGATTATTCTTTTGATTTTTAATGATTTGTGTAAGTATTTTTTTTTTTTAATTGTTTGTATTTTTTACTGAAATATCATTAGTTTTTACCTACACAATAGGGTGGGTCGATGAAATGCATATTTACGAATCTCGTGTACTAATAGCAAAAACTCGACGCGCATTTTCGAGCTGATAACGGGAAAAATCATGAAAAAATTTTAGGAGGGTACTTTTAGGCCTCTACAAGCGGTTTTAGTTCGCGGTTTTTGGAAAAAAAATATTTTTTTTAATTTTTTAAAAATATTTTAAAAATTAAGTAAAATAATGCTTATTACGGAACAAGTTCCAAAAAAATTTTATCTTGCCAATTTTAGCCCGTGGATGCATTTTTATACCCAGGAAAGTTCAATTTATATATATAAAAAAAATTTTTTTTTATTTCATAATAGAACTCAAATGGTGCATAAGGCCGATTTAAGAACATGAATCCACAAGTGCAAAAAAATCGAAAATTACAAAAAAATTAAAAATGGGTATGAAAATTCTGGTAAAATAAAGCGTTTTAAGAAAATGATAAAAAACAAAATAAATTGGCGGCTATTTATAACAATCCGCAAGTGCAAAAAATTCGCAAGTAACAAAAAAAAATTAAAAAAATGAAAAAATGGGTATCAAATTTTTAGTAAAATAAAGCGTTTTCAGAAAAAACGTTTAATATCAAACAAAAAAAAACATCAGATTTTCAAAATGCATCCATGGACCATGTTGATCATCTAAAATATTTTTTTTTTTGTTTTTTTTTTTTCTGAAAACGCTTTATTTTACCAAAAATTTGATACCCATTTTTCCATTTTTTTATTTTTTTTGGTACTTGCGAATTTTTTGCACTTGCGGATTGTTATAAATAGCCGCCAATTTGTTTTGTTTTTTTATCATTTTCTTAAAACGCTTTATTTTACCAAAATTTTGATACCCATTTTTAATTTTTTTGTAATTTGCGAATTTTTTGCACTTGTGGATTGCTATAAATACCCGCAATTTTTTTATTTTTATCATTCATGTTCTTAAATTGGCCTTATGCACCATTTGAGTGCTATTATGAAATAAAAAATATTTTTTTTTATATATATAAATCGAACTTTCCTGGGTATTAAAATGCATCCACGGGCTAAAATTGGCGAGATAATTTTTTTTGGAACTTGTTTCGTAATAAGCATTATTTTACTTAATTTTTAAAATATTTTTAAAAAATTAAAAAAAATATTTTTTTTCCAAAAACCGCGAACTAAAACCGCTTGTAGAGGCCTAAAAGTACCCTCCTAAAATGTTTTCATGATTTTTCCCGTTATCAGCTCGAAAATGCGCGTCGAGTTTTTGCTATTAGTACACGAGATTCGCAAATATGCATTTCATCGACCCACCCTACTACACAAGTCAGTTATTTTTTTGTAAAAAAAAAAATCAAAAAATTATTTATAGAAATATAAAAACATGTTTGTATCAAGTGACTTTGGCACGATGGGTAGAGTGTCTGGCCAGAATGTAGTTGATTGCGGGATCGATTCCCCAAAAATTTTATTAAAAATTTTTAAAAAAATATTGTAAAAAATTGTAAAAAATTACCAACGAAATCATTAATTTTTATTGTTTTCGTAGGTTATTTTTTTGAAATTTGTTGGTAAAAATAACAGAACTATCATTAATTTCACAGTGATACAAAATCGAACTTTCGGAATCGGAATGGGATGAAACCAAAAGCAAATGAAAGCTGACGTTTTCCATAACAAAACCCTCAAGGCCTTTTTTTTAGGTCAGAGCTAGATTTTATTTTACACGCATTTAAAGTTGGTGATTTTAAAGCATTTAAAGTTTTTGTGTACTAAACGTGTCCAACTTTAAAGACCCCTGGTGGTGCCCTTATTGGACATGTAGGATCCAGTTTTCAAACTTAAGCTCAAAATTACTTCAGCTATGACTGGTATGAATTTTGCTGCAATCGGTCCAGTACCTATTTACTGAATAGCCAAATTATTAAAATAAACCATGTACACCGTTGCGTATGATTGTTATTTAAAGGCAATTATTAATATAAATCACTGGACACCGTTGCGTATGATTGTTATTTAAAGGCAATTACAATATTAATCATTCGCCACTAATACAGTTTTCAAGCATTTATTATTGTAATTATAATAAAAGTGCACTAACTTCACTAACTGCGTGTAAAACAAAATCTAGCTCTGAACTAGAAAAAAGCCTTGAGGGGTTTGCTATGGAATATGTCAACTTTCATTTGCTCTTGGTTTCATCCCATTCCGATTTTGGGTGTTGCACTGTGTTTTTAATGTTTTCGTAGGTTATTTTTTTCGAATTTTTGGTAAAAAAGAGTGAAAAAAACGTAATTTTTTAATGTTTAATGTTATTTATTTTAGAAAATTTTGTCAACAGTAAAAAATAAATGTTGATGTTTGTTAAAACAAATGAATAATTACTGGGATGGTTTTCAATTGTTTATTCACTGGTTTTAAGTGTGTTTTTCATTAGTTTTTGCCTACAAAATATTTTGAGTGTAGGTTTCTGGAAGTTGTACTTTTTGTAAATTCCGTTTTAAAGGGGGGGGGGGGGGGGTAAACGGACTAAAAAGTGTACTTTTGCTTCTTGTTATAATTTCTGAAATAATGGTTCTAGAAACTCGAAATTTGAAGTGTTGAATAGGGTGGATCGAATTTGGCTTTTTGGCGAATTTCGTTCCGGCTCACCGACAGATGTGTTGGAATAGACCTAAAAACAATGTGGTTAAATTTTCATGCAGATCGGTGGTCATCTTCCGCTGCCGAAATGGCATTGAAAATCCGCGATTTCATAAAAAAATAGTATTTATTTTAAAAAATTGCCAAAATTACAAAAAACACTTAATCTTCTTTTTTATTTCAGTCAATCTTTTCACTTCGATCATATTTTCTTAGAAAAAAAATTCAGCTTAATGGGACATTGTTAACCCCTCTAAAACGGTTGCCGAAAATGACCCATACATTTTGCCCCAAACTCAAAACCACCAAATTAAAAAAAAATAAAAAATTTTTGATTTTAAGTTGCACAATCTAAAGTTTTTATTGCATTTATTTCAAGTATATATAAGTTCGATTGACAAAAAATTTTTTTGAAAAAATGCGAGATTCTTAAACAGCGCGTGTAACGGTCTGTTTCCAGGACATTTTGAGAAAATTGCTCTTTTTTTTAAAACTCAACATTTTTAGTTAAAAGCTTTTCATTTTGCACTAGATTTATTATGAATTATAAAACTAAATAAAGAATTGATGGATTTTAAGAAATCCTTTAACCCTACACAGCTTTGGGCCCTAAATGACCCATGATGAACAAATGCATCTAGCAATAAACCGCTTTTGGCGGGCGACTGACCATTGGGAACATATTTTTTCAATTAAAAATGGGAGCGTTAGTAAAGATGGGAGCGTGAGTAGAGATGGGAGCGTGAGTGAATTCGACCAACTCACGCTCACGAAGAAAAAAAAAAATTCTCACGCAAGAAATTTTTGAATTTTGCATACATTTAACGCAGGGTTATATGAGTGTCATATTTTAATCTCACTCAAGCTGAATTTTGACGGGTTTCATTTTTCTGTCACCATAAAAAATCATGCAAACTCACGAAATTTTACTCACGTTTAACAGTGCAATTTTAAAAATTATATTTTTAATGCAAATGAAACAAAAAAAAGTTCAAATAGCATTCAAATAGTATTCCCGCTTAAATGCACCCACCCTTAAAGCATTTTCCGTACCCACCATTAACCATTTATTTTTATTTGACACAAAAAGTAATTCACATTTAATCAAGAATATTGCTGAATAGTTTCAATAGAATAATTACTTGCTGTATTCTGGCATTTATGGGGATATTGCTTTCGGGGTGGGTACATTTAAACGGGAAATAATATATAAACTTGTTTAAATAAAATATATGGATCACTTCATTATTTTGCATTAAAAATATAATTTGTACAAATGCACACGTGACACAAATTTCATGTGATTCACTCGTAAACGTGAGTTAAATTTCGTGAGTTTGCATGATTTTTTATGGTGACAGAAAAATAAAACACGTCAAAATATAGTTATGTTGAGTTTTCGTGAGCGTGATTACAGCGTGAACGAGTTTAATATGTTTCACTCACGTGATCCTGTGTAAAATGAATGCAAACTTAATAAAATTCCTGCGTGAATTTTTTTTTTCTTCGTGAGCGTGAGTTGGTCAAATTCACTCACGCTCTTATCTCTACTCACGCTCCCATCTTTACTCACGCTCCCATTTTTTATTTCAAAAATATGTTCCCAATGGTTAGTCGCCAGCCAAAAGCGGTTTATTGCTATATGGATTTGTTAATCATGGGTCATTTAGGGCCCAAATTTGTTCAGGGTTAAAGAATTTCTACAAATCCAACATTTCTATATTAAGTTTTATAATTTATAATAAATCTAGTGTAAAATGAAAAGTTTTTAACTAAAAATGTTGAGTTTTAAAAAAAATCCAATTTGCTCAAAATGTCCTGGAAACAGACCGTTACACGCGCTGTTTAAGAATCTCGTATTTTTAAAAAAAAAAATTTTGTCAATCGAACTTGTATATATGTACTTGAAATAAATGCAATAAAAACTTCAGATTGTGCAACTTAAAATCAAAAAAAAATTTGTTTTTTAATTTGGTGGTTTTGAGTTTAGGGCAAAATGTATGGGTAATTTTTGGCAACCATTTTAGAGGGGTTAACACTGTCCTATTAAGCTGAAATTTTTTTCTAAGAAAATATGATCGAATTGGAAAGATTGATTGAAATAAAAAAGAAGATTAAGTGATTTTTGTAATTTTGGCATTTTTTTTAAATAAATAAAATTTTTTAAGAAATCGCGGATTTTCAACGTCATTTCGGCAGCGGAAGATGACCACCGATCTGCTTGAAAATTTAACCACATTATTTTTAGGTCTATTCCAACACATCTGTCGGTGAGCCGTAACGAAATTCGCCCAAAAGCCAAATTCGATCCACCCTAGTGTAGAATCCCTTGATGAAAAAAAAACATTCTGGCAAAAGTACTTTTTAAAAAAGTGAACTTTAGGCACTTTTTTCAGAAGACTGGGTTTTTGCCAATGTTGATTCTTAAGCGGTTAAGAAGTGTGCTTTTGATTGTTTTTTTAGTCCCGGAAATAATAATCATGAAAATTTAGAAAGTAGCATCCTTGGAGGAAAAAAACATTCTGAAAAAAGTGCTTTTTGGAAATATAAAAAATTTGTGATTTTGGTACTTTTTAAATATGAGGGGGTTAGAGCACAACAATGAGAAAAATGAGGTTAAAGTTAAATTGCAATAAAAAATGTTAGATGCTATCTAGAATATTATTTTTTAGTTAATAGAGATACTGAGATATATTTTAATCTAACAATTTAAAAAAATACCATCTTTTGCAAATACAAGCACCCAAAAATTGCCCTTAAAGTAAGTAAGTCGCACTTATACCCCTTGTGCTCTAACTTTTTTTTATAAATTTCTAAAAGAAAAACAACATTATATTACGAAAATCTTTAATGGTTCCTTGTTTCATTTTTTAGTCGTCATAATCAGATTCCATGACATCATCGGGCTCATCTTCATCTTCATTAGGGCGTCCCGTCAAATCTAAACTTTTGAATATCGTGCCGTAATACCTGCCGAACGATGGCCACGGAGTAGCTTATTGTGGGAAAATTTATGAAAAATGTTTGAAAGGTCATCTTTAGTTTATTCGGCAAAGCGGTCAAAGTTTAAAAAACTGACGTTTTTGGACCAAAATTCATATCCGAATTATTTAACCAAATCTGGCTCAAAAATAAGGAACTTTTGGGTACTTTATTAGAAAAATATATAGAAAATTCCAAAATAGTGATTTTGGTCCACAGATTCTGATTTTCAAACATAAAAAATATTTTTTAACCAAATTTGTCTTAAAAGTCGAAAAATATTGAGTGTTATGTGTGAAAAATATAAAAAAACAGTTTTTGGTCAAAAAATGCTGATTAGCATCTGTGGACCAAAATCTTTGACCAGCACTTTTGAACTAAAATCGTGTTTTTAAATTTTTTTTAATATTTTTTTAGATAACATTCTTTACATTTTCCAACTTTTGGGACCAATTTGGATTACAAAAATATTTTTATGTTTAAAAATCAACATCTGTGGACCAACATTTATTTTTTTGTATTTCACAAAATCCACCAGAAAACACATAAAAAATGCTATTTTCTGACCTTAGGTCTTTCGATTTTCTTTATATTAACGGTATGCATTCTCCATAAAGCTAATAAAACATATCCATTTTCAGTTTTTTTTAATTTTAAAACAATCGCGATTTTTTCGCGAATTTAATTTTCTTCAAAAATTTAAAAAATCAGAAAAGTATGTTAATTTGAAGAGCCATATCTGCTAAAGTATCTATCGGATTTCTACGATTCAAAAAGCATTTGATTCAAACGTTCATCCTTTTTTATACCAATGCAATAAAAAAAAAGTTTTTCCAAAAAAAGTGCATTTTTGATGCAAATGCAATTTTTTGATGCATTTTTCAAAACTTTCTCCCCCTTCAATTTTTTTGAAACCAGCATAATTCGAAAATATGTCATTTTTTACACAAAATTGAGTACCGTTTTTTTTGTGACGGCGTTTCAAAAAATTTTCACGATTTTTTTAAAACTACTTATTTGATTTTTTCCACACAAAAAATCAATTTAATATTTATTTTGCAATTTTATCAAAAAAGTATGTAACTTTAAAAAGCCATTTCTTCGAAAGTATCTATCGGATTTCTACGCCTCAAAAAGCATTCGATTCAACTGATTATCCGTTTTTATAACAATGCACTAACAAAAAATATTTTTTTAAAAAAATGCATTTTTGATGCAAATGCAATTTTTGGATGCATTTTTTAAAACTTTCTCCCCCTTCAATTTGTCTGAAACCTGCATAAATCGAAAATATAGATTTTTTTACATAAAATTGGGTACATTTTTTTTTGTGACGGCGTTTCACAAAATTTGAGTGATTTTTTTAAAAAATGCTTACGTAGTTTTTCCTTAGACTAAATTTTTTTTTTGTTATTTTATGAATTTTATGAAAAAATTATATGGAAAAACCAATAAGGTATTTTTAAAAAAATTACAAAATTTTTACGAAACTCCGTCACAAAAAAAGCTGTACGCGATTTTGTGTAAAAAATGCTATATTTTCGATTTATGTAGGTTTAAAAAAAATTGAAGGGGGAGAAAGTTTTAAAAAATGCATCCAAAAAATGCATTTGCATCAAAAATGCACTTTTTTTTAAAAATATTTTTTTTTATTACAATAATAAAAAGTAAGACTATCGTCTGAATCGAATGCTTTTTGAATTGAAGAAATCCGATAGATACTTCCGAAGATATGGCTATTCAAAGTAGCATACTTTTTTGATTTTTTCAATTTTTGAAGAAAATTAAATTCGCGAAAAAATCGCGATTTTTTTTAAATATAAAACACTGAAAATGGATATGTTTAATTGGCTCTATAGAGCACATGTGTACAAGAAATTAGATAAATTTGAAGACCCTCGGTCAGATTTTATAAAATCTTTGCTGGATTTCATGATTTATTTTATATTTTTCGTATAAAGTAACAACATTTCCTAATTTTTGAGCCGGATTTGATGAAAAAATTTGGACATGAATTTTGGTCGAAAAACGCCATTTTTTCATACTTTGACCGCTGGTTACCGACTTAAGATGTTCTTGCAAAATGTTATTACTATTAATACACGAATTTCTCGGAATTCAACCACTTTGTCCACGTGAAAAATAAAATTTTAATAATTGCTTGGAGCACAAGGGGTTTAAGTGCTAATATACCCCTTGTGTTCCAAGCAAAACAGGTATTTTAATAACAAGAACTAAAAATGGTCGCCATATCTCGCTAGCGGATGAGAATTTCACATTCACCTCTTGTGCTCTGAACTTCTATGAACATCACCTACTAATTCCATATGTTAACTCAATTTTTTAAAAAAAAGTCACTTGAACCCCTTGTGCTTTGAGCCCCTCATATGTATTTGTAAATGGTCCCTCTTCGGTTAAAAAACTTTCTCGAATGATCCTTCAGCAAAAATAACATTCAAGAGATGGACATATTTTGAAATTTAAAATTTTAGGGTAAAAAGGGGTACCTAAATTGGTACAAGTGGTATAAAAATTTCCAATATAAAAACTTTACGCAAACTTTTTTTTATCAAAATTTCTTTTTTCACTGATTTTTTTTGTCACTCAAAATATTTTCCTCTCAATTGAATAGTTCATTCCCGTTATACGAGCTCCAAAATGGTCAAGAATATTTTTCACCGGAACGAACATGATAACTTGCCATCGAAGTTATTTTAATTTTATTGTTTAAAATATTCTAAACAGTTTTTTATGAAAGAACTTAACGTCCACAATTAAATAAAACAATAACCCCGATTTTAAGAATGTTTCCCTACATTCTTGAAATCGGGACTGTAATCCTGATCCCTTTTATAATCCGGTATTTAATATTACCAGTAAATCTATAAACTTACAACTTTTTAACGCAATAAAACTTACCAGGAATTAACAAGATTTTTTGCTATCTAGTCGAAATTATAATTTTTTGTTTATTATTTTACGAAACTTTTTTTTTATGTAGATTTTCATTAAAGTGTAAAAATATTTGGAAATGGTGTATCTTTAAATTAGCTATAGTATGTTCACATGTTATAGGGTCTTGTTAATATACTGTCAAAAAAAAATATATTTTACTTTTTTTGTTTGGTTAAGAAACAATGTTGTCCTAGCTTTAACTAGGAAAACATTTAATGAAGCTCACGTAAGCGATATCCATAACGTGATGTTTGTTGTTGCTGCTGCTATTTACTGTTTGTTGAGTTGTTAAGCCAGAAATGATAGAATGTATGTATGAGCGAATGAAGGATATATTTATCTGTAGTGGTAATGTTGTGCAATAACTAACTTCAGGTCCTTGCGTGTGTGCTTACGGGAATGAGTGATTGTATAGAGATTTATATTTAACAGTTGGGATGTAACTTACATACATAGTTAGTAGTCATTATAGTTGTGGTGGTAGTAGAAGTTGTGTATAGTTTTTTTTTTAGTGTAATAATGATAGTTTAATACATACAGATCAAGCTAAACATAACATCATTTGCTACACTTTTTCTAATCGAAATTCAGAAAAATATCGACAAAATTCTGAAAATTTTAATAAAAACAAATAAGAATAAAAGTGTTAAATATTTTTTTACGCTTTAAAATTTAAAAAAAATAATTGTAAAGGGATTTTGTTAAAGAGTGGTCGGCAGGACGCACAGTGTTGTGACCTTGGCCATAAATCGTCAAACTAAATGTCTTAAAACTTCAGGTTATATGAATTTTATTTTAAGAAAACATCCTAAATAAAACAAATCCAAATCAGTTTATAGATATCTTTAATAGTTTTTAAGTTACATGTCTCTAAAGTTGAACTTTTTGAAATATATCATATTTTGGCTTTAAAATCTTTGAAATCCACATGTACTTGTAACGGTTAAATAACACTGTGCTACACCAAAAATATGTATATTTGTAAACAGGTAAAATTTCCATCAAATGATCCCACAATTTTAGCAATTTCGTTTTAAGAAAACATGTTTGCAAGCGCACAGCTTTTTCTGTCATAAAAATGTTGCAGGTATAACTCTTCAAAAAAGGTTTTTTACTTAAACAAGCGCACCTTAGCCTGTTTTTAACCTATTCTCAATATTTTTTTATTTAAGAAGTAACACTGATATTTTTTAAACAAACCCAAAAAATTATAAATAGGATTTGGAAGTAACTGACACGCCCATTTTTTTATTCCACTCACACTGACACTCACTAACAACCACGTGAGTAAAATTAATTTTCAATCACGCTCACTTCTGATCATGTGTGAATCACGCACAAATCTAATTACGTTCCCATCTCTAGTTTATATGCATATGCGCATAAAATTACTACTAGTAATAAGATTTATGAATAATGCTTGAATTACAGGCGTTTCTGAAAAAAATTAAAAATGCCCTATCACAAAACTTAGCATAACTCATTCATTTTTAAACCGATTGTTATGTTTTTTGGTATTTTGGAAAGCTACTTTACTATACTTTTTTACAAAAAATTCAAAAAAATTGTTTAATGATGCACTTTCAACTAAGAGTGTAAAGAATATGACAAATTTTTCAAAAAATACGTTTTTTTTTTACTTAAGCGATCGTAGCTCAGCCAATTCTTGATCGATTTTTAATATTTTTGTTTTGTTTGAAAGGTAAGACATATACCTTTAAAACAAATCCATAAAATCGAAAATCGGTTGCAAACTAACAAAGTAATCATTTTTTAAAATTGTAATTTAAGAATTTCCGTTTTTCAACACATTTGCCAATAAAAAACGTACTTAACGAAGTGATCCAGAAAAACTATGAGTATATCAGTACTCTATGGACTCCAACCAACCCGAATTATCATATGAGAACCCCTGCATAAATTATTTTTGGTCTTTTGTAGCACAGTGTAATTATATTGCATTTAAAATTCGACCTAATTGGTAGTGAAGTTTTAAGTTTTATGTTGCTTGTATGATAATGCTGTTTTGGTTGACATAAGTTAATCATATGTAGGGATCGCAATTTCCCGCACTTTTTCATTTCCCGGGAAAGCGGGAAAAAATTTCGAATTTCCCGGGATTCCCGGGATCCCGCACTAAAATCATTAATGCATTTTTTTTTGTTTTTTTATATTTTTTTTTTCAAAATTAGTACGTCTAACATATATTTAAAAGCAAAATAAAATAATAATTCAATGTAAATGTTATATAAAAAAAGAACCTTAATACAATTTGCTGTTTTTGGCATAGACATTTAACTAACAAAAGAGAAAAATATTTGGTTTTGCATATTATTGCAGATTTTTACGAAAATGCATATTTTTGTCATAAATAAGAAAACTGAAAATATTAGACATATTTAAATATGAAATAAAAGTAAGTGAAAAGAAGTTTTATAGTAGTATAATTTATGTTTAAAAAAATATTTTTGCTGTACACAAATAAATGGATAGTATTTATGAAGTAATTCTAAAGAGTTTATTAATTTTTTTATAATTTTTATGAACTTTTTCATAGTATTAATGAATAATACTTAATATGTGGCATTGAAAAATATTATAATTTTTTTTTTGATGACTAAAAAAGTTTGAAAATTTTATAAAAGGTTTATAAATTTTTAAGAATTTGTTCATTAATACTATGAATGTGGTTCTTTGGCAATTTGTTTTTTCTGTTTACAAATAAAAAATATTTTTTTAGTTATACAAAAAAAAAAATTTAGTTGAAAATAAAAAATTTCCAACTTCTGTTTCGGTTGAATATCATAAAGTTCATATGTTTTGCTTTTAGTTTTCTTTTGAAAAACTATTTTTAATAGTTTTTACGTTTTTAGTGAATATTTTTCAAATTTTAGTGCATATTTTGGATTTTTAAGTGCATATTTTAAGCACATATTTTCAATTTTGTAGTGCATGAAAATCGGAGCCCTTATATTAAAAAATGTTAACTAAATTTGGGTTGCCATTTGCATTTTGAGAAAAAGAGGACGCCAGCCTCAAAAAAGGAGGACATTTGACCCAAAAAAGAGGACAGTTTTTTTTAATAAATTAATCTAAAAAAAGTTAACAACGCTATACAATATGAAAAAAAAAATAATTTTTATTAAGAATAAACAATTTTTTTTTCACTAAGAAAAATATATTTCCAATTATATTTCAATATTTTGGAAATATCCATTCAATTATATTTTTTAAATATCTATTTATAATTAAAAAATTTCCAGTTATATTTAAAAAATTTTAAATTTAAGTCAAAAATGTTCAATGTATATCAGAGTTTTCTATTTGTACCCCGCAAAAAAAGTCGTTACCACTTCCCAGTGGAATGCTTTAAAACTATAACAAATGTAATGCAATACAACAAAGATAACAAAAAACACACAAACATTTTTTTCTACTCCAGAATTCATAGATATTCAGCTCTTAACTCATTACCTATCGCGACACCTTCATTCAAATGTAAGTAGATATTCAGTAGATAAGAACTACTACAGGGAAGTAGTTGGAAGTTGTTTGAAAGCTCGAAGTACTTCTTATCTACTGAATATCTACTTACTTTTGTATGGGAGTGTCGCGGAAGGTAATGAGTTAAGTGCTGAATAACAACTTTTTATGGAGTAGAAAAGAATGCCTTTGCATTTTTTTCTTGTGTTTTTTATTATTTTTCATTATTTTTTATTTATTTATTATTTATTCAGTCTATAGAACAATGTTCCTTACAGACTATAGCTAATATTAACTTAAAAAAAAATATATTTTTTTAAATATTTATACAAAAGAAAAATTAATTACAAAAAAAAAATTGTAACACTAAAATCAATCACATATTGATCTCCGCCGCGGCATCACCTTTTTTGGAATAAATTTAAATGGCCGTACTTTAATTGCAGACGTCCATATTTCCGGATTAAACAATTTATGATAAAATCCAGGCGAAATACCAAGTTTAAAATTAATGAACTTGAAATCATTTAACGACGCATCTTTTTTATCAGTTTATGGCATGATAAATTCACTTTATCAATGGCCAGATGTTTAGCAACATATGCAATTATATTATCCTCTGTAACCATAGGTTTAAAAGAGGATAAATGTACCCATTTCATTTTAGCAACAACATCCAATTCGTTGTTGTTGTTATCACCAACAATTGCTTTACGGAATTTAGGGTCTTTTTTCCGAGTTACTTTTTGCCAATTAGAATTACTTTCAGCAGTTAAAACCTCAGCATTAGCAGGAACACTCTGTGCTATATCAGCATTAAAACTAACAGCATCAGCATTTAAAATCGCAACATTAGCATTACCATTTGATTTAGAAGGAATAGCAGGAATATCAACAACAGCATCATGTTTGTTTTGATTTGATACATTCAAAGAAGAAGATGAGCATAAAGAATTAGAAATAAGCAAACCGGTTTTAGGTGAAGGAAAACCACGATGAGACACAGGCTTCATGTTGTTATTGGCATCATTATTAACAAATTGAGAGAACAATGTTTTTAATTGTTCAATTTCATAAGATAAGGTATGAACAGAACAAGCCCGGCACGACTTTTTCCATACGATTTGACAGTTAAAAGCCGTGACCGGCACGGCAAAAAATTAAAACTTATTTTATTTTATCTCCGGGTTCTCTCAATCTCTCTCCCTCTCACACTCCAGGGTTGCCGCATTTTTACAACAATTTTTAATTTTTTCATTCACAATGGTGTAACAAACGTACAGTAGTGCCAACTTAATCACATTGACTATGTGACAAGCGATTTTTTTCCGTAAAATTACTCTAATTTTATTAAAAGTTGGCACCACTGAACAAACAAATGACATTTTTTGCCGTCGCCGTCCCCCGTCATTGTTTTGGGTCTATATTCTCCGGCAACGGCAACCGTCCCCCGTGCCGTGCTTGTTCTGTTTCTACCTATAATAAGCTTATTTTTTTAACGAAATCACTGGATGTTTCCAAGCAATTGTCACAATTATAAACAATGTTTATATAAGTACACAGGGCATTGATACCAATATCACCCTCCACCTTAGCACACACTCTATGAAATTTAAATTGACAAATTTCACATATAACTGGGCACCCTTTTTTAATATATTTGAAACACTTATGACAAATACTTTCCGCTGACATTTTAAAACAACCAGTCTGATTGAAAGCTGAAAGCAGACTGATTACATCATTACATTTGTTGTAGTTTTAAAGCACTCCAAATAGAAGTACTCCGCCCTTTTTTTGCTGGGAATTTCAAAATTTCCTAAATGCATTTCAGAAAATTTTATTTGTTTTTCAAAAATTTCCATTTTTATATCCAAATGTTTTAAATAATTTTAAGAAAATTACTTTTCAATTTAAATAAATTCAGATATTTTAATTGTATTTCAAAAACTTTCATTTTGATTTAAAAATTATGTAATGCTTTTCAAAAAATTTCATTTGTGTATCAAAATCTTCTGAAAAGCATTTGAAAAATTTTGAAATACATATGGAAATTTTTGATATATATGTACTTAATTGGAATTTTTTTGAAAAGCATTTAGAATATTTTGAAATATAAATGGAAATTTTTGAAATGGAATTTTTAAAAAGCATTTAGAAAATTTTAAAATACAAATGGAAACTTTTGAATTACAATTGCGAATTTCTGATATACAATTTCGGGAAATTCAAAAGGAATTTGCTTGAAATCATTTAGAAAATTTTTAAATGGAAATTTTTGATAGACAAATTTTTTTTCGGAGAGCAAACTTTAAGACACACAACAGCTGATAACACCACCCGCCAGCCAATATTAAACATGAACTGGATGATATACGTCTGAAAGTAGAGATGAAATGGAGTAAAACTGCATTTATAGTTTTTCATTTCGTGATCCTGTTTCCTTTTAAAAGGACTTCAAAGTTTTAAAGGATACATTTTGTAAAATATTTTTGAAATATTTGTACTTGTCCTAGGTTGACACTGGTGACGGAAAATTAAAGAGGAAGATCTCCCCTAATTTATCCATTTTTCTATTTTGCCATATCAGGATAAAAGGATGTGAATAAAGTCATTTGAAAACTTTATCAAAATATTTTGTTAAAAATGTTGAATGATATTAAAGGATACATTTTTGAAAGGACCTAACTTACCTCCTTGTAAAAATAATAAAATAGGCAAATTAAGGGAGACCCTCCTCTTTCATTTGCTGTCAATAGTGGCATCCTAGGACAAGTAAAAATATTAAAAAAATATTTTATAAAATTTAATCCTCCAAAATTTTGAAGTCCTTTTACAAGAAAACATGATCACGAATTTAAAAACTGTAAATGCTGTTTTACTACATTTAGTCTGTAGTTTCAAATGTATGTTATCCTGTTCGCGATCAACGACTTTTTTCATTTTTGTCGGACGGTGTAATAAGCAGGGTTGCCAGAATTGTTGGGTACAAAATCGTCAAAAATGTACGTTTTTTATAAAAAAAAAAATCGTCAAAATCGTCATCCCATTTGCAGAAATCGTCAAAAAATCGTAAAAATAAAAAAGGTATATTTATCATATATTAAAGATTCATCCAAGCGATGTCCGCCCCTCTGTTGAAGACATGATGCAGTCCAAACCAAAAGAGCTAAATCCTTGCAGTTTGGCTCAAATATATCTTATGGCTATTGGATGGTTTAGTTTAAAAATTGACCAAACCAGACCAGGGAGAACAAAGTTCCCCTTGGTAAAACTAAATTTACCTCCGAAATTTCCTCTTTATTTCCATAGTTCACCGTCTTAAACATATGAAATATTTTTATGAAAGAAAAGGTCATGCAGTTGGGTCAAGTTAATTAGAAAATGTATTTTTTTCCGTCCGCCCTTTTCTGTGGACACTTCCATAAAAAAATAATAATGATAAAATTGCGTAAATATCATAACAAATCAATTTGTTAACATTTATCAGGAAAAGAAAGGTGTCCTCCACCAAAAAAAAGCCCCCTATAATATGTTTACCTTTTCTTCCCTTTGTCCATTTTGTACAAAAATATTGATGGATACTTGTTTTAATTAACAATAAGCAAAAAAATTCATGAATACTAAGGTTTCATTAAAAAAATTTTAAAAAGTAGACAAAATTGACCGGTTTTTGTTATTTTTAAAAATCGTCATTTTTTGGGCAAAAATCGTCAAATCGTCATTTTGCTATTTTGGGGAGTAAAAATCGTCAAAATGCAGAGAAATCGTCAAATCTGGCAACAGTGGTAATAAGTGATGTCAAAGTAGTTATTTTTGCTCTACACAGAAAAAAATAAAAAAAATATTTGAGTAAATTTTTAATACTATTGAGTAAAAAATTACTCAATTTTGCACCAGTAAACGTTTTAATAGTATTGAGTAAATTTTTAATAAAAATTTATTAAATGTTTGAAAAAAATTTGAGTAAATTTTTAATTGACACAATTAAAAATTTACTCAAAATTTATCTATTTATTTTTTTTTAAGTTTAAAAAAGTTTTAAATTTTTTACAAAAAAAAAACAAAAAACTTGTTTTTTCAAACTTTACCAAACATATTTATGTCGCAAAAACATAGGAAAATTTTATAAAGACGATTACAAACTTTCATATACATACACAAAAAACTATAAACTAAACGAGAATTCAAAAAACTATGAGAGTTTGAAAAAAAAAAAAATAAAAAAATTATTAAATTTTTATTAAATTATTTACTTAAATTGTTTGTAAAATTTTTGAGTAAATTTTTAATTGCGGCAATTAAAAAATTACTCAATTTTTGTTTTTAAATTTAAACAAGTGATTACTCAAATTTGTTTCCTCCTTATTTTTTTCTGTGAACATAAAGTGCTTTTTTACTCGAAATATACGATTTTTTAATTGTTTTTTTTTTTTTATTATATGCGAGTTTTGTTCTCAAAAAGTTGACATTACTGCTAATAAGCAACCCGTGGTATCACAATGGACCTCAGTGTATTGACGTAAAACGTCAGCAGCCACTTACAACT
Organism: Pegoplata infirma; assembly: GCA_963921195.1. Classification (NCBI taxonomy): domain Eukaryota; kingdom Metazoa; phylum Arthropoda; class Insecta; order Diptera; family Anthomyiidae; genus Pegoplata; species Pegoplata infirma. Next base: position 64,866,675 of record OY992538.1, read on the forward strand.
TAACCTAAGCAAAAATACAACAATGCAATAATTCAAACGTTAAGAAGTAATAAAAAAAATTTATGGGGAAAGGTGCAAAAAGTAGGACAACCCCGGACACTTTCTAAAAAAGAAGTAGGACTGCCCCGGACGCCCTAAAAAAGAGGACGGTGTCCGGGGAAAAGAGGACGGATGGCAACCCTAACTAAATACACTAGTTAACTTGCTAATGAACATTTTTTAAAATTCCCGGGAATCCCGCACAAATTTCCCGGGAATGCGGGAAATGAAAAATAACGAATTTCCCGGGAATCCCGGGACGGGAAATCCCGGGATACATTCTCTAATCATATGGCAAGTAACGCTGTTATAAAGTGAGTTCCAAAGAAAATACAAATTTATTTTTCAAGTTTCATATTTGATAGTCAGCCACTTTTGTGGCCCTCATTGGCGCGCTTAGTTCTTTGCAGAAATTATTGGTATAAGTATGTAGATTAAAAATAACAAAAGAACTCGTCCACGTTTTTCCACTTTTTTTTTAATCAATTTTTTTTTTTGTGGGAGCCCAAATATAAATTTGGAAATTTTTTTAACGAACGGCTTAAAGTAAAGCATCAAGATGCAGCAGTTGTCCTTGATACTTTGAAATGTTTTGCGAAAAATAGTTTTGGAACACATATAATAAATCATAATGCAAAATAAATTGGTCGGTTAAATTTTAAATTTTATTTAAATTGGTCCAAGAACCATTATTTGTCATCCAGGCCTGACACAGATTAGATGCTTGGCTAGACACAAATTGCAGACTTTTATTTAGTCATATTTTGTTGAGGAAGTGCGTTGTATTATATTTTCACTTGCTTATTTTATAAAGGTCTCTTTGAGATAGGCATATCCCTGATCAATCCTAAAACAATATTAGACGTATTGTAAATCCAACGTGCAAAAAGTGTTGTGAATAATTGATAGTTTTAATGTCAAAGGATTTCCCTGAATTTTCTCAAATCTTTATAAAATGGATATATTTATTCGCTAAGAATATCCAAAGGATAGGTTAAGGAAAATCCTTGCTTTAATTATACTTAAATATGGTATTTTCAACATTATCAGAACAGAATTTCATGAAGGATTTTTTAAACTTTTTTTAAATTTTTTAAGGACATTTTTAATTTATAAATTACATCCTTGCTTAAATTTTTTCATTTGATTATGATTTAAGGTATATTCTAAGTGTTGAGGATGCAAAAGTTCATGAAGGAATTTGAATTTTACACTTTTTCTTTACACTCAAAAAATTATGTCATTAACTGTTTGTAGTTTATTTAAAAAGTTTTCCGTTTAGTCGTTTTTAAAAGAAAAAACATTTGTTTGATGTTCAGTAGGGTGTCCCACAAAAAAAAAGTTGTCCGGGCTCAAGCATAATTTGAAAGCTTATAGGGTAAAGTATTTTTGAGATTTTTTTCAGATTTTTCGGAAAAGGTTTTAAGGTCGCGCAAATCGATTTTTTGCTGAAAATCGGCTTTGCCGACCGTTTTTTTAACTTTCTTTATAAAATCGTCAATAACCACGAGTTTCTTCACTCCTGAGGAAATATTTTTAAAGAAAAATGTCCAAACTTTATTTTTGTGTGCATAAACTATAAGTTTTGGCAACTCTTTTGCTCATTTGGGTACCCTACATTAGATTTTTTCGTAAATTTTCCATAAATTTTGAAAATAACGCTTTGTAACTTTTAAAATTTCTATGAAAGTCAAACAAAGTAATAATGCAGTTTGAAAGATAAATTAATTCTTTATAATTTAGCAATAATAATTTTTGAATTCGCTCTTACCGTTCCAAAGTAATACTATTTTAAAGCTTTCAACCCATTGTATAAAACTAATAATAAAATAAAATATTAAATTTAAAAAAGGTATTGTCTTCCACTATTTAATATCTTAGGGTAAAAACTTGTAAATAGGCTATATATGATGGGTTTAAAAGTTGAATACCGGGACTATGAGATGCATCTTTCAGAAATAACAAACAAGAGTGTTAAATTCGGTTGTGCAGAATATTTTATGCCCTGCAATATGTAAAAAAATTTATAAAAATGTTTTTTGACAAGGCAGTCTTGGTGGTCCCAAGCGGCGGCCGTAAGGGGAGACCTTCCCCCTCGCGATAAATATTACCAATACATTCATTGTGCTTTTTCCACTGAAGTAATCAAATTTTCATCATTATTTGAATAAATCCGCGCCCACAAAATGGGGCGGGCCGAAAATAAGCATTTTCTTATTTCCTAGGCGCAGGTACATGACTTATACATCTTCTTTTACAAAAAAGTTTAATTTTTTTAACAAAAATACAAAATATAATGAAAAAAATACGTAATTTGTTGATTCTTCAAGGGGCAACTTTTTTCCCCCTTGACCGATTTTTCCCATTTGTGAAGATAACCTTCCTATGACCATAAGATATATTCGTGCCTAACATCAGGAGTCTATCTCTTTTAATTTTGACTCCATCGTGTCTTATACAGCCGGACGGACGGATATTTTGACCTACTGCCCTAAATTATCACCAAACGTGACTTGTTAGGGAGTTGCTAAAAGCAGTTTTGTGTTCAGCATCAAAAAATCTTAAGGATCCACCTTCTCACATTTCTGTTACTGACCAAAACTCGAATTTTTCATGTCTTTATAAGAAGTTTATTATTTTACTATTAGTTTTGTACAATGGATAGAAATGTTTAAAATGGTATTACTCTGGAACGGAAAAAGCAAATTCAAAAATTATTGTTGCTAAATTATAAAGAATTAATTTGTCTTTAAAACTGCATTATTACTTTTTTTGACTTTCATAGAAATTTTAAAAGTTACAAAGCGTTATTTTCAAAATTTATGGAAAATTTACGAAAAAATCTAATGTAGGGTACCCAAATGAGCAAAAGAGTTGCCAAAACTTATAGTTTATGCACACAAAAATAAAGTTTGGACATTTTTCTTTAAAAATGTTAACTCAATTGTAAAGAATATCGTGTTTATTGGCGAACTTATAAAGAAAGTTAAAAAAACGGTCATCAAAGCCGATTTTAAGCACAAAATCGATTTGCGCGACCTTAAAAACTTTTCCGAAAAATCTGAAAAAAATCTCAAAACTACTTTACCCTATAATCTTTCAAATTATGCTTGAGCACCCAAGAAAATCGAATAAAGGTTTTTTTTTGGGACGCCCTAATGTTCAGTTTCTATTAATGACTACTTCTGTCCTTTGTTTCAAAAATAACACACTAAAAAATAAAGACTTTCATTAACATTTAATTTTTAAAGTCATTTATTTTTGTTCTGTAAGTAAAAACTACTGATTATTCTTTAAATTTTTAATGATTTGTGTAAGTAATTTTTTTTTGAAATTGTTGGTATTTTTTAATGAGATATCATTAGTTTTTACCTACACAAGTAGGTTATTTATTTTGTAGAAAAAAAAATTCAAAAAATTATTTATAGAAATATAAAAACATGTTTGTATCAAGTGACTTTGGCACGATGGGTAGAAAATTTTATTAAAAATTTAAAAAAAAAAAATATTTCAGTAGAAAATTGTAAAAAATAACCTACGAAATCATTAATTTTTAATGTTTTGGTAGGTTACTTTTTTGGAATTTGTTTGTAAAAATAACAGAACTATCATTTATTTTTAATGTTTTCGTAGGTTATTTTTTCGAATATGTAAGTAAAAAAGAGTGCAAAAAACGTAATTTTTTAAAGTTTAATGTTATTTAATTTAGAAAATTTTGTCAACAGTAAAAAATAAATGTTGATGTTTGTTAAAATAAATGAATAATTACTGGGATGGTTTTCAATTGTTTATTCACTTGTTTTAAGTGTGTTTTTCATTTGTTTTTGCCTACAAATTATTTTGAGTGTACTTTTATAAAAAAGGACATTTTCAAGGAGGGCGTATCCTTGTTCCGATTTGCACAAATTTTGGTAAATACATTGGGCATATTATAACAGTTGGATTTCAAAAATTTCATGAAATAATTTAAATTTTTACCCTTTTTCTAAACGTTATTTAAAAACGGACATTTGTGAGCTAGGCGTATCCTTGCTCCGAATTGGACAAAATTTAGTAGAATAATTAATGGCATTATAGACAATAACTACAATAAATAACATGAAGATTGAAGTTTTAGCTTTCATTTTATGCCATATTTTAATTTTATGATATATGGGAACAATACGAATCCTTGGGCGGATATTTACCAAATTCAAAATTTTTCTTGATCTTATCGATCTTAACAAGTGATCCAAATTTTAACGCTCTAACTTAACTCCTTCTATTTTTGGGCACTCTTTACATGAAGACGCAACACTGTGGGACGCCTTGGAGGCCAACTAACTCCTCGTAATTAATGTTGAAAAGTTGATTTATTATGCTTTTTGCACTTACTTAAGTAACACAATTATATCGTCAGATCATGTTGTAAATGGCTGCTGATGTTTTACGCCAACACACATAGACTCTGAGGTATACAGAAAAAAAAGAATTGTTGTATTGATCCCCATATTTGAGAATACAATAAATTATTTCATATTTTGAGGATGTTTATTCTGGCTCGAGGTCATTATTTTCTTTATTAATTAAAACCATGATATTCTCATAGCATAATTTTCAAGAAAATTATTTTTTTTGTTTTAAATTTATTTATGTTGGTCATTTTTGCAAGACTTAATCGAAACGTGTTTCGGAATTTGTCAAGATTCCATTGTCAAGATTATTTAGCAAAAATAGAAACGATTTACTACAAAGTAGCAAACGAGTCTAATGACAAATCGTTTGTGCACAAACTAGAATATTAATACATATTCGCCTCTATTCACAATGAGAAATATAATATTTTAAAGGTCGCATAAAAAAATTTTTATTTTTTAATAAAAATTAATCAGAATTTGAACATAATGGTAGGCACGCCATGTGATGAATTACCCTAATATGGAGTATTTCTCACAACAACAACACAAAAAACATATTGTTGTAGTCCAATGGACTATCGTATGTAAAATTGTTTTAAATATTTTTGTTGGTTATTGACAATCGTTGCCTTATTAGTATGGAACAATTTCTTCGTCTTTCTAATTCTCATTGCGAATAGAGGCGAATATGTATTAATATTCTAGTTTGTGCACAAACGATTTGTCATTAGACTCGTTTGCTACTTTGTAGTAAATCGTTTCTATTTTTGCTAAATAATCTTGAAAATGGAATCTTGACAAATTCCGAAACACGTGTCGATTAAGTCTTGCAAAAATGACCAACATAAATAAATTTAAAACAAAAAAAATAATTTTCTTGAAAATTATGCTATGAGAATATCATGGTTTTAATTAGTAAAGAAAATAATGACCTCGAGCCAGAATAAACATCCTCAAAATATAATATTTTAGGTCGAATAAAACAATTTTTATTTTTTAATAAAAATTAATCAGAATTTGAACATAATGGTTGGCACGCCATGTGATGAATTACCCCAATATGGAGTATTTCTCACAACAACACAACAAAAAACATATTGTTGTAGTCCAATGGACTATTGTATGTAAAATTGTTTTAAATATTTTTGTTGGTTATTGACAATCGTTGCCTTATTAGTATGGTACAATTTCTTCGTCTTTCTTATTCTCATTGTGAATAGAGGCGAATATGTATTAATATTCTAGTTTGTGCACAAACGATTTGTCATTAGACTCGTTTGCTACTTTGTAGTAAATCGTTTCTATTTTTGCTAAATAATCTTGACGATGGAATCTTGACAAATTCCGAAACACGTGTCGATTAAGTCTTGCAAAAATGACCAACATAAATAAATTTAAAACAAAAAAATTATTTTCTTGAAAATTATGCTATGAGAATATCATGGTTTTAATTAGTAAAGAAAATAATGACCTCGAGCCAGACTAAAAATCCTCAAAATATAATATTTTAAAGGTCGAATAAAACAATTTTTATTTTTTAATAAAAATTAATCAGAATAAATTATTTCATTGAAAGTGCTCCTATACGGAAATTTGTACTATCAACAAACGTTTGTAAATTTTGATTGTTAAAAAAAAAATGTTTTTTTCAACGAAGAAATTCAACAAACACAAACACAATTTGTTGATCTGACAAATTAAACTTTTTTCAACAAAGTAATTAAACAAACACTATTTATTGACACGGAGTTTGTTGAAAACAAAATCGAAGTTTTGAATTATGGACTAAGAGGCGGCCGTTTTTACAAAATGTTTGGTTGAAATCATGTTTGGTTGATATACAATTGATGTTTGTTGATTTAAATTTGGCGATTTTATTTACTGTATACGTTGTGGTACCACGGGACTATAGTAGGTTTCCCACTAGTCCCTGCCGTTAAACCAATTAGAGCTTCTTATGAAATTCTTTAGATATTGAATTTTGACATCCGACAAATTAGAAAGATCGAGCAGCTCCCTAGATCCCTGTGAAGCAAATCTCTGACCAGAAATTACCGGGCAATGACAGATGAAGGGTTCGATAGTTTCCAACTCATTCCGTTTGTAAGACCTCAAAATATTCGTCTAGGACCCCCTAAAGTATATTTGGCATTCAATGCCAAATCACTCACTTTTAGACCCGACCCTTTCGATTTATTTTATTTTTGGATATGTTTAGTACACCATTTTTTTTTAACACCAATTTTCGGTCTTTTATAACAAGTTGGTGTTGAATAATCAATTTTTCAAAATGGCGATTTTTTAAAAAAAATTAAAAAATTGAAATTTTCAATTAATTTTGACCAGTAAAAAATATAAATATCTTAAAAAAAGTTGGACAACGTTTTGTTGGTATTTAAATGTAGTTTTAGAAAAAAAAATATTAAAAAATTATTATAAGTAATTATCACTTACTTTTTAACGTTAAAAATTAATATCAACTTTTTGAAAAAGTCCAAAACCTTCGGTTTTTTAGCAATTTGCAAAAAAAATCAAAATTTGTATCAAAAATGTCCGACCTCGCCCTCATGCGTTGTGACAGAAGGTCAAGCACCACGTTGCGATTTAGTGTTGCACAGTGTTATTTGATGAAAGCTAAATATAAATATTTTTCGGGTTCCTGTAGTTGGATATATTGTTTTTACACAGTGTTATTTGATGAAAGTTAAATATAAATATTTTTCGGGTTCCTGTAGTTGGATATATTGTTTTTACACAAAATTTGAAAATACAAGACAAATATTATTATTATATTATCATAAACTATTTACTTTCAAGTGCTTTTTCCACAATAAACTTAAATTCTAAGAAGTTATAACATTTTAAAAAATACAACGCAATAAGCAAATACATACAACGAACGAGATTTAAATAATTCTAAGAAGAAATTCAAATCTTAATAATTTTATATTTGCAATAAGAATTGCATTTAGCATCAGATAATATACAATTTCATTTTAAATGTTTATTATGTTCTTCTTGTATTTTATAAATCGAACATATATAAATATTTGCGATTATAAACGTAGGTGAATATTAGAAAGGGATGGAAAAGTTCGAATTTAGATTTTATTACATCAAGTAGTTAGATTTCCTCCAATGAATTTTTAAACACGATTTCAATATCCTTTCAACACAGTATGTGGGTATACTAAATTTGTCATTCCGTGTGTAAAGCATAATTTCTATGACGAGCTTCTGTTGTCTGTGTAAATCATGACAAACTTCAAATTAAGAAAGATACAGCCCTGAAGTTTAGCACGAATATGTTTTATTGTTAAAGCCAGTTAACATGATAATGTTTTTAGGCTGGGGTCTAATTTTAAAAAAGTTGCAGGACGCCACCTTAATTTGACTATATAAGCTAACGATTAAACAAAAAAGAAAATGAGAATTATAGTTTTTATTTTATTACAACCGTAAACTTCGACAATAATTTAAAATTAATAAATAAAATAAAAAACACATAGTTCTGGTAGTGACACCTAGCGGCGCTAGGTGTCACTCGATTAACGCAGTATTGCCATACCAAATATCGCATTTCCAATTAGATTTGTTACCATCATCGCAAATTTTTTCCAATAAAATATTACCACATGGCAATACTAACCAGTATATTTGAAAATGGAATATGTATCTACAAGCAAGAGAAACATAACAAAATTTAAATCAATATTTGAGTAAGCTACGGTGGCCTAGCTGAGGTGAGCCAGACTGGAAAACGGAAGGTCCGGTGATCGAATCCCGTGATTTGTCAACTTTTTTTTATTTATTTATTTTTTTTTAGCTTTTACATTTCTTTTTGTTAGGGAAAAATTTGTTTGCATTAATTCTTTGTACTTTTTTATTTAATTATAAATAAAATTTTTTTTATATATATTCAGATTTTTCTAAATTTTCTAGTTGTTTTTCTTTCTGAATTTTGTGATTTTTTCTGAATATATCTGCATTTTTCTGACTTATATTTTGTATTTTCTGATTTGTTCTTACACTTAAAATAATAACTCTGTAAAATACATTGTAAAATGACTGTAATCTCAATTCAACAGATGTTTGACAGAGTTTTTTGTCAAAATACAGATTTAAAGAAAATACTTTGAATTTTTTGTGACAAAAAACAAAGTTTTATCTGTTATATTACTTTTAACCTTGTAATCTTTATTTTACAGTTAATTAACAGATATTACTGCAAAAATACAGATTTTAGCAAAATACTTTGTATTTTTTGTAACCAAAAACAAAGATTTGTCTGTATTTTAAACATTAATTTCACAGAAAACTTAAGAAAATTTCAAAATAAACTGCATTTAACTACAGAGTTTTTCTATAAAATTTTGGTTGCATCAAATACATTTTACAAATATATGTAAATCAACAGAGTTTTTCTTTGCTAAGTGGTGTTTTTTAACCAATATTTTACTAGAGACTCCTTAAACTAACAGTTTTTTTGTCCACAACATTTTACAGAGTTTTATAGTAAAAAAACTGAGCTTTTTCTGTCAAAAGACGCTAATATTTAACCAATATTTTACTATAAAGTCTGTAAATTAACAGTTTTTTTTGTAAAAATCATTTTACAGAGTTTTTTAGTAAAATTACCAAGTAATGTTGCTAGCTGGAAAAGTACGATGAACTCTGCAGAGTTAAATTAGAAGAGTTTTTCTGTAATTTACCAGAGATATTATTCTGAGTGTAGTTTTCCACATTTTTTGTAAATATTGATAAATTTGAGAAATGTCTTGGAGTTCTTTTTTTCTGAATATTTTTTTAACCCTTACATATTTTTTTTTTGCAAATATGTAACGGTTATTCGTAAAAAGTTTTTATTAAATAAAACATTATCATGATTTAATTTTTTGGGCAAGAGTACAAAACTCTGCGGCATTTTTTTGCCCTGAATGGCCACAGGAAAAATTTTCCACTTTAAAAAACTAAAATAACCTCTAAAAAAGCATATTTTCATATTTTTAAACCCTCCACTTATGGGTATTGTTAAACGGCTTTGTCATTCCTTTTGTAACATATCAAAATATTGGGCTGATATCTAATCAGTAGGGCAAGTACTTTCATGCATCTAAAAAACGAAAATATGTGCCTATAATATGCGTTTAAAAATCCAAAATATGCACTAAAAACTTCAAAAATATGCATCTAAAAATTATTTTGTTTACTAAAAAAATTATTTGGCAACATAAATTAGGCTTTGTCAAATACTTTAAGGCCCTCGACAATTCTTAAAAATGTTTTTTGAGTGGAAACAATTTTAAATTAGTAAAATTCGATTGTATTTTTTTTTTATTTTGTGTAAAAATATTTTTGAGTGACAAAAATACATTGTAAAATATTTTTGTGACTTACCAATCTATTTATAACATGTTTAACGGGGTTTCAACACGTGAATTTAAGGTGAAACTAATCTAAAATTCACGGTTTTACTAATAACTTTTGAACCACTAGACCGATTTGGCTGAAATTCAATACGAGGCCAGGGGAACTACAAATATATATGCTAAGCTTCAGCATCCTCAGAATTGTTTTTCGAAAGTTAGCGTTGGTTTTTATCTCATAAATTCACGAAAAACCTATGCCGAGATTCAGTCTTTTGCTCATAACTTTTGAACCACTGGACCGCTTTCGCTGGATTGCAATACCAGCCTGACCAGGCAAATGCCCAACATATGTGCCAAACTTCAGAGGCATCCGTAAGGTCTTTCATAAGTTAGCGTGTTTTCAACAGACAGACAGACTTACGGACGGACGGACGGACATCGCTAGATCATCTTAAATCGATCGAAGATCATGAATATATATGGGGCATTCCAAGCCAAATCACTCACTTTTAGACCCGACCCCTTTCGATTTATTTTATTTTTGAATATGTTTTATTACTTATACAATTTTTCAAAATGGCGATTTTCTCAAAAAAATTAAAAAATTTAAATTTTCAATTAATTTTGACCATTAAAAAGTATAAATATTTAAAAAAAAGTTGGACAACGTTTTGTTGGTATTTAAATGTACACAGTGCCCTGGAGAAGATTTAAATAAAATTTTGGTGTTACTGCAATTTTTAAGCGGATTATGTTTTTGGACTATAAAAGAAAGAAAATGAGCCAAAAAAGAAAAAAAAGTACTAGGCGCTTTTTTTTGGCGGGCAAAAAGATGAATTTCAAAAAAACAAAAAAGAATTTATTCTTTCAAATGCATTAAAATTTGTATATAAGGATGTAAATTCATCACATATTCACTTGTCAGTGAGATTTAAATATATATGTGACATATTTTTTCAGATATGATGACCCCAACATACCCTACATATATTCATTTCGAGGTAAAAATATGTCTCACAAAAATTTAGGGCGATCGGAAATGGGTAAGGCATTTAGCATGGTCCTTGAAGTTTTAAAAACGGATTACAAGGAAAAATATGAATTTTCTTCTATTTTCGCAATTTTTTTGGTATTTCAAGTTAAGTTTTAATTCAAGTGATAACAGAATTATAACCTGGAGGAAAATGCCTTTCTAATAAGGTACTAAAAATTAAAATCGGTTGAAAATCAGCCGAGTTATTACAACTTCTCCAGGCGTCTAGCGTGTGTCATACCACTTGATTAAAGACGAGTCCCTTTTTTTTAAATTTATTGAAGTTTTCTACTGTAATAACATTTTTTTTTTATTATTAATGTTTCAGTGTAATATTTTTTGGTTTTTCTAAATTTAAAAACCAAAAAAAATTTAAAATAGAAATTTCAAAAGGGTGTTGAAAATGCAGGCATTTAATTTAATTTTTTTGGAGCACCATATAAAATAAATCAGAGTCAAAAAATAAAATGTGCAATTTGCAAAATTTAAAAAAAAAAATAGAACAAATTTCGATCATATCTCGAGTTATGGCTTAAAAGTTGCGTAATTTAGAGTAGAATTTTTAGACGTTTTAAAAAAAATGAAGGTTTCGGACTTTTTCAAAAAGTATATTTTAATATTAAAACGTTAAAAAATAAGTGATAATTACTTTCAATAATTTTTTAAATATTTTTTTATAAAACTACATTTAAATACCAACAAAACGTTGTCCAACTTGTTTTAAGATATCTATATTTTTAACTGGTCAAAATTAATTGAAAATTTTAATTTTTTTTTAAAATCGCCAAATTGAAAAATTGATTACTCAACACCATCTTGGAATAAAAGGCTCAAATTTAGTTTCCAAGTTACATTTAATAATTACTAAAACAAATTCAAAAATAAAATAAATCGAAAGGGGTCAAGTCTAAAAGTGAGTGATTTGGCCTGGAATTAATCATATGCTTTATGGGGTCCTAGACTAATATTTCGAGGTGTTACAAACGGAATGACTCTATCACTAGAGTGGAGGGTATAAAAATATGTTTTCAGAGATTGGTTTACATCATTTTCAATTGTATTTTAGAAATATTTAACTCAGATTCAGAAATAGTCAATTGTATTGCAGATTTTCCAATTGTATTTCTGAAATCATCTTTATTCTGCTTAAATCAGCTCTAAAAAGATACATGAATTCACTGCATCTCTATAGCGCTCAATCAGCGCTGTAATAGAATGCTTTAGTCAGCGCTCTTCAGACACGTGATTTTAGCGCATCTTAAGAGCGCTTTTTCTGTGTATACAACAAGCGCTCTAAAGTGTGTCATCGCTTTAGAGAATCATGCATGAATTCAGCAGATTTGGATGCGGTCCTTGACTCAAGTTTCCTTTCCAAAATATATATATATATGTTCCTCTAACTCCCATTGGAGCATAGGGCGCCGAAATGCTACTTCCATTTCTGAAAAATTTCTGCTAATTATGTTAAAAAATATTGACAAGTGTTTAATTTCACCGCTAACGAAGGAGAGCTGGGTTCATGCTTGGACGCCATTTTTATTTTTTTAATAGTCTACAGCAAATTCTTAATTTGTCAAAATTGAAGTAGATTTAAAATAATATAATTTCGTTACCATCCTACTCTAATTACCAACGCACTACATTTAAATCCTTTCAGAAGTTTCTTTTATAAATTCAGTATTGTATCAATATTTTTCTAATAGATGAGTTTATGTATTTGTACAGTTCATGGCTGTTTAATTGAGTGCAATGAAAAACCATAAACCAACATGGAATATTGTTGTAATATTTGTTAAAATACGTGCACAAATTCAAATCTAGCTTTTATGTTTTTTTTTGTTTTCAACAAAATCATTAGCTTAAAATGTATGTATTTACATATAAATGTTGAGACACTATGATGAGAAAGTATCCAGATTTATGAAAGAGAAGGACTAGCATTTGTGTTATTTTAAATTTCCACATACTTATTGGCTGTGTTACATTAACATGCCAATATTTTCATGAAATGGCTATTAAAACCATTCACTCATATGAGATTGAATACTCACTTGTTCATTGTTCATTGTAAATTTAAATATTTGTTTTGAAAATTGGTTGAAATTGAGTGGTATATGAAAATTGATTCTGTGGCATACTAGTACTACTATAAACTCAATTTTAAATACACCAAAACCTTGATAAACGGCACTTGCACTATTATTCATTTGTGGAGTTAAAAAGAATAAAATAGGGCAAATAAATTGAAAAAGTAGTTGAATGGGAAATTGGCGGCGCACAGAAGAAGGAGTCATCGCAGAAAATGGTATGCTTAAGTTTTTATAAAAAACAAATGTTTTTTTTTCGAAATTTGGGAAATATTGGACAAGTGCCACGCCTACTTCCCACACAACAGGAAGTTTAATATATATAAATAAAACCGAACATTTTATTCCTACACTCAAAAGCAAAACTCTTTCAAAAAATCTGCAAAACGACTTTCCATTTGAATTAGCAAACTTTTAGCAGATTGTTCTGCAGAATAGGATATTTTTACTAAAATCTCTGTCATTCAGTTTTAAAAAATAACAGAAATTTTACTGCGTTTTTACTGATTCTGTTTACTGAGTTTCAAAATATTTTTAAACATATTTTTAGCAGATTATATTTTAATTATACAGAAATAGTTTGCTGTCATTATTTTTTCAAGAAAATTTTCTCAGTTTTTTTTTTTTTTCAAATTGTTAATTTTTTTTTTTGTTATACCCTCCACTCTAGTGATAGAGGGTATATATAAGTTTGTCATTCCGTTTGTAGCACCTCGAAATATTGGTCTAGGACCCCATAAAGATCTGATCCTCGATCGATTTTAAGACGATCTAGCGATGTCCGTCCGTCTGTCTTTCTGTTGAAAACACGGTAACTTTTGAAAGACTTTACGGAGGCTCCTGAAGTATGGCATATATGTTGGGCATTTTCCTACACTCAAAAAAATACTTTAGTAGATTTACTAATTTTTTTTGCTAACGCTAGTTAGCTAACTTTTAGCAAATTTTTAGTTGAGATTAGCATGTTAGCAAAAAATTCTTGTAAACTTCATTTAGCACATTAGCAATTTTAAACAAACTTTGAACTAATTTCTTTTGCTAAATTTGAAATTGAGTTGGCTACATTTTTACAAGATTTTTTGCTAATATTAGCAAAATAAATGGTAAATTTTTTTTTATTTTCAGAAAACTTAAAATGGCGCTATCTCGGAAACTAAGCCAGATGGAGCAAAATGGAGGCCATTTTTGGTTCTCGGGCTCCACATAGTATCGCCGGTCCTCTTCACATGTGTGGACCCTAATGGGCCCTAACTTTGGATCCAAAAAAGTTAGCATTCCCGAAAATTTTAAAATGCTCATATCTCGGTAAATATTGCCGACACAACAAAAAGTCTAAAAGTATTTTTGTAGCCCTCAACACGTAGAACAAGACCGCAAAATAGTCAAAAGCTCTCCGAGTAATATTTTTGAAGTTATCGAGTTTTTTAATTCTCAAGACCCCAGTGGTCCCCTATAATCAAGTATCTCAAAAACTAAGCAAGGTAGAGCGAAACGGACACAAATTTTGGATCAAAAACTATGACGATTTTAAAGGAACCCAACTAGGTCTAGGCCCATCGGGGTCTGGACCTATCGGGTCCGAACCCAATGGGGTTCTCAGATGTGTATGAACTAAGTTCAAAAAAAAAAAAAAATTAGTAAACTAATTATTGGCAAAACATTTTTGCTAACTTTAGCAAAAAAATTGTGGGTTCAAAATCAGCAAATTTTCTTGTAGGTTTACAAGCTTTTTTTGCTAACATTACAGTTTTTTTTTTTTTGAGTGTAGAAAAAATAATTTGGAGGTTTTTTTTTTTAATTTTTCTTTTTTGTCAAACAAAAATGACAAGTTTTTCGGTTTTCAGCGCTTTTTTCGTAATTTAGCGGGTAAATTTTAAATTTTCCCCGCTTAATTTATTTTTGGCGGTTTCTAGCGCTTTTGTAGTGAAATTTAGAGGTTTTTGGTTGAAAATAGTTGGCAACAGCGCTTGTGTGCAACACACACACAATATATTACCTTCAATTGGAAAAATTAGCATATTTTGTTGAACATATGGCAACGCTACTTGATACAAATTTGAGAAAAATGAGAGGGTGGTGAGAGAGCACTACAAAAATAGAATAGAATCTATTCTGGCGGCAGTGTGGTCGACCACAAAGCGATTTTTTGCTTTTCATACAAAATGTATGAAAACGTTTTGTGGTTACCGTATGTGGTGCTAATTGTGACTCGGCTCTGAGACTAATAACACTGTGCAACACGATTTTGTATCTTCGAAGGGACCAACAAAAAAAAAAAAAAAACATACTAAGAGTAGAGCAAAACTTCCGAAGGGTTTTGAAAACTTAGCTCGAGTTCTTTTTTATGGCCCACTGAAGTTGTTAAATTTTTTTCAAACGCGTTTTAAATAACTCCAAAAAAAATTATTAAATCTAATTCTGAGGTAAATATCTGGTTCTGAGCTAAATTACAATAATAGATGTCTTCAGTGCAATTTGATGGCGGTTCTTTTCTTAGAATATATTAACCCTCTATCTCCCATTTTTAAGGGGTCATTTTTGTCATTTTTGTCCTCTTTCCAAATACCACTAAAACGTGCCTTTATGGGGTTAAAATATTCTACAAACATTTTCTGCATCAAATTTCACTACGGGTTGTTAAAGGCCAAAAGTTCTTGCGAAAAGTGCAAAATGCTTTACTGTCGAATTTTAAATTTTCAACATTCCAGATTTTTTTTTTCGCTTTAATTTATTTGAATAGATTAATTAAAAAATATACAAAAAATCGGGTTTTACTTTTTTATTGTTAGCAACATATTAGAAAGCAAAAAATATGAATTTTTTGATAATTTTTTCATGAGCTTACAATTCATTTGTTAAATCAATCATTATTTTGATTGACTATAAATAAGAAATTGATCAATCTTTTGATCAAAATCGAAAAAAAGTTTGATTGAAAAAATTTTCAATCAATCACCTACAATTTGCTGATTGGTATAACAATTTTTTTAATTGGAGGAATTTCAATCAAAAAATTTATTGAATCCGCGTTTTTGTTGATTGAAGTTCGTTTCAATTTTTTTCTGTGCACGAACTTTTGACCTTTGACTACCCCTAGTAAAATTTGATGCAGAAAATGTTTGTAGAACATTTTGTAAAACATAGTCACTCACTTAGTACGACTTACAAAATCTAGGCATAAGTGTATGGTGTTGTATGCTAGAGAATACTGATTTTGGTTTAAATGAAATTTTATCATTATATTGCAAAACATTTGTTAATATCTAATCATTTGTAAACTTTTAAAGTAAATAACAGAAATACATTCAGTAAAACCTGGTTATAACGAACGCCGAGAGACAAGTAAAAATTGTTCGTTTTAAGCAAAGTACGCTATAAGCGGCTTATATTTTATATCAACCTAATTTGGTTGGAATAGTGCTAAAAATTTCCGTTATGTGTTGGAGTTAGAGGGTTAATATGTAAAATTAAAAAAAAAAATTAACACTTTTCCTAAATTATGTTTGCCTCCTATACACGAATCTGACATCAGAAAAGTTGTATCAAATCTCCTTCTCGAGATATAGGCATTTTAAATTTTTGGTGGACCAAGCCCTTAAAACCGATTTTTTTTTCTTTTGCAAATATTTCTGGATATACTAATTGGATTGTCGATTTTAACCACAGGTTCTCTTTATTGGAGTGTCTTATTTACATCTCTGCTTTGCGTAGGAATGTTCTTGCAAAAATTCGGACATTTAAGGATAAAAATGAAAAAAAGACGTTTTGAACTTCCTTATAATGTCCTGACGGTATCCTTGTTCGTATCGAGTCAGGATTTCTTGCAAAAGTTGTCCCTGCTGTTAGGTTAGAAAAAACTTACGTATGTTAGGTTAATGGACCATTTGGTCCATACTTAAATATTCACACAAAATAACAATTTAATCTTAAATTTGTATAAATTTTGGATCACTTCTACCTAAATATTAATTATTTAAGCTTTACTCAACTCTAGAGATGGGCGCGTGAGTCAGTTTTGGCTCACGCTCACTCACTAACTCGATTTTTTTCATTACTCACGATCACCTACTACTCACGTCAGTAAAATTAAAATAAGTCACGCGTGACTCATGTGATTCATAATTGCGCTCACGCAATTTTCACTTACAAAAACACCGTTTTTACGAAAATTAAAATTAAAAATATGATCTGCAATTCCAGATCATGTTGGTAACCCTTGCGAAATAATGTAAGAGACAAAAAAGTTGAAAGAAAGCATGAAGTGAGGTTGAGATTGCTAGAAATAGAATTGTAGTGTTGGAAACTGTCAACATTTATTCTGTAGAAACTATAAATATTCACATATATAAAAAACAGTTTTCATTAACAAGACAAACCGAAATTTAAAATCCTACTGATGATGCCACTAACTGGGGTGTTTGAAACCGGTATGGGAAATACCAGAAATGTCTATAATTTTTAGAAATTCCATTTTTCTTCTGCATTTTTTCAACTTGAACCCTTATAAAAAAAAAGAAGGTTTTTCATTATTGAGCAGACATTTAATTTGAAACTTAACTGATTGCAAACGAAAAATTAAACTAAAAACTCTAAATAAAACTGTAAACAATACAAAAAAAACGTTGATGCACGCAAGGAAAATGGCTCTCACGCAAAAATTGGACTTACTCACGAATCACTTACGCATAAAAGTATTGGAATCATGCTCACTCACGAATCACGTGATAAACTAGACTTTTGCTCACGCGTGATTCAAGTGAACTACACAAATCACGGGACTAGCGCCCATCTCTACTCATCTCAGCTAATGTATAAATTTGTTGAGGGATTGTAAAACACAATAGTGGGATTTCCTTTTTTCGTCTTTTTATCAATATACACAGCTAATTTTCGTTATCGGTGGACTCTAAGTCAGGCTACGTATGGAGAATACAACCGTACCTTGGAAAGCCTAGAAATGTACAGCCTGAAAACAAGCAAGGGCAACGCGTCGTATTGAACCTGACAGAAGGCTTGAAAGAGCAAAATATAACAGGCGACAATTTTTTTCCACTTTTGAGTTTGTAAAAAATTTAGAAAGGGAAACTAACATACATATGTGGGAACAGTACGAAAAAAAAAATAAAACATTTGTTCCTCCGAAATTGATGACTGGTAAAAAGCTCCCTTTGTACCATTCTATATTTGCATGCGATGGCGTTGCGACATTTGTATCATACATAACCTGACCAACTGCTTTTGACTGAAAAGCGGGATCGAAAGGTTGAAAAAGCGGGATTTTGATCAAAAAAGCGGGATTTTTTTTTCATAAGTGAAATTTGCCTTGAACGAACCCACGAATGCCCTCCAAAATGCACAAAATCCTGGAAATACTTTTATGGGATTGTAATTTGTTTTATGTAAAAAAATGCATAAGAACTGTGACTAGAAAAATTTTATTTTGATTACGTCAGCAAACATAGTCTCTAGTCTAAGGAATTTTTTTACCAACCTTGGGATAAAATATTTAAGAATCAAAAAAATTGCATATGAAAAACTAAAATTAAATTTGAGTCGTAGACTGAATCTGATAACTTTTTTTTATCATTTTCTAAAGAAAGTAAATCTAATATATTTTTTATAAAAACATGTTTCAGAACTCGAGACTGTCTTTAGAAAATATTTAGATACTTATTTGACTCAGAATTTAAGAATATTTTAAAAGAAATATTATCTAAAATTTTAAGAATTCTTCTGTAGGAAAAATCTTTAAGAATCTTATAAATTTTCTATAGAAAAAATCCATTGGCAACTGTTAATTTCCTTAGAATAAAATATTTTAGAGTCTGACAAGAATTTTTCTGGAAAAAAAAATCTAAAATCGGATATTTTTCTACAGGAAAAACGTTTCAGAATCTGATAGTTTTTTTTATAAGAAATATATTTCAGAATCTTAGAATTTATTATATGGAAAAAGATATTTTTCCTGTTTAAATAATACTTTAGAATCAGAGAATTTTTCTATAGGAAAAGTTTTTCAAAATTTATGATTTTTTCCAACAAGAAAAATGTTTTGGAATTTTTTTATAGAAAATTATATCAGAATCTAAGTTTTTTTTGTATGAAAAATCTCACAGAATCTAAAACTATTTCTGTTCTGTTGAGTCTGTAAATTTTTCTTCTAAAGTTGCGTCTTAAATTTTTCTTTAGAAAAATGCCTTAGAGCCTAATAATTTTTCTATATGAAATTATCTTAGAAAACATTGGAACTTTAAAAATTTCCCTCCTTTTTTCCCCCCTTCTCAAATATTTTCTATCGAAAAATGCCCCTTGAAAAAATCGGTTGGATCTGATTTAATCTGTTTGGATCTAAAAAATATAATTGTTGTTTTTTTATTTTTAGTACCAAAAGGTACATAAAAATAAAATGTATTTATTCGGCCTTTATATATGTATATATATTCGATTAGAGTTTTATTCTAGTTCGAGGCCAAAAAATATTTCTATTTATGATATTGTCATAATAGAGTATTTTTAATTTATTGCTTTAAAAAAGTTACTATCTCATAGTATGTCTGTACTGATCAGTTTCATCCCCACTAAGGAATCTTCAGCAGACTTTAGAGAATCATCGTTGGTCAATCAAACATCAAACCAGACATAATATTTGATATATTTCCCAAGTTATATGAGAAGTACTATTATTATGAAGGTCCGAAATCTGTTTTCCAACAAAAATAACTCTTTTAAAGCAAAAATTGTATATATTAAATCACCGTCGGTAACTATTAATATATGTGTTGCTGTTATTTTACAATAACAACAGTGCGTAACCAAACAATAGTGTTGGTAGGATAAGTCGTACTAAACTTTGTGTTAAATGTTGTTTTTTTATTTTTAGTACCAAAAGGTACATAAAAATAAAATGTATTTATTCGGGCTTTATATATGTATATATATTCGATTAGAGTTTTATTCTAGTTCGAGGCCCAAAAATATTTATATTTATGATATTGTCATAATAGAGTATTTTTAATTTATTGCTTTAAAAAAGTTACTATCTCATAGTATGTCTGTACTGATCAGTTTCATCCCCACTAAGGAATCTTCAGCAGACTTTAGAGAATCATCGAACTAGAATAAAACTCTAATCGAATAAAAAATATAATTTTATCTGATCAGGTCTTTTTGATCCGACGTTTTTCCACAATTTCAGGATCTGATCAGATTCAATTACGGATCAGAGTTCGAAATTGGAGACAAATTTCGTATCTGGTAGATCTTATCAGATACAAATGCCATCATGAGATTTTTACAAATCAGACCAGATCTAAAGAATTTTTTTCAAGGGGCTACAAAATTTAAGAATTCATTTTTAGAAAAGGGTATCAGATTTTTTTTTCAAGGAAGAATTTTTTAGAAACCGATAATTTTTTCGAATCTGAGATTTTTCTTTTATGAAAAATGTTTCAGCATCTGAGGATTTTTGTATACAAAAAAAATTTAAGAATCTGAGAATTAGGAAACATGTATTTAAGTTTAATACTTTTTTATTGAAAGCTTTTTCGGAATATTCGAAGCATCACAATGAAAAAATTTTATGTAAAAATTTAATTTTAATTTATTCTTGATTTAAATCAGTCCAGTAGGGTTCTCTTGTGAACAGTTTTTTTGAGTAAACAAAATTTTTCTTAAAATTTTCTTTATACGGTAAGAAATAGTTAATATGATCAAAAATATATTTCTCAAAATATTATTAATATAACCTAAAAATTGTCATACTTTGCTATTCCAAAAGTCAAAAAGCGGGATAAAGCGGGATGAAGCGGGACTTTTGTTTAAAAAGCGGGATCGGAATTCAAGGCGGGATGAGACATCAAAAAGCGGGATAATCCCGCCAAAAGCGGGATGGTTGGTCAGGTTAATCATACACCATCCTCTATATTGATTAGTTCAATGCACAAGACAGCTGCTGTAGATGAGAGTGGATTGAAGAACAAACCGGAGTTTGTTTCGTATTACAATTCAACGAAAGGTGTGTTCGTTTTATGTTCTCCTATAATTTCTAATGCTTCGTCGCTTTTAGGTGGCGTAGATACTGCTGATCAAATGGTTGGTTGCTAAAGCACAAAACGCAAAACAAATTGCTGGCCAAACATTGTATTTGCAAACAAACTTGATATTTCCGCTTTGAAAGCGTACACACTTTTTTCATGGGCTCCAGCTGATCGAAATCTCCAGAGACCAGAGTTTTGCGGCAACCAGCATTTTCTCTGGCTAAGGCGTATATGATGAAACGGACTAGATTACCTCTTGCTTAGCACAGATATTGACTGAAATTCGATCATCATGCATAGTTCCAGCGTCCTTTTCAAATAATACTACTTCTAATTCAGGGGCTCGAAAGCGTGGAGTTTGTAGTAGCTGCAAGTCTAAGTCTAACATAAAATGCTAACCGAAAAACAGTTTGCTCTTCATGTAATGACAATTATTATAAAACAAACTAATAAATACTTTTTTTCAAAGAATACCAAAGAATACCAAAGAATACTATGGACCAAATGATCCCTTAACCTAAGAAACGTAATTTTTTATTTTTTTCAGTCCTGGTTTAAGTCAGAATCTAGATTTTTTGTAAAAACATTGTTTTATAAAAAGACCCCATGAGCTAAAAACATAAGCCAGTATGTATCACCGTTAAAAAATTACAAAGGAAGCAATCAAAAAATTAGAACAAATGGGCTTAACCTAACAGCAGGGTTATGTAATTTTATTTAGAATTAAAATAAGAAAAATATAAATAACTTTAACATACACTTTTCCAATAATAAAAAAATTGTCGGTTTGGAGGACTTGGTCCACGAAAAACAAAAATTTGTATATCTCGAGAAGGCGATTTGACATTTTTCTAATGAAAGATTCGTGTTTAGGAGACCAAAATACTTTAGAAAATGTATTCAATATGTCTGGCAAAACCCGTATAGACTAGTGTAATTCATTACGAGTACTTTAAATTAAAATCCTTGCAATTAAATATAAAAATTAAATTCAAAACATATCATTTGCATATGTTTTCAAAATATAATTGTTAGAAATCATTCGAGTGTGTGATTAAGATGTAAACATTTATTATACATACATTTATGTTCAAAAGTGCGTGAATGTATATTATAATAAAGTATGTTTATTTCTTAAAATATCAAAACATTAATACATATTACAAGGAATATCAATCAAAATTGTCAACACGTTTTGCAAAAGAAAAAAAAATAATTTTTCTTTATAATATAACTTTTTTTTTGCAAAATAATAAGTTAGAAAAGTATAAAGAATTTTTAAATAAAATTAAATTATATTTAAGAATTTAAAATTTTGAGAATTAAAAAAAAAAAAAAAAACAAGTGAGGGTGTTAAATTCGACTGCCAAAACTTTTATATTCTCAAAAATGTAAAAAAAAATTCAGGAATTTTTTTTAGTGAGATGTTGGAGGACACCTTTTCCCCTTGCGATAGATATTGTAAAATAGATTAATTATGATTCTTGCAATTAATTTATCAAATAATTCATTATTTTAACACATTTTTTGCATCCACGCCCACAAAAAGGGGTCGGACATAGCTAGAATCGATCACTGATCAATAAAATATTTACTATATGTGGTCACTCAAAATATTTTGTAGGCAAATCCCTATCTCCAATTTCTAAGGGGGCTCCCACACAAAATGGCATTTTTTAAAATTTGCTTCAACCGCTCTAACTGTCCTACGAGTGCCCTTAGAGCAATAAAATATATGACCGACCCACAATATTTTTTTTAGTCCAACCATTTTCTCTAAACACACCTTCCCTCTATCTTTAACTATTAAGGCGGTCCCCATACAATTTTTTTTAATTTTTGTAAATTTGTTTTATTTAATCAGCTTCTACAGGTCCAATAGTGTGTCCGAGAGGGGTCATTAGTGAGACCGACCCCCATTTATTTTTACCCTCCAACATTTTTTTAAAACATACCTACGCCCTATCTCTACTCCCTAAGTAGGCTTCCATACAAACTACAGTTGGAGCAAATTTTATAAAAATGTAAATTTGAATGGAAACCTACTTAGGGAGTGGAGATAGGGCGTAGGTATGTTTAAAAAAATGTTGTAAAAAAATAAATGTGGGTTGGTCTTACTAATGACCTCTCTCGGACGCACCATTGGACCGGTAGAAGCTGATTTAATAAAACAAATTTACAAAAAAAAAAAAAATTGTTGGGGACCGCCGCACATTGGTTGATGTTCATAGAACGAGCGGCTAAAAATAGAAGAAGTTGTCGAAGGACAATGAAACTTGGCACGTAGGCATTTTTTGTTTGAATCAAGAAAAAAATGCAAAAATCAAAATGATCCGCCCACTTTTACGCCTACCTCCCATACAAAGTGAAAATTAAATTTTGACCTACGGCATTGTTTTTTGGCACATATCATTTTTAAACACTCAGAATCATTTGTGTGAAATTTGAAAAATATCCGCCCTCTTTTACGCCCACTTCCCATACAACTTGTATTGAAAAAGTGGCATGTGGAGTTGGTGGGGGACACCTGTATCCCCGCTATATATGTTTACAAATTATTTGTTTATGATATTTACGCTTAAATAATAATTTTTTTTCGTTATTTTTAATTAATTTCTATAACCACGCCCCCAAAGGGGGGCGGCCTGAAAAAAATCGAATTTTCTAAACCCCTTGGTCCAAGCGCAGATCTATAAACATAATATGGCATACAAAAGTGTTACATTTGTTAAGCAAAAATTAAAAAAAACTCGTAAAAATTTCGTATTTTTCAGGGGTCGTTTTAGTTCTTCAAGGGGGAACTTTTTAACATGATAATGTTTTTAGGCTGGGGTCTAATTTTAAAAAAGTTGCAGGACGCCACCTCAGTTTGACTATATAAGCTAACGATTAAACAAAAAGAAAATGAGAATTACAGTTTTCATTTTATTACAACCTAAAACTTCGACAATAATTTAAAATTAATAAATAAAATAAAAACACATAATTTTGGTAGCGACACCTAGCGCCGCTACTCGATTAACGTAGTATTGCCATACCAAATATCGCATTTCCAATTAGATTAGTTACCATCATCGCAAATTTTTTTTAATAAAATATTACCACATCGCAAAACTAACCAGTATATTTGAAAATCGAATATCTACAACATGAGAAAATTATATTAGAATTTAGATTAACATTAAAAACGCCGACGGTAGGCTAGCTGAAGTGTGTCAGACTACCACGCAGGGGATATTGGGATCAAATCCCTGATCAAGTCAACTTTTTTTTTATATTTTTTTTAGCTTACATATTGTTATATGATATAACAATTCTTTTTTTTTATAATTTAATTATTTAAAAAAAAGTTTAAAAAAAATTAAAAATGCCGCAGAGTTTTGTACTCTTGCCCAAAATATTAAATCATGATAATGTTTTATTTAATAAAAAGTTGTTACGAATTAACATCACATATTTCCAAAAAAATATATTTTTTTCAGAAAAAAATAACTCCAAGAAATTTCTCAAATAAATGAGCAGGATTTATTCAATATTCAGAGAAAAAAATTTAAAAACTAAGAACAAATCAAGAAAATACAAAAAATTAGTCAGATAAATTCAGAAAAAAACACAAAATTTAAAGGTTTAAAAAAATTGGTCTTAACAAAAAAAATAAACGAGCTAAAAAAACAAAATTTAAAAAAGTAAGTTCCCTGATAACGGGGACGATCCCCGGAAGATCTGTTTCCGAGTCTGACACACTTCAGCTAGGCTACCGAATGATATTTAAATCCCAACATAAACGGTGTTATGTTCATACTTGTGGTTATTCGACAATATTATAGATACATACTACAAAATAGAGATGGACGCGTGAGTGAATTTTGACTTACGCACGCACACGAAATTAAAGTATTGCTCACGCACAAAAATTATTATTTTTTGCTTACGTTCATGCACACTCACGTGAGTAAATAAAATGTTTGTTACGCTCACGAAATAATAACGCTTACAAAGATTCACGAAAATAATATAAACAAAATTTTATTTAACTTCATTTCAAATTCTTGCACAAAAGGTATTTAATTTCCTAAAATTAATCATAAAAACTTATATTAATTACAATTTGTATTAATTACGCTTTAAATTCAATATGATGACGATTTTATTACTACACCACTTCCAATTTTAATTCAGAAAATACAAATTATATTTCAAAATTTTCCAATTATATTTCAGAAATTTCCATTTATATTTCAAAAATTTCCAATTATATTTCAAAAATTTCCAATTATATTTCAGAAATTTCCATTTATATTTCAAAAATTTCCAATTATAATTCAAAAATTTCTAAATATAATTCAAAAATTTCCAATTATAATTCATAAATTTCCATTTATAATTCAAAAAATTCCAATTATAATTCAAAAATTTCCATTTACATTTCAGAAATTTCCATTTATATTTCAAAACTTTCCATTTATATTTCAGAAATTTCCATTTATATTTCAGAATTTTCCATTTATATTTCAGAAATTTCCATTTATAATTCAGAAATTTCCAATTGTATTTCAGAAATTTCCATTTGTATTTCAAAATTTTCTAAATGCTTTTCAGAAAATTCCATTTGTATTTCAAAAATTTCCATTTGTATTTCAAAATTTTCCAAATGCTTTTCAGAAAATTCCATTTATATATCAAAAATTTCCAATTATATTTCAAAACTTTCCAATTGTATTTCAAAAATTTCCATTTGTATTTCAAAATATTCCAAATGCTTTTCAGAAAATTCCATTTGTATTTCAAAAATTTCCATTTGTATTTCAAAGTTTTCCAAATGCTTTTCAGAAAATTCTAATTGAATTTCAAAAATTTCTAATTATATTTCAAAATTTTCCAAATGCTTTTCAGAAAATTCCAATTGTAATTCAAAAGTTTCCATTTATATTTCAAAATTTTCCATTTATATTTAAGAAAATACAAATTGTGTTTCAAAAAGTTTCTAATTTTATTAAGAAAATTGTAAGTGTATTTTTTATGATAAAAATATTATAGAAACTATCAGACTATCCGGAACCCTATACACCATCATAATCACTATGTAAATGTCTCGAAGGGAACACAAATAAAGGGTTTTCTTAATGCTTATCGGTTTTGTTGTATTTTTTCCAAATTTTCATTATCCTCCACAATCCTCCACAAAGGAAGACTAAGATTGTCTGCAAGTTTTGATAATTTATCATGAATTATAATGAACTTATAATAACTTACAAAGTGTAGGGGACTACACTTACAATTTTTTAAATTTTATTAGAAAGTTTTTGAAATACAATTTGTATTTTCTTAAATATAAATGGAAAATTTTTAAATATAAATGGAAACTTTTGAATTACAATTGGAATTTTCTGAAAAGCATTTGGAAAATTTTGAAATATAAATAGAAATTTTTGAAATTCAATTGGAATTTTCTGAAAAGCATTTGGAAAATTTTGAAATACAAATGGAAATTTTTGAAATACAAATGGAATTTTCTGAAAAGCATTTGGAAAATTTTGAAATACAAATGGAAATTTTTGAAATACAATTGAATAGTTCATGCGAATAAAGACGAATAGACCATTTGTAGAATTTTACAGGGGACAATAAAAACGCAGGAAACGATTAAAAAATAATATTTTTGTCAACTTTTTGGTTTTAGCTTAAAGATTTAGGTCACATCTACCTATATACAAAATTTTAGTAAGGTATTCGAAAGAGAACTTGCCAAAAATTTGACTTAAATTTTTTGCTTAAATGGAAAAAGGGCGAATATCCAAAAAAATGTATTGAAATTTGAATAAAAATGTGTTACTTTGTAGCAGATTTTGACTACATTTTCATGAGACTTGCAATACTTGACGAACTATGGTTGGTATTTGTTTGTAACACTTTAAGGACTTCAAGGATACACTTTTTAAGGATTGCCAGGACATGCAAAAAAATTTTTTTTTGTTAATTTTTTTTTAATATTCCTGCCATTTGATGCAGTAGTAATTCTTTATGACACTAAATACATTTTTAGGAATTATAATATTAACCCTTGACTGCATATTACGAAGTTACATAAAAGGACATGAAAAAAATTTTGTTTTTATACCCTCCACTCTAGTGATAGAGGGTATATATAAGTTTGTCATTCCGTTTGTAACACATCGAAATATTGGTCTAGGACCCCATAAAGTATATATATTCATGATCCTTGATCGATTTTAAGTCGATCTAGCGATGTCCGTCCGTCCGTCCGTCCGTCCGTCCGTCCGTCCGTCTGTCTGTCTGTCCGTTGAAAACACGCTAACTTTTGAAAGACTTTACGGAGGCTCCTGAGGTTTGACATATATGTTCTCCATTTACCGGGTCAGGTTGGTATTGCAATCCAGCGAAATCGGTCAAGTGGTTCAAAAGTTATGAGCAAAAGAGTAAATTTCGGCAAGGGTATTTTGCGAATTTACAAGATTAAAACCCCTCTAACTTTCGAAAGACAATTCTGAGGGGGCTGAAGCTTAGCATATATATTTGTCGTTCTCCAAGTCTGTTTGGTTTTGAATTTCAGCTAAATCGGTTTAGTGGTTCAAAAGTTATAAGCAAAGCCCTGAATTTTAAATTATTTTCACCTTAAACTCTTGAAAACTCGTTAAACAAGAGCATGGTGAAATACCAGTTTTTTAAAACTTGTTGTTGTTTGTTTTCTTGTCGTGGGGTGAAGTCTAGTTGTTAGACAAGTAAATATTTGTTATTGTTTTGTTATTGTTATATGTATATTATTTGTAACTGTATGTAACGGTGTATAGTAAGTATTTTTTGGAAAAAATCAATGAAGTGGGTTTAATATGATACAATGTTAGTTTGTTTTTGGTTTTTAAAGAAAAGGATGGTAAAATAAAACGAGAGAAATATGTGAAATATTTTTTTTTTTTGTATTACATATAGGTATAAAACAACAAAAATATTTTACAAAGTAATTTTGTTACTCAAAGAAATTGTACACTAAAAAATACATTTACACTAAAAAAAAAATGTTAGACTCAAAAAAAAATGTTACACTCAAAAAAAAAATGTATACATTAATTTTTTTAATGAAATGTCACACTCAAAAAAATAATGACAGTCAAAAAAATTTTACACTCAAAAAAATTTGATTGATTAAAAAAAAAGTTTTACTCAAAATAATATATTTCTAATAAAAAATTTGTAATGCAATTTTTTTAATTTTTTTTTTTAAATTACTATCAGATAACATTGTGGAGGGTATTCATAGATTCGACCAAGTCGAACTTAATTTTTCTACTTGTTTATTCCTGACATTGGATGCAGTATTAACACTAAAAGTTTGTATGTGCTAAGATCGTTTTTTTTTTTTTGTGTACAATTTCAAATTTTAGCTAATATCAATTTTAAACTCGCAGCTAAATAATTTTTATATAATATTTTGTTAAGGATGGACATTCGCCCTTTTTGCTTTCCACACTTTAAAGTCTTATAACTCAAGAACGGTAAAATTTTTTGCCAATATAATAAGTGTGGTTTATTCCTCGTAATGTTCTTTTAACACATTGTTACCGAAAGTGAAATTTTTGTATGTTTTTGTGTTGTATTTAATCAAAATTGTGCGTTAGTTCACTCCCAATTTAAACAAAAATATAAAAATATACGAATTATTGCACTTTCAAAGTAATTTTTTTAGCCTTAAAAGTCAAAATTTCCCCAAAATTTCTGCATAGGATTGTAGGGCTCTGCTAATAAAATGCATTTATGCAAAAAAACGTGTTTGCGAAAAAGTGGTCTATTCGTCCTTATTCGCATGAACTATTCAATTGGAAAATTTTGAAATATAATTGGAAATTTTTGAAATATAAATGGAATTTTCTGAAAAGCATTTGGAAAATTTTGAAATACAAATGGAAATTTTTGAAATACAAATGGAGTTTTCTGAAAAGCATTTAGAAAATTTTGAAATACAAATGGAAATTTCTGAAATACAATTGGAAATTTCTGAATTATAAATGGAAATTTCTGAAATATAAATGGAAAATTCTGAAATGTAAATGGAAATTTCTGAAATATAAATGGAAAGTTTTGAAATATAAATGGAAATTTCTGAAATATAAATGGAAATTTGTGAAATATAATTGGAATTTTTTGAATTATAAATGGAAATTTATGAATTATAATTGGAAATTTTTGAATTATATTTAGAAATTTTTGAATTATAATTGGAAATTTTTGAAATATAAATGGAAATTTCTGAAATATAATTGGAAATTTTTGAAATATAATTGGAAATTTTTGAAATATAATTGGAAATTTCTGAAATATAATTGGAAAATTTTGAAATATAATTTGTATTTTCTGAATTAAAATTGGAAATGATGTAGTTTTCTGTTTTAGACAGCACAAAACTATCACGCAAACTCACGAAGCCAAAATTACTCAAGCAATCTCACGCACGAAAATATTTTTTCTAATCAAGCGTAAATTTCACTCATGATCACGCTTAATCACGTGTCACTCTCGCATCTCTACTACAAAAAACTAATACTTATAAAACTTCCGATATTGACAGCCAGGCGGCGCTTGTCGTAACAGACAGAGATGCCAACTATTTAAGAGCAAAACGCGCACAAAAATTTTATAAACGGGTAAAAACGCGTAAATTTGCTTGAAAAAAAGGGTAAAAAAGCACTGGACTGTTTTTTAAATAGATAAAAAATGTAAAAAAAAATAATATTTTTATTCAAACAAAATTTTTGATAAGTTTGTTGGTTAAACTTTTGAACAACCGACATAAATCGTTGTACAATTTTACATGGTCTGCATTTTCCGCTTCAAAATCCAAATTTAGCTTTGAACTTCACCCAGAACAGAATTCAAATATTAAACCAAAATACAAAAAAAAACTACAAAGAATGACATTTTTAGAGGTTGGTTTAGTTCTTCAAGGGAAAACATTTTCCCCTTAGTCCGATTTTGCCATTTTTCCGAACTTAATACGACCAATGGTCATTGACCATAATATATTCGTTCCATATTTCAGACGTCTAGCTCTTAGTTTGAACTGCATATTGCTTTCCACCGACAGACAGACAGACGGATATTCAAAAAATACCTTTGAAACGATCAATCAATAAAATATATACTTTGTGGGGGTCTTCGACTAATATTTCGATGCGTTACACGAAATAACAAACTAAGTATACCGCCATACTTTGTTTGGAGGCTATAGAAATTAATTTTAAAAAGCACTAAAAGCACCAACTGAAAATTTAAAAAGCACCAAGTTAGTGCGTTTTTCTATTTTGGCACTAGGTCAAAAAATTTCGCGTTTTGACACATCAAAAAGCACTAGATCTAGCGCGAAAAGCACTAAGTTGGCATCCCTGGTAACAGACCTTTGAAGAATAAATTCTATTTGAAAATTAGTTGACATTAATTTTTTTATAAAATCAATTAATTCATTGTTGAATGAATTTTAAATTATTTAAAAATATATATATATTACGAATATTGTGAATAATCCGATTACAATTATTGAATTAATTTATTTCCAATTAATTCTTTATAAATCATTTCATTTTAAATAAATTCTTAATAATTTAATTTGCCTTGTATTCAATTTAATTTTAATTAGTTTATTTTTGAAATAAATTTTTAACTTAAATTAAAAAAAAAAATTCTTGGAGTTATTTTTTTCTGAAAAAAATATCGTTTTTTGGAAATATGTGATGTTTATTCGTAACAACTTTTTATTAAAAAAAACATTATCATGATTTAATATTTTGGGCAAGAGTACAAAACTCTGCGGCATTTTTCCCCCTGTTCCGATTTTGCCCATCTTCGAACTTAACCTTACCAGTAACATAACAGATATTCTTGCCTAATTTCAGGGGTCTAGCTCTTTTTGTTTGGACTGCATCGTTATTTCTACAGACGGACGGACATCGCTAGAATGTCTTAGATTCTATCATGGATCAATATTATATATACTTTGTGGGGTCCCCGACCGATATTTCGACGTGTTACACACGGAATGACAAAGTGAGTATACCCCCACACTGTGGTTGGAGGGTATAAAAATCAGAGTTTCTGAAGCATGAACGAAAATTCATGTTTTGTTACTTTATTATTTTATAGTTTTTTCTGTTTTTTTGGAAATGAGCAGGTAGGAGCAGCTGAATTATTTTTTAACTTTTAGCTGAGACTTCAAGCTGTAATTTGACATCTTTCGTTAAACAGCGCTCCACAGCGCTAAAAAGATGCAGTCCACTGTAGTTGATGAACATTGAAATTTTGATGTTGTTTATATTTTGTTCTACGAAATTTTTTATATTGCACTTTTTACAATTTTTTTTAATGCAAATCTCATCCATGACAATTGTCATTTACGAAAATATACAACAAAGTCAAATGATAAGTTTACTATGATTGTAACAAAAGATTGAATATACAGTAAATTTTCATGCCATTTTAAACAAGCGAACATATATGAACTTTGAGCGTGTCTGTCCAAACAAATAATAAATATATCAGCCTTATATTACGGAATCATAATATTCAGATATCTGACGACAAAATACCAAAAAATTGTCCAAATCGGCGAACATGAAAAAAATTAATTTCGGACACTCTTCAACCAATGTGCGCCGTAGTAGTTAAAGATAGAGGGTAGGTGTGTTTATAGAAAACGTTTGCACTAAAAAAATATTGTGGGTCGGTCATACATTTTATTGCTCTAAGGGCACTCGTAGGGCAGTTAGAACGGTTGGAGCAAATTTTAAAATATGTCATTTTGTGTTGGAAACCCCCTTAGAAATTGGAGATAGGGTATTAGTTTGTTTTGAAGAAATGTTTAGACGTAAAAATTAATGGGGATCGGTCTTGGAAATGACCTTTCTATGACGTACCATTGGAGCAGTAGAAATGATTTTAAGATTGGAAAATTACAATAAAATTTTTTCAAAAAATTTTAAAAGGTATTAATAATCGTTATCCCACGATACTGGGAAAAAAAATTGTAGAATCCATAGAAGTTTTACTCAAAAAAATTTCAAAAAAATCAATGAGTACATACATTTTAAAAAATGAGATTTAAATTTTAAAACTTAAAAATCGCATACTAGAGCACTTTTAAGAATTTTTCTGGATTTGTTTTTTTTTTTAAAGTACGTAAAAAAACAAAAATTTAAAAAAAAAATTTGCAATTTGGACCATTATTGATGAAGTTATGAGTAAAAGAAGTTTGAGTAACGGAACAAACTACCAATTTTTAAAAATAAAAAAAAAAATATAAACGAAAAATAAAAGATTTGTATGTATCGCCGGAATGTCACCAAAATGATAAACCGGCGATACAGCTATATCGATTCCCTGAAGCTGAAAATAGACATTATAAATAGATATTTTTTTCATTCATATTTTGGTCATGTTAACAGGACTAAAAACATTTGCATTCACCTGAAAATTATATCCGCAACATTTGCTGAATTTTTTATTTTATCTTTGAACGCACATTTGTGTTTTTCGAACAAATTTATATTCTTTCAAAGATTTCTTGTTGTGCTTGATAAATTATTTTATTTTAAATTGACAAAGACATAAAAATTTTCAAAAAATTTATTTTGTTTATCGCCCAAAATATCGTTCGTGTGAGAAAACGGCGATATAATAAAAATACTACTTTGATTTTTTATTGAAATGATAAATTTTCGTATCGTCGCAATATCTTTTCGGCGATATATCGCCCTATTGTTTGCAGGGTTCTCTTTTAAAAATGCTAACAATTAAAAAAAAAAAAATAACGTACACAAATCATTAAAAATTAAAGAAGAATCACTTATTTTTACTTACAGAACAAAATAAATGACTTTAAAAATTTAATGCTAATGAATGTCTTTATTTTTGATGTTGTTATTTTTGAAACATGGAACGGAAATAGTCATTAAAAAAAAAAACTGAACATTAAACAAATATTTTTTCTTTTAAAAACGACAAAACGTAAAACTTTTTAAATAAACTAAACAAGAGCTAGTAACAAAGACAATCGTCAAGAAAATAGATCAAATATCTCTGGTGAAAATCGAACCTACGACCCCAAACTCAAAGGTGAGTTTTAACTTAGATAATCATCTTTGATTATAATTATCTTACTTAAATGCTTTATTATAAAAATGAAATATTTCTTCATATGGTGAAATGTTATATTGAGAATTTTTTCTTTTCATCCTTGACAAAATTCCTTTGACTTTTTTTTGTCAACAAACTGTTTTTTCAGTTCAGAAAACAACTAAAAGACGTCTAATTTTTGTTACCTAGTGTATACATCAATTTTAAGCATATGCTAAAAAGAAGAAATCGATATATGTATATAAAATTATTTCATTTAGAAAATAACAATTCATAAAATTGTTAGAAGCAGTATTATTAGATGAATAAACAGGAAAAAAAAGAAGTAGAAAAGTTAAATTTCACTTGGCCAATACGCAAAGCCCTTGTTATCAGATAGTAATTTTCTAATGTAAAAAATTGCACTTAACATTTTTTATTAGAATTATTTTATTTTGAGTAAAACGTTTTTTATACCCTCCAACCACAGTATGGGGGTATACTCACTTTGTCATTCCGTGTGTAACGCATCGAAATATCAATCTAGGACCCCATAAAGTATATATATTATTGATCAGTGATCGATTCTAAGACATTCTAGCGATGTCCGTCCGTCCGTCTGTCCGTCTGTAGAAGACACGATACAGTCCAAAATAAAAGAGCTAGACTTCCGAAGATTGGCACGAATATGTCTTATATTCCTAGGCAGGTTAAGTTCGGAAATGGGCAAAATCGGACCAAGGGGAAAAAAGTTCCCCTTTGGAGAACTAAACCAACCCAAGAAAAATCGCATTTTTTGCAGGGTTTTTTGTACTTTTGCTAAGCAAATGCAACATTCTTATCTCAGAAGAAGTTCAAAATCACAAGGGGAAGGTGCCCCCTAACGTCTCCCACACCCCCCCCCCCCAAAAAAAGACGCCCCTGGATTTTTATTATATTGTTTTTTTTTTTTTTTCATTTTGGAGGGTATAAAAGATTCGGCACAGCCGAATGTAACACTCTCACTTGTTTAATCTTGAATTGTTTAAACCCATCGAAGATCATGAATATACACGCAAATTTTGAAGTGTTACAAACCGACTGACAAAGTTTAACAAAAATTTTGATGGTATATAAAATAAAACGTTAAAGTAAAACAATTTATATGAAATGTAGACAAAAAAAGAGAATATTAAACGTACATATATGGCAATTTTCCAAAAAAAAAGTAGGTACATTGTTCTAAGCCAGACATGTAGAAACACTCATAAATTATTTAACATAAAGTGAAATGAAAACAAATATAGAAGCACGTAAGCGATAATATGGAAAAGGATATTTTTCAAATAAACCAAGTCCCATACTGCATAATAAAGACAACTACAGTTGTGTGGTGAATAGGAAGGTATCTTCTAGGAAAGATCCTCGTTTCAACACTTTTGTAATGAGAAATATTTATTGAATTTAACGTATAATTACAAATCAAGTTTATGATTTTAGCTAACCGAGAACGGCTAACAATGACCATTGTCTCGTTGTAGCAAAACAGACTAATCTCAGGTGGGAATCGAACTCACGATCCGCAGACTCATAGGCTAGCATGCTACCAGACCTTTGAAGATTTAATTCCCTAATTAAATTTCTTAAATCTGATTTAAAATAATTGAATTAATTCCCTGTTTCTATTAATCGGAAAGAATTAATTCATTATTTAATTCACTTAATTTCATTGCAAAGAATTAATTCTTTGATTTTTAAATCGTATTTGTAAATTATTAATCAATTCTTTATTGCATTAATTCTTTAGAATTAATTCAGTTTGATTTGATTAAATTGTATTAATTCATTTTGATTTGAATCAACTGATTCAAATCACTTTTGATTTGAATCAACTAATTTAAATCACTTTTGATTTGAATCAACTTGATTTAAACTTTTTTCACTTAAATCAAACACTAAAAATGCACATTGGAACATCGTCAATTTTAAACACACGTCATCAATGAACAACACTCCAAATTGTACATTATTATTAAATGTTTACCTTTAGTCTAGAGATGGGCGCTGGTCACGTGATTTGCGTGATTCACGTAAATCACGCGTAAGTGATTTTAATTTCAATCACGTGATTGTGAGTGAGCGTGTTTTGAAAAAAAAACTGAGTGAGTGATTAGAGAGTGGGTCATTTATTTTTTGCGTGAGTTTGCGTACTCGAAAAAACTAAAAACGCCATCCGCTTTAGAATTAAAAAACAAAAAAAAAACAAAATTATTGATTAGTGGCGCCGGGAAATTTTTTTAGGGTCCTCTTTAATAGGGACATCCAAGGAAAGGACATCTTAAAAAAAATTTTTTAATCAATCAAGTTGATTTTTGTATAAAAATTTTTTATTTTTTTTTTTTGGTAAAAAAATTTTATTGCGTGAGTAGATTTTGCGTGACTCACGCGTGAGCGTGATTGAATCTGGCGTGAGTCACGCGTGAGTAAGTTTTTTATTACTCACGTGAATAGTGAGTGAGCGTGAGTAAAAAAATATTGCGTGAGTGATTAGTGAGTGATCCGATTATTTTTTGCGTGAGTGAGTGTGAGTCAAAATCCATAGGCTAAAAAATGCTGCTTGTGCGCTGCCAACAAATGTACACTATAAAATTCTGTTGCTTTGAATTTTTGCTTGCTACACTCAAAAAAAAAAAAACTGTAAAGTTAGCAAAAAAAGCTTGTAAACCTACAAGAAAATTTGCTGATTTTGAACCCACAATTTTTTTGGTAAAGTTAGCAAAAACGTTTTGCTAAAAATTAGTTAACTGAAATAATATTTATTTCAACTTAGTTCATACACTTTTGAGGACCCCATTGGGTTCGGACCCAATAGGTCCAGAACCCGATGGGCCTAGACCTAGTTGGGTTCCTTAAAAATCGTCATAGTTTTTGATCCAAAATTTGTGTCCGTTTCGCTCTACCTTGCTTAGTTTTTGAGATACCTGATTTTAGGGGATCACTGGGGTCTTGAGAATTAAAAAACTCGATAACTTCAAAAATATTACTCGGAGAGCTTTTGGTTATTTTGCGGTCTTGTTCTACGTGTTGAGAGCTACAAAAATGCTTTTTGACTTTTTGTTGTGTCGGCAATATTTACCGAGATATGAGCATTTTAAAATTTTCGGGAATGCTAACTTTTTTGGATCCAAAGTTAGGACCCATTAGGGTCCACATATGTGAAGAGGACCGGCGAGGCCCGAGAACCAAAAATGGCCTCCATTTTGCTCTATCTGGCTTAGTTTCCGAGATAGCGCCATTTTAAGTTTTCTGAAAATAAAAATTTACCATTTATTTTTGCTAATATTAGCAAAAAATCTTGTAAAAATGTTGTCAACTCAATTTCAAATTTAGCAAAAGAAATAAGTTCAAATTTTGTTTAAAATTGCTAATGTGCTAAATGAAGTTTACAAGAATTTTTTGCTAACATGCTAATCTCAACTAAAAATTTGCTAAAAGTTAGCTAACTAGCGTTAGCAAGAAAAAATTAGTAAATCTACTAACGTATTTTTTTGAGTGTACTACCGCACAAGCATAAATGTTATAGTATGTGTGCGCGTGTGTAAAGTAAATACTTTGATTTA
The DNA here is from genome assembly GCA_963921195.1 of Pegoplata infirma. Lineage (NCBI taxonomy): Eukaryota > Metazoa > Arthropoda > Insecta > Diptera > Anthomyiidae > Pegoplata > Pegoplata infirma. The sequence goes on from OY992538.1 coordinate 64,903,352, forward strand.
AGAAAAAATGTTTAAATCAACTGAATCAAAACATTTTTGATTTGAATCAATTGATTTGAATCAATTGATTTGAATCAATTGATTTGAATCAAGTGAATTAATTCTTTTTTGATTTGAATCAAGTGAATTAATTCTTTATTTAAACAAAGAATTAAACAAAAAATTAGTTAATTCTTTCAACAAATAGTTAAAATTAATTCTTTTGAATCAAATCATCAAGAATTAATTCCTTGATTTATTAATATGAATTAATCTTTTTGCGAATCAAATCAAAAAGTGAATTAATTCTTCAAAGGTCTGCATGCTACCAACTAGACCATTGGGGAGCATATATGTTGATAAATATAATTTTTTAATTTGGTAGTAAACTAATTTTTGAAAGTATGAAACCAGGGAAAGACCCTCCGCTTCAACTTTTCGGTAATGATAGATTATTTTTGTGTGCAAACAAATTTTTATTTATTGTTTAAATACCATTCTGCATCAGGTTGAATTCAGATTTGCTAATTTTTTTTTTAGGTGTACTAAAATTTATTAGGTTTCCATTGTTGTTAATAACTTTTGAAACGTTATAATCCATCTTGTTACAAATACAGTCATCATGTAGGTAGTATTTTTACCGTTATAGCCATTTCAACAGACAAGCGGAAATCGCTAGATCGATTTGAAATCGTATTTTAATTTTGTATTTTTATTTTTTAACAACTGTTTTGTATGGATTTCCTTCCTTGCAAAAGAAACAATTTATCCTTTCATAGAGTAGATTTTATTTTGTTTGTGCATTTAAATTCAAATTTAAAAATAAAGCAACATTCTTTGGTATTTTAACAAAAGCATAAATAAAAGTTGAAAATGAAAGTCAATTGACCTTAACACACATTAACCAAAACAAAACTGAAAATTCAAAAATGTATAAAAGCGAGTTGTTAAAAAATTGACCTTAACACACATTAACCAAAACAAAACTGAAAATTCAAAAATGTATAAAAGCGAGTTGTTAAAAAACGAAAATTCAATTAGCCACATTGCTGAAAAAAAGAACATTAATTTCAAACAAGTGCACTCAAAATAAATTCTCTGCCCAATCAGCAGAAAAACCTGCTGAAAATACAATACCCATTTTGAACCATATGAGAAATCTGTTGATTTTAGCAGACTCGGTTTGCTAAACATCTGTCTTTATTATCTAGGTGAAACCAGCAGAGAAAACTGTCGAGACAGCAGAAAAATCTGCAAAAGGTTAGGTTAGGTTGGATGGGCGCTCGCCATTTGGCGAGTTCACTCGGAGGCCATAAGGCCCATTGTGATTCCCTAATCATATTTCCCCTCTCCCTCTCTGATATTGATACTGAAAATCTGCAAAAACATTTCTAATTTTTATTTTTTTAAAGTTCAACTGTTTTCCAAGAAAAAATTCCAAATTTTTTTTTTAAGTTCAAATAAAAAACTTATAAATTTTTTTTCAAAAAAGAATAACTAAATATTTCTGTAAAATTAACATTGAAATCTGCTGTTTTATTTTAATTTTAATAATTTTTAATTTTAGGATTTTAAATTTCACAAAAATTAAAAAAAAAATACATTTTTAAAAAACTTAGAATACTTTTTGAAAAAAAGGTTAACAGACTTTTTCTGTAACATAACAAAATAATCTGCTTAAAATCTGCACAAAAATATTGTAAAATTGCAGTAAAATTTTTGTTATTTTCTAAAACTAAATGACAGAGAATATATTTAAAACATCTTTTTCAGAATACAAATCTGCTAACAGTTTGCTAATTCAAATTGAAAGCCATTTTACAGATTTTTTGACAGAGCTTTTCTTTTGAGTGTACTAATATCATAGTCGGTCAACACCGATCTACGATTATATCCTACAAATGTGCCTGGTGAAAAACAGGTCCCATTTTAAACTGGGCCGATTTTATCTATATTTGTCAGATTTTATTGTCAAGATTATTTAGCAAATATAAAATCCCTATACAAAAAGTAGCAAAGTTAATTTTAATAACAAATATGTTTTAATATTTTAGTTTGAACATTAGAGATTTGTCATTTAAATTCCCTTTGCTACTTGTAGTATAGTGATTTTATTTTTCATAAATAATCTCGACAATAGAATCTTACAAATTCCGAATTACATGTCAAATAAGTCTTGATATTTTTTATTTGAGTTAATTTTAAATCATGACAATAAACTTTTTAATAAATCTTGTAATACTTTGCGAAACTATAATACTCTCCTGATAAACTTCCTCCTAAAATTGTCGGATCCTGGCACCTAAAAAAAATTAAAGTTATTCGAAACAATTTATTTTTTTTTTTATTCTTGTTTTTATCAAAATAAAAAAAAAAAAACTTATTCCATTAAGTTTTGAAAAGGCGATAGTGTGTTCAAAAAAAAGTTTAACTACTTACGAAAATGTTAATATGCTTAACTTTAGTTAGTTTATTGTTATTGTTAATAAAATTTAGTTGTAAAGAAGAGAAAAAACAAAGTAAAAACAAAATCTAAATGACATTTTGTTGAAAAAGTAAGAAAAGTAAAGAACAACAACAATCATCTGAATAAGAAAAGTTTAAGTTATTATTAGGGCTGTCAAACGGGATCGGTTTTTTAAAATCCCGGGATTCGGGATTTGAAAATCGAAATCCCGGGATCCCGGTATTTTTCGGGATCACGGGATTTTTCGGGATCCCGGGATTTTTCGGGATTCCGGGATTTTTTGGTGTTAAATTTCTTTGATTATAAAAGTAAAAGTGTGCATATTAAGGGGCTACTGTGTGTTAGTTGGTAGCGTGCTAGCCTATTAAGCAGGGAGTCGTGGGTTTGATTCCCACGAAAACCCTTGGGTCGATTTCGCTACAACGAAATTAATAAAAAAATGATTTCTAATTATTCTTATTGTTATTTAAAGGTAATTAAAAAGTTAAGTATACGCCACTTATGCAGTTTTCAAGTAATTATTAATATTAAATATTTAGCAATGAACTAAAAAAAGCCTTAAGGGGTTTGTTATGGAAAATGACTCCTTTTTTTATTTGCTTTTGGTTTCATCCCATTCCGATTTGGTGTTGCACTGCATAATTTTAAAACTAATTTAAAGAAAATTTAAAATAATAAAAACATTTAAAGGGGAAATGTAATAATATAATACATTAGACTTGTATTTTTTTGTATAAAAAAAGTTTTTCTTCCAATTTTGAACTTTCCGGAAAATTTTTATTTTCCTAGACCTAAAACTTATGTGGTACAAATTTGAGGCCAATCGGATTAAATTTAACCGTGTCGCTTTTTGATCAATGTTTTGGTTTTTTAGAAAATTTTCGGCAAATTCTGCCAACTTTGGCCAAAGGGCTCCGTGACTGTGGCTTAATGGTTAGTGCGTTGGACTATAATTCAGCAAGCCTGGATAGAATTCTCAGCTCAGCAAAATGCGTGGCCAGCTACGTTGAAAATTCAAAAAAAGTTTTAGTTTTAATTTGTTGATGTAAATGTAACAATACACAGAAAAAAATATGGGGAAAAACAATTTGAGTAATCACTTGTTTAAATTTAAAAAAAGTTTTGAGTAATTTTTTAATTGACGCAATTAAAAATTTATTCAAAAATTTAAAAACAAATTGAGTAAATAATTTAATAAGAATTTAATAGCTTTTTTAATTTTTTTTTGGAATTTTCTTAGTTTTTTTAATTCTCGTTTAGTTTATAGTTTTTTGTATATATACATGAAAGTTTGTAATCATATTTGTAAAATTTTTTTATGTCTTTAAGACAAAAATATATTTGGTAAAGTTTGAAAAAACATGTTTTTTTTCTTTGTAAAAAAATATGAAATTTTTTTAAACTTTTTTTTTAGAGTAGAAACAGAATAAGCCCGGCACGACTTTTTCCATACGGTTTGGCAGATTAAACCGGTGGCCGGCGCCGATGTGAAATAAAACTTGTTCTGTTTTTAAAAGGTGGTGCTTCTTGTTCTGTTCCTGCACTTAATAGTGTCAATTAAAAATTTACTCAAATTTTTTTGGCAAACATTTAATAAATTTTTATTAAAAATTTACTCAATACTATTAAATCGTTTACTGGTGGAAAATTGAGTAATTTTTTACTCAATAATATTAAAAATTTACTCAAATTTTTTTTTTTATTTCTTTCTGTGTAATTGAACAAAGTTGTATTTTTAAAAATAAATTCTCATGCATTTTTAATGTTTCAAAAATCCCGGGATTTGAGCTTAAAAATCCCGGGATTCGGGATTCATTTTATGACAAAAATCCCGGGATTTCGGGATTCGGGATTTCGGGATTGACAGCCCTAGTTATTATACTATTTGCTAAAGTGCTGACAATACACACAGACAGACATCCAGCCAGCCAGTTATTCAGAAAGCATACATAGAAAACGTAAATATATACTTAAAAAAACTTATACATGTTTACTTTTTTAGTGCAAATATTTTTTTTTTTTTTTACAGTAGACTCTGCATATTTTTATTTATATTCTCAACCAAAAGCAATTTAATGTGAATGGCAAAAGTTATTTTGCTTATTTCTAGCGATCTTCGACTGTTAAACCGCAAAAAGCAGGACTAGGCGCCCCAGTAGGCTAGTTGTACTATCAACTTGGCAGCTAGCTCGCCAGCCTATGCACTAGTGTGGCCCATCTACATATGGAAAAATACCAAGTATAACTCACAACTGAACGTACCTCAAAATATGATAGATGGCATCGTAACGAAAAATTTCAAATTTCAGCACCCTACAACGATTGCAAGGGGATGCTAACTTATCATAAGTGTTTGCAACCTCCAAAGAAATCTTAAAAAATTTTTTATTGAAATCTTAAAAATAACCATATGGAATGCTAGCGTAACAAGAGCACATAATTCACATGTGGCCATTTTGTCCTAAGATTGTCCTTAAACAAAAAAAAAATACATATTAAAAAAAGCGGAACCCTGCATTTCACTAAAACCGCTGTAACTCAAAAACTATGCGGACCATTAAGTTGCGACCATTAAGTATAATATTAAAATGTCCTTATTGTCCTTTGTAGGCAACCTTAGGGCAAAATGGCCATATGTGACTTATTTGCTCTCGTAGCGATACCATTCCATGTAGTAATTTTTAGGATTGCAAAAATTTTATGTTGTTTAGATTTCTTCGGAGGTTGCAAACACATGTGATTAGTTAGCATCCCCTTCTAATCGTCATAGGGTGCTGCAATTTGGCTCAAAATATTAGTTACGATTCCATCTTTCATTTTTTAAGGTACGTTGACCTGTAGCGAAGCAAAAGAAATTTTGGGCCACCCTACTATGCACTCAAAAAAACAACGAACTAAAAAATATGAATATTAACAAAATTTTAAGAAAACATGATAATGATATAGCGCCAAGGAACATTTTCTCCCCATGTTCGTTTATAGGTTAATTTAAAAAAAAAAAAGTGATTATTTTTTTTTTTACCTTGCACAATCATTTTACCAATTTTTATAAAAAAATAATAAAAAATTATATTACAAATATTTGACGTGCTGGGCCATTTTGACCCCTGTTCATTTATGGGTTAACTGAAAAAAAAATCAATAGGTTAGGTTAGGTTATGAAGGATGACGCTGGCGGAAACCAGCGTCCATAGAGGCCACGTGATGGCCCATTATGATTCCTTTAATTCTTTTTCCTCTTCTCTGTTTAGTCCTAAGTTGTTCGCCTTATGCGTCCCATTTCGATGCTTTAATAAACGCCAGTAGAGTCCAAGGATTTGTGCCCCAAAGTTCTGATAAATTCTGAAAAATATAAGAACCAAAAATTTTAAATCTTCTAAATGATAGTGCAGGGCATAAGAAATGATTGGTGTCTTCTACGGATTCCCTGCACCATCTGCATGTATCATCATTTCCTATTCTAATTGTTACCATGTGTTTACCCAATGTGTTGTGACCAGTAATGAGGTTAACTGTAGCTCTAAGCTGCTTCCTGTTCATATCGAAAAGAATTCTGCTGTGTTTTAACAGGCTTTCATCCCATAATAAGTTTGTCGGTATACTTCGATCAGAGCTGGAACATTTATTCAACCAAATCGCCCTTGAGTCCAATCTTATTTTTTGACAGAAAATAGAGAGTGGAGGGAACACCTCAGATTCTGCTGTTTCCTGTGCGAGTTCTGCTCCCCGTCGTGCAACCTCGTCGGCTCTCTCGTTTCCCAGAATATCTTTGTGTCCAGGTACCCAGCACAGAGTAATATAATGCTGCTCGCTAAGAACCTTAAGCTCTCTGTGGCAGCGGCTGACTAACTTAGATCTGATATCATTACTTTTCAAAGCCATTAAAGCAGCTTGAATATCAATGAAGAAACCAATATCGCATCTGTATATTGGTAACATTGAAATATGCTCAGCTGCCTTGGCTATCGCATATACTTCGGCTTGGCTATCGCATATACTTAGGTTTAGCTCCATGCAGTGAAAGCCACTACCGGTGCCTGTCGACATTTTGAAACCATCCGTAAACACGTTAATTTGTTAAAGTTTTACTCTACTGTTAAGCCAATCATCTAGTGAAGGAATCATAATTTTCAGTCTACCATCAGTAACGTTATGTGGGATATCATAATCCGTTCTTGTACTCCGTTCAAAACTACCAATAATCTTCGTGTGTCGAACCTGTCTGTTTTTCAAAGATCCCGTTTGAATTGGTCTATGTAGGGAAATTTTTGCATTTTCCTTAATGAAAAGATCAAACGGTGTCATATCCAGAAGCACTTCTAAAGCTTCGGTTGATGTTGTCTTCGTTGCGCCTGTAATACTTAACAACGCAATTCTATTTACTCGTTTGATTGAGTCAGCATGAGTCCTATCCTAAATCAATAATTATTTTTCTTACCTAGTACTTATAACAAAAATTGCAATAAACATTTTATATTTAAATACCTTTTTATAAAATAAAACTCTAAATATCCCAAAATTTTACCCTAGACCCGAATAAAAACCGAGTTAATATTATTTCATTTTCCTTAAACATTTAGGGTTAAAGTTAAACAATGTTGTTAATATTTAATGGCCCTTACTTTGTGAAATTTTAAAATGTTTACCAAATTTTTCCATATTGAGTAAATTGTGGACAAAAAATGCATTTTCCTCGAAATCCGCTGAGTTTAAATCGCTGCCCCCACAAAACTATCCGAGGAATATCCCCCAAAAAATTTTATTTTTATATGTTAACATATATTTTAGAATGTATTATATTTTTTTATATTTTTAGTTTTTTTCAGCATTTTTCATAATTTTGTTTAAGAAAAGTTTTAAGATATTAAAATATCAGTTTTGAGAACCACGCCAAACATAATGCATGTTTTTGGCATTACTATGAAAAGGGTAAATGACAGCCTAGAAGACAGTATTTCACATCTGACTGTTTATGATCGAATAGAATATACATAAATATCGTTTTCGTTGATTTATTTCTATAAAATTAAAAAATTGGGCCTGATTTTCGTGATCTACGGGTCATTTTGCCCCTGAAAAACTTTTAATTTTTGAAAAACCAAAAATTTTTAATATATCTTCTTATACTTAAAATATCTTGTGTATCACATTTAAACAATATAGTCAAGAAGCAACACCATTTATTGAATGTTTTTCATCAAAATATGGCTATTTTTGTATGTTTGACATTTGACCCCAATGTGCCTCGCGTTAACGTTGTCCGATTTTGCTGAAATTTTCAGCATAACATTTTTAAGCCAAATTTGAAAAACATTTGCTGTGCACTTCATGAAATTCTAAGTTTTGCAAAATAACTGCCACCCTTAAATACATATGGGGGTTTTCGTGTCAACTGACACAACTTTTGAAACCGATGTCTTCCCATCGGGATGAAATTTGCACCAAGGTTAGTCCTATTGGATAGTAGTTCAGACACAATTTTTCAATGACATCGGTCAAGGACTCTCTGAGTTAGAGGGGGTCGAAATGTAACTTCTTACCTATTGTTTTTAGCAAAATGTGTCCCAAATAGTATAGATAGCTATTTCTTCAGTCTTTTGAAAAAAAATTAAAAAGTTTTTTTTTATTTCTTTTTTAAAAATCCAAAACTTTTTTGACTTTTTCCTCAAATTGGGCACTTTTTTTGACTCGAAAAAAAGCTTTGGCCCTTTCCTTTAATAGCAATTTTTTTTTAACTTTGGAACACAAAAAACGGTTCTTAGATTTGCACTATTAGTCGTGGGATAGCTAACCAGTTTTCGATTTTCATTCGCGATACCCTCTAATTTTTATAGGTTCGAAAAAGAAAGCATGAGCCTTAAAATGAGGGCGGTGGGGTGTGGCCATATGGCCCCTCATTTTTATTTATTTATTTATTCAGTCTATAGAACAATGTTGTTTAACAGACTATAACTAATACAAAATTAAAATTAAATTTTATTTTGAAAAATAAAATAATATACATAAAAAAAAGTGATAAATTACAAAAAATGTAAAGGTAAAAATAAGTTTACAAATTAAGTTAAATATGGCAATAAACTATTTTAAAGGCATGTTTTTGATACATCAAATTCCACAATATATTTGCTATTCAAATTATTAAATTCAGTTAACGATCGGATTATAGGACTATTAAGTGCATAATTGGTCCGATGACAACCAACATAAAATAAATCATGACGACGAAGAGTTCTAAAGGGAACAAGGAAATTTAATTTCAATAAAAGCTCCGGACAATCAATATTACCATTAATGAGATCAAAAATAAATAACATTGATTGAATCTTACGTCTTTTTTCTAAACTTTCCAAACCCAGGTGCTTACAACGGGCATCGTAAGATGGTGGAGATAACATCGAATTTAAGTGAGGTAAAGCAAAGTAAATAAATCGTTTTTGTATAGATTCAATACGTGAAATATGAATTTTACAATAGGGGCTCCATACCATAGCACCATATTCTAATTTAGACCTAACAAATGACGAATATAATAATTTAATTGTATAGGGGTCATTAAAATCACTACAATTTCTCTTAATAAATGCAAGTGTAGAATACGCTCTAGGAATAATTCTATGCAAATGCGGTAGAAAAGTCAAGTTCATCGACAGTTCTTATAAAATCACGACCAATTTTAAAAGAAAACTTTATTGGATTTCTAGCATGTGAATAGGAAACATGAACACATTTATTCAAATTTAAATTTAAATCATTATTGATACACCAAGAGTAAAAATTATCCACATCACTTTGTAAATTTATCATATCATTGAAACATTTAATAACTGAAAAAAATTTTAAGTCATCTGCATATAGGAGAAATTGCGAATAATTGAAACAAGTATGTATATCATTTATAAATAAATTGAAGAGCAACGGCCCCAAAACACTCCCCTGAGGGACGCCAGACGTTTGAATATAAGATTCAGATTCAAATTTATCAATTTTTACAACACAAATCCTATTCTGGAGATATGAAGTCAACCACGAATATAGTGACGAGTGAATACCCATACTTAACAGTTTATTGAGTAAAATAGCATGAGATATTTTATCAAATGCTTTTGAAAAATCAGTATACAAAGTTTCAATTTGCAAACCTGATTCAATATTAAGAATACAGAAATCTGTAAAAAAAACTAAATTAGAAATTGTTGAGGTATAATTAACGATTTAGTTATAAAATATAATCTATTATAAACAGCATGCTCAAAGATTTTGGAAATAACTGTTAATTTTGCAATTGACCTATAGGAAGAAATAATTTCACGTCGCCCAGATTTAAATATTGGAGTGATAAAAGTAAATTTCCAACGATCAGCATAAACACCTTCATTTAAAGATTTATTAAAAATAAATAAAATTGGTAGCAAAAGAGATGAAGAACATTTCTTTAACAAAAATGAACACAATCCATCAGCATCCACAGAAAAAGAATTTTTTACCTTTAAAATAGCACTTAATACATCTTCTTCACACAAAACTATGTTACCAAGAATTGTAGAAATATTACCACTAGAAAAGGGAACTGATGAAGAAGAAGAAAAATTATTAAAGTTAGATTTAAAAAATGTAGCAAACAAATTGACTATTTCATCTGGCTTATCTGTAACAACATTTTCATATACCATGGAGGATGGAATATCAGTACATTGCTTTTTTGAACGAATCAATTTCCAAAACGATTTAGGATTAGATTTAATATTAATTTCCATTTTAAGAATATATTATTTATATAAAAATTTATTAAGAAAGTTAAATTCTTTTTCACACTGTTGATATTGATTTTTTACATCTGAACAACCTGTTATTGCATAACGTTTGTGAAGTTTATTTCTTCGATTTTTCAATTTTTTCAACCCTTTTGTATACCACGGATGGCTGAAAGTTTTATTAACCCTCAATGGAATATTACGATTACAAATGCCTAGCACTGTGTTCAAAAATAACTCATATGAGGTATTTATACTATTATCCGAAACCATAGATCGCCAGTCAACACTAAGTAAAATGGAATTTAATGCATCAAAATTACAACTATTAAAGTTATACTGTTTATAGGATGAATTATCTGAATATTTTATATAATCATACATTTCTAATTCTAAAATTAAAGCAGTATGATGAATAGTTTTACGAGAAAATGGTTGTAAACACTCATATATTAAGTATTTGGAATCGGATTGAACAAAAATTAGATCTAACAACATATTTAAACCATTAAAAAAAACTATTTATTTGAATAAGATCCATATCCATAAACGTATCAATCAAATTAATTTCATAATCTTTATTTAAATTCATAGGAATTAAATTATCATTGGTAGAATTTTTCCACAATAAATTTTTTAAGTTAAAATCACCGAGAACAATAAATCTAGTATTTACAACCATATTTTCATATAGAAATAATATATTATTAACATGTTTAGCATAAAGATCAGAAGGACTATCAGGCGGAATATAAGAAACACAAAAGCAAAATAAACCATTAGAATATGGAACAATTACAAAAAGTTGATCCAATAAATTTTCAACAACAATATTAGAGCATAAAAAAGATTTAAAATGTTTTCTAACAGCTATTAATACACCACCTCCTTTTTCAAGTCCAGTATCCACAGTACTTCTATCTTTACGATATATGTACATTAAAAAGTTTAGAATCAAAATATTCTCCATCCAAAAAATCAGCATTTAACCAAGATTCTATGATGACATAAATATCATAATCACACTGCGACGAAAACTCAAACAAATTCTTGCATTTCGTACGCATTCCAGACACATTTTGAAAATAAATTTTTAAACTAGACGTTGTTCTTAAGATGCATTTGGCAGGTCCACTGCTTTCCTTTGAAAAAAAACAAAAGGGCGAATTTTTATATCCTTAGGCCATAGACTAGGTTTAATTATTTCTTCATAAAAACACGGTGATACACCCAATTTGAAATTAACATGCTTCAGAGTTTTCACATCAACATCTTTTTTAACTAAAGCAGCACACTCAAGATGCAGTTTGCCAATCTCTGTATTTTTTTCAATAAAATCAATAATGTTTTCGGCCGTAACAGAAGATTTAAATGATGAAACATGCAAATATTTTTTTTGCACAACCACATCAAGATCATTAGGACTATCATTTTCGCCAACAACAAGTACACGATTATTTCTCCTTCGTCTACGAACATTAGACCATACATTATGTTGACTACTAGCATCACTGATGCCAACTATTTTTTTAAAAATGTAGCTAGATCGGACCAAAAAATAGCTAGAAATAGCTAAATTTATAAACAGTTATAAAATCTAGCTATTTTGTAGCTAGATTCTTATAAACAGTTAAAAAATCTAGCGATTTTATAGCTAGATTTAGGATTTGTGCGTTTTAAAAGGATTTATTTGTTAAACTTTTTAATTTGACAATAAAATAAGTTAGTTTTGGTATTAAAAAGAATATTTTAATATATTTTTATTAAATTTTGCAAACAAAAACCTTCAAATATTTATATTTTGTATCGCATATATAATATATATCTGGAAACAAACGATTTGCCGGTTATATTGCCGAGATGATAAATTTTATTGTGGCAATTATCGAATTCGTATCGCCGGCGATACACCCTTAGGAAGAAACTGTTACCCGACGGCAGTACATCCCGGCGATATGGCAACAATTCTTCTTGGCGATAAATGGGCAATGTTGCCAAATAATCATTTAAACTAAAAATAAAAGATTTCTATGAATCGCCGGAATATCAGTAAAATGATAATCCGGCGATACAGCTATATCGATTGCCTGAAGCTGAAAATATACATTATATATAATATAATAATATAATAATAATAGTTTTGATCACATGATCAATTATTTTTTATTTATCCTTTCAATTTATTTACAACTCATTTTTAATAAATTCCACCTAACCGAGAACTGGTAACAATGACCGTCGCACAGTGCTTCGTTCCCATGTAACGAAGGGACAAAATTAGAAGGAGTTGTCAGATATTTTTGAAATTTTGTACACTAAAATAAAATATATTAGTTAAGAAAAATATGAATTTTTGGAAAAATCGGTGCAAGAACACGCCTACCTCCCATGTGTCCTGAAATTGAAAAATGTAATTTTAGCTTCAATAATGCACAAAAAATTACAAAAACTGGTCATGCTGATACACATTCAACTTGCAACGTGTGTATAAATTTTCACTTAAATCGGACCAAGGACTCAAGGTCCTGCCATATATCCTTTTTCTTTAAAACGATATAACACCTACGAAAATTGTCCGATCGTAAAAAAACTTTGTAAGGAAATTAATATTCCTTGGGTATATATTAATGCCAAATTTGGGCAAAATCGGATTAGTAGTATAGAAAATATAAAAACATCCTTTTTTGAAAAATAAGTTATTTTTATTTTTAAGGTCGTCTAAAAAGGTCAAAGAGATGTATTAAATTAACTTCTGAGCTACAATATGTTTATACATGTCTATAGTAAAATTTGATGACCGTTCTTTTTTTAGAATACATTAACCCCCTATCTCCCATTTTTAGGGGTCATTTTTGTCCTTTTTTAACATTTCCTCATAGAACAACACTAAAATGTGCGTTTTAATAGTTAAAATGTTCTACAAAAATGTTAAGCATCAAATTTCATTAGGGAATGTCAAATACCAAAACATCGTGCGATATAATATAAATGCCTTAAAAAGTAAAATTGTAATATATAATATATTGTTAAATAGCTTTTACCAAAGTAGACGGAAATAGGTCAAAAAAGTTACTAAAAATACTGCTGAGATAAAAAGTGTCTTAAGATGTCTTCAGTGAAATTTAATGGCGGTTCTTTTGTTAGAACATATTAAACCTCCCTCTCCCATTTTAAGGGGTCATTTTAGTCCTTATTTCAAATATTTTTATAAAATTTAATAAAACGAGCGTTTAAATGTTAAAGCGTAATACTAAATTACTTTTTTAATGTTTCTTGAATATAATTTATAATTTAAGAGTTATTTAACATAACTTAAAGCTTCAGTTAAAAACACTGTGCAACAAATTTGAGGTTTTTTTTAAATGGGTTTGGAATGATTAAAGATATCTATTAAATGTTTGTAGAACGTTTTAACACTTTAATCGGACGTTTAAGTGTTTTTTTATAAGAATATTTTAAAAAGGGACTGAAATGACCACTGACAATGGGAGATAGAGGGTAAATATATTTTAAGAAAAAAGAAACATCAAATTTTACCGAAGATATCTATTAACAGTATTAAGCTCAGAAGTACATTTGTTATATTTTGTCGAATTTTTTCACACGACTTTGGTGAATCACAATTTAACAATATATGATAAACTAGCTTACCATCCCGGTACTTCGTTACCGGTTGTATTGAATACCGGATAATATAAGGATCAGGATTACTCTATTGATTTAAAAAAAAAATCGTCTACATAGTTTTTGTTTTATTTACTTGTGGATTTTTAAGTCTTTCATAAAATAATATTTTAATGAATAATTTAAACAATAAAATTTGAATAACTTCGCTGGTACGTCATCATGCTCGTTTCGGTGAAAAAATATATTGACAATTTTCGAGCCCTTAAATCGGATTAAGATTTTGAGTGAATAAATATTTCAGTAAAAAAAAATGGAATAAAAATAAGTTTGAGTGGAAAAACATATAGAGAGAACAAATATGGAGTCAAAAAAGTTAAATACGTAAAATTTAAAGTTAAATACGTAAAATGTATCATTCCATATTGTTCCCAGCTCTATTCCACTTCGTTCCCCGTTCTATTCCATTTCACTTCCAAGTCCATCTCCTTTCGTTCCATGTAAGTTTCATTCCTCTCCGTATAATATGCGTGAAAAAAATAAAAAGTTCTATTGCCTTTATATTGTAGATATGAAAAGTACCATTTTACACCACTGTTACCAGGTACCCCTTTTTACCCTAAAATTTTAAAATATGTCCTTGTCTTGGGTGTTATTTCTGCGGCTTTTAGTTCAATAGTTAGATATCTCAAAATAACCATTTGCCCCCTTTTCCCCGTAAAATTATATTTTCCAAAAACAGTTTTTTTGTGCTAGGTGATCCTTTATTTAAAACATCAAGTTTCTGAACCATTATTTCAAGAAATATAAGAATAACCAAATTTCCACTTTTTATCCCCTTTACGATCGGTCGCGACCCTTAGAAACAGAATTTCCAAAAATAACTTTTTAAAGCATTCAAAATTTCAGTGCCTAGGATAATTACTTCATGAAATATAAAAAGTATCAAAAAACACTTTTTAACAGCTCTAGAAACAGAATTTTTTTAAAATACTTTGGCAGAATGTTTTTTTCACCGAAGTCCCCTACATTCCAAAATTCAAGCTATATTATAGGAACAAAAACAAAGTACCAAAAGTACACTTTCTTACCCCCGTTAGAAACGAAATTTTCAAAAAGTACCTCTTTCAGAAGGTTTTTTTCTTCACCGAAAAATCCTACATTCCTTTTCTTTTTATAAAAGGTACTTTTTATAAAAGGTACTTTTTATAAAAGGTACTTTTTATAAAAGGTACTTTTTATAAAAGGTACTTTTTATAAAAGGTACTTTTTATAAAAGGTACTTTTTATAAAAGGTACTTTTTAGAAAAGGTACTTTTTATAAAAGGTACTTTTTATAAAAGGTACTTTTTATAAAAGGTACTTTTTATAAAAGGTACTTTTTATAAAAGGTACTTTTTATAAAAGGTACTTTTTATAAAAGGTACTTTTTATAAAAGGTACTTTTTATAAAAGGTACTTTTTATAAAAGGTACTTTTTATAAAAGGTACTTTTTATAAAAGGTACTCTTTATAAAAGGTACTTTTTATAAAAGGTACTTTTTTTAAAAGATACTTTTTATAAAAGGTACTTTTTATAAAAGGTACTTTTTATAAAAGGTACTTTTTATAAAAGGTACTTTTTATAAAAGGTACTTTTTATAAAAGGTACTTTTTTACCATTTTTACCCCCGTAGAATCAATATTGGCAAAAACCCAGCCTTATTGAATCTTTTTTCCGGAAGGTGAACCTACATTACAAATTTCAAGTTTCTTGTACCATTATTTAAGTAAATGTAAAAGGTACCAAAAGTACAGTTTTTTACCCTTTTTACCCCCTTAGAATCATCATTGGCAAAAATCCAGCCTTAGTGATTTTTTTTTTCCGGGAGGTAAACCTACATTGCAAATTTCAAGTTTATAATACCATTATTTAAGGAAATAAAAAAGGTACCAAAAGTACAGTTTTTTACCCTTTTTACCCCCTTAGAATCATCATTGGCGAAAATCCAGCCTTAGTGAATCTATATTCCGGGAGGTGAACATACAGTCCAAATTTCAAGTCTCTGTGACAATTAGTTAAGAAAATGTTAAAGGTACCAAAAGTACAGTTTTTTACCCTTTTTACCCCCTTAGAATCAACATTGGTAAAAGTCCAGCCTTACAGGATCTACATTCCAGGAGGTGAACATACAGTCCAAATTTCAAGTCTCTATGACCATTATTTCATGAGATATAAAAAGTACCAAAAGTACAGTTTTTTACCCTTTTTACCCCCTTAGAGTCAACACTGGAAAAAATCCGGACTTAGTGTATCTATGTTCCGGGAGGTGAACATACAGTCCAAATTTCAAGTCTCTGTGACCATTATTTCAGGAGATATAAAAAGTACCAAAAGTACAGTTTTTTACCCTTTTTACCCCCTTAGAATCAACATTGGCAAAAATCCAGCCTTAGTGGATCTATATTCCGGGAGGTGAACCTACAGTCCAAATTTCAAGTCTCTACCTTCAGCGGTTTGGGCTGGGCGATGATGAGTCAGTCAGTCAGTCAGTCAGTCAGTCAGTCAGTCACATTACTCTTTTATATATATAGATAAAAAAATTTTACTTTTTTAAGCATTTTGCTTTTATCTCATTAATTTTTGGTCTTTTACAACTAACAATGAAATTCTATGCAGAAAAAATTTTTAGAACATGTTAACCCTTTAAATGAAAATGTAAGTGGTGTTCTACGACATATTTGGAAAAGGGACTAAAGTGACCCCTAAAATGGGAGATAGAGGGTTAATATGTTGTAAGAAACAACCGTCATCAAATTTCGTTGCACATCTTTTAACCTCATTTAGCTCAAAATTAAATTTAATTATTTTTAACATGATAATGTTTTTAGGCTGGGGTCTAATTTTAAAAAAGTTGCAGGACGCCACCTCAGTTTGACTATATAAGCTAACTATTTAACAAAAAAGAAAATAAGAATTATAGTTTTCATTTTATTACAACCGTTAACTTCGACAATAATTTAAAATTAAGAAATAAACTAAAAATAAACACATAGATCTGGTAGTGACACCTAGCGTCGCTAGGTGTCACTCGATTAACGCAGTATTGCCATACCAAATATCGCATTTCTAATTAGATTTGTTACCATCATCGCAAATTTTTTCCAATAAAATATTACCACATGGCAATACTAACCAGTATATTTGAAAATCGAATATGTATCTACAAGCAAGAGAAACATATCAAAATTTAAATCAATATTTAAATAAGGTACGGTGGCCTAGCTGAGGTGAGCCGGACTGGAAAACGGAGGGTCCGGTGATCAAATCCCGTGATTTGTCAACTTTTTTTTATTTAGTTTTTTTTAGCTTGTACATTTCTTTTTGTTAGGGAAAAATTTATATATTCAGATTTTTCTAAATTTTCTAGTTGTTTTTCTTTCTGAATTTTGTGATTTTTTCTGAATATATCTGCATTTTTCTGCCTTATTTTTAGTATTTTCTGATTTGTTCTTACACTCAAAATAATAACTCTGTAAAATACATTGTAAAATGACTGTAATCTCAATTCAACAGATGTTTGACAGAGTTTTCTCTCAAAAAACAGATTTAAAGAAAATACTTTGAATTTTTCGTGACAAAAAACAAAGTTTTATCTGTTATATTACTTTTAACCTTGTAATCTTTATTTTACAGATAATTAACAGATATATCTGCAAAAATACAGATTTTTGCAAACTACTTTGTATTTTTTGTAACCAAAAACTAAGTTTTGTCTGTATTTAAAACATTAATTTCACAGAAAACTTAAAAAATAAAATTTCAAAATAAACTGCATTTAACTACAGAGTTTTTTCTATAAAATTTTGGTTGCATCAAATACATTTTACAAATATATGTAAATTAACAGAGTTTTTCTTTGCTAAATGGTGCTTTATTTAACCAATATTTTACTAGATACTCTGTAAAAAAACATTTTTTTGTCCAAAACCCTTTACAGAGTTTTATAGTAAAAAACAGAGTTTTTTTTTGTCAAAAGACGCTAATATTTAACCAATATTTTACTATAAAGTCTGTAAATTAACAGTTTTTTTTTGTAAAAATATTTTTACAGAGTTTTTAGTAAAATTACCAAGTAATGTTGCTAGCTGGGAAAGTACGGTGAACTCTGTTAAATTAGCAGAGTTTTTCTGTAATTTACCAGATTTATTATTTTGAGTGTAGTTTTCCAAATTTTTTGTAAATATTGAGAAATTTGAGAAATTTCTTGGAGTTATTTTTTTTTTGCAAATATGTGAGGGTTATTCGTAAAAAGTTTTTATTTAATAAAACATTATCATGATTTAATTTTTTGGGCAAGAGTACAAAACTCTGCGGCATTTTTTTGACTTATTCTGTACTCCTTTGAAAAATAATTAAAAACTTCAGTGGGCCATAAAAAAAAACTCGAGCTAAATTTTCAAAATTCTGCTGGGGTTTCAATCTACTATTAATATACATTTATTTTGCTTTTTTTCCCTTTCAAAATATAAAATCGTGTTGAACAATGATATTAAACACTCCTAAATGCCTGATATTTGAGTAAAAATCATGAATTTAGGCATTTAAAAAAACGCATTTTTTTCTAATTTGTGGTAAAAAATAGGCGCTAATTTTTGAATACGCTGTTAGATAAGAGTTTAAACTTATAAAAAAAAGAAAAAAAAAATATCTATTTTTTTATATTTTTTTTTTACACTCCATCAAACTTTAGTTATTTTTGGATTTTTAACAAAAAAAACTTATTCTTCTGCGCAATAAAAAATATTTTTTTTGTAAATATATACAAAATTCTATATTTTAACTTTACTACAAATATATCAAAGTACTTTAAAACAAAATTTCGAACCATTTTAATAAAAAATGGATTTTTGAGAATTATTTTTGTGAAACAGCTAAAAAACATTTTCCTGTTAAGTAGTTTTTGCATAAAATTCTCTGAGTTTGGCGCCCTCTCGTGGTGGCAAAAGCAATCAGAAAAAATATTTTAGTAAATTTTTATTTGAGATACCTTATTATCTTTCAAAAAATCTGTATTTAAACACAATTTGAGACAAAATTTTTTTTTTTACTTTTGTCCATGGGTCGAAGCATAGTGCGTCGTCTCGTTGTAGCGAAAAAAGCCAAGGGTTCTGGTGGGAATCGAACCCACGACCCCCACGTTGAAAGGCTAGCACGCTACCAACTAGCCTACGGGGGCCCCCTAAAATAGACATTATTTTTTATTCATATTTTGGTCATATTAACGGATAAATGTGAAATTCTCTATTTGTATTTTTGTTTTAACAGGTTATATAACAGACGTTAGTGGACCGTATTAATACGAGTTATGTACCAATATTGTAACACAACAAAAATGGCTTAATTTTTGTTTTATTATTTATAAAAAAAATCTTGGTTTTCAAAATGGTGTTTAGTGTAAATAACGGACGTATTCATAACAAAAACTGGTGGCTATCAGCAGCTGCTAAAATTTTCAACACAAAATTTTATTAAAGCGAATTCTTGGTTAGAAGCTTGTTCTAGTTACTCATTTTTTGATTATAAATACGGATGTAAAAGTTTTATCCGTTATTCGAAAAATTCAAATTATTATATTTTTAGCCCCCATAGCTGTTTTCTCATTGTTGGTGCTAAACTTCATTTTCTATGGGTTTTGCCAAAGACTATTAAAGAAGACGTTTCACACGGGAAAGTAAATGAACCCTCGGGAAATAAGCTAACATGGTGGAGTATTTGCCATCGTTTGCTTTGATAAATTCATTCGCTTTCCAAAATTTCACTAATACACACTCGTATTTCCACCAAAATCACTAATACTTTCACGTTTTTCGTATTTAGAATTGCGTAGAAACAAATATAAATGACAAATGTTCCTCAAAGTGAGCTTACTTGTATTTTAGTGAATGGGCAAATTTGAGTCCTGGAACGAGTGGACACCCTTTGGGTTTTGCCTATAAAATTCTTGCTTGAATTTGAACATTTCAAGCAACTTTATCATGCAGGGAATTTCGATAAATTCTAAACTTTTGTTAGAAGTTATAGCAAATATGTATCATCGAAAAACTCTGATGTACATAATTGTTTGAAAAGTTGAAAAACAAGCAGATGTCATACACACGTAAATAACACGTTAATAAAATGTCAAAATGAAAATTTTACAATAAAACGGTTTTAAAAAACAATTTTTTTACAAATGTTGCGACTAAAAAAAAGTAGCTAGATTTGTAGCTAAGAGCTAAATGATTTTTTTTGTCGCTAGATGCAAAAAAAAATAGCTAAATCTAGCTACAAAATAGCTAAGTTGGCAACAGTGACTAGCATCGTACGTGTTCGACGCCAACTCAGACATTGCAGTTGGGTATGTCAAAGAAGAACAAGCATCATCTTCATACTGTTTATTAGTGTGTAAACCACCAACAACACCTGCATATGAACGCTGACCAGCAATATTGTGAGAATTAGCACTTTGTATGTTAGAAAAAAACAATTCTTGCTTATTTATTAAAGTTTCAAGGTCTTTCTTTAGTTCATTGAACCCAACCTTTAACTCTTTCACATCTTCACAAATATTAGTAGCAATTGGATTTTTAACTTCTCTTATCTCTTTTGACAACAAAGAAATTTGCGAAAGCAAATCCGAAGAGACATTAAGGCAATCTTTGCAATTAAATACGATGTTATTGTTATTTTTAAATAAGTCACAGAGTTTTTCATCTAGTTTTGCACACTCGAAATGAAACTTTGCTCTGCAAATATGACAGGCAATAAATGTCGATTTAATAGAACTAAAACATTTCGCGCACAAGGTTTTTGGTGGCGAAGTAGACATTATGCACGTCTTATCTATTCAACAATCAGGAGACAACATTGGGGTCAAAGTTGGGCGTAAAGAAGTAAAAAAACTCAAAAAGCCCCACAACTGCCCTAGAAACGCCCCTGGAGTGGAGCAATGTGAGACGAACCTCCAAAATTTATTGCCCCCAACATTTTTCTTGAACATACCTAACCCATATATCCAATTCCTAAGGGGGCTCCCATACAAAATGACATTTTTATAAAATTTTCTCCTACCGCTCTAACTGTCCATAGGGTGCCCCTAGAGAAGTAAAATATATGACTGACCCCCAATAATAAAAAAACTTATGGGGACCACTTAAGGGTTAAAGATACATTGTAGGTATGTTTGCAAAAAATTTTGGAATTAATAAAATATTGGAGGTCGGTCATACATTTGGCTCCACTAGGGGCACTTTAGGGTAAGTTAGAATGGTACACTCAGAAAATTATGTAAGTTACTACATGTTAGTTGTTTGTATATTTTACAGTAGTTAGTTGTTTTCAACTACAAAGTCAGTTGTTTTTGTATGAAAAATATCAAACAACTATTTCTATTAGATATTGCAAGTAGTTTTTTTGAATAACTAACAAAAAAGTAGTGTGATGTAGTAACAGTTATTTAAAGTAGTTAATTTTATTTTTTTTATCTCTGAAAATTTTTCAAAGTTTTTTACAAAAAAAAATCGTTTTTTTATTTTTCACAACTTAAAAAAAAAAAACTTGGAAAAAATTTGGTCTTAATTTGTTTTTTCTGAAAATTAAAAAAAAAAATATATGTATTTTTTATTTTATTTTTACTACATATTAGTTGTTTTGACTACAAATGTTAGTAATTTTTACTACATAAGTCAGTTGTTTTTTGTCAGTTAAAATAACTAGCATTGTTAGTTGATTTAACTGAAAAAGTAGCTGACCCCAAAACAACTTACAAAGTAGTTATTTTAACTGACATTTTCAGTTGATTTTACTAACATAATTTTTTGAGTGTAGGAAAAAATTTTTTAAAAATGTTTTGTATGGGAGCCCCCTTAGGAAGTGGATATAGGGGTTAGGTATGTTCAAGAAAAATGTTGGGGTCAGAATAAGTATTATTGGAGGTTCGTCTCACATTCCACCACTCCAGGGGCGTTTCTAGGGCACTGCTGGGGCTTCTTGAGGCTTTTGACCTCTTAACGCCCAAATTTGACCCCGATGAGGGGTCATATGGCCCCACCCCAACGCCCTCATTTTTTGGCTCATGCTTTCTTTTTCGAACCTATAAAATTTAGAGGGTATCGCAAATAAAATTTGAAAACTGGTTAGCTATCCCACGCCTAAAAGTGCAAATTTAAGAACCGTTTTTTGTATTTCAAAGTTAAAAACAAAAAAAAAAATTTCATAGATATCCCACTCGCATCCCACTAAGCGACCAAAAAGCTCTTAAAGGAAATGAACTAAGCTTTTTTTGAGTAAAAAAAAATAAAAAATGGCCCAATTTGAGGAAAAAGTCAAAAAAGTTTTGGATTTAAAAAAAAAGATCAAAAAAATTTTTGATTAAAAAAAAAAAAAAATCAACAATTTTTCAAAAGACCGTCTGTAGTTAAATAAAAGAGCTAGGCTCCCGACATTTGGCACGAATATGTATTATGTTCCTAGGCAGGTTAAGTTCGTAAATGAGCAAAATCGGAATAGGGGGAAAAAAGTTCCCCCTTGAAGAACTAAACAAACCTCTGAAAAATACCATTTTTTTATATGATTTTTTGTGTTTTTGTTTAACAAATGCAACATTTTTATGCTACAAGAAGTTAAAGGTCCTGTACATGGACCCAGAGAATTATAAAATTTCGTTTTTTTCGGTCCGCCCCCTTTTATGGGCATGGAATAAATCTTTTTTTTAAATAATGATAAACTTGAATTTCTTTAGTGCAAAAAGCATAGGAATGAATTTTGAAACACATATTGTAGAGGAAATTTGTCCCCCCCAATAAACACTACCGAGCCCCCCCCCCACCCCAAAAAAAGAAAACGCCCCTGCAATTTTTTTTTCATGTTGGTGTGTATAAAAGATTCGGCACAGCCGAATTTAACACTCTTACTTGTTTTTTGTAATTTCATTTATCTGGACTTTGCTGTAAACAGAATCACTCACTCCCTCTCATACAAATTCACACTTAAACACTTTGACATACATACTGTATGTTTGTATCTAGAATACTTAAGCTAAATGTATACAGTTGTAGTTGTAAGTAATAAACAAACGTGAGTTAGCGTTTTCATTTAAGACTACTGATATAAGTACACAGATACGAGTGTATATGTATGTGTATTTTAGTATTTTACACAACCTTTTACTAAATTCACGGGCGGGTCCAGGAGGCGGAAGTGGGGTAATTTTGATTCTGATTTCCAAGAAGAAGAGAAGAAAATAAAAAACAGAAGGGAAAAAAGAAAATAATACCAAAAAAAACTGAAAATTTTTCGAAGATTTTTTTTTTTTAGATCTGACAAGGGAAGTTTCTCAACCCTTATGAACCGATTTGCATGAAACGTAAAATATACATAAAATAGACAATTCTAAGGTTGGGGTGTCTCGGCTTATCGGCCATATCGGGGATTTAGGGGTTCAAAACATGGGTCGAGAAATGGTGAAAAAATCGTTTTTTTGATTTTTCAGCCATTTTTTTCTAAGAAACTATATGATGTTTACATATGAAAAGAAAGATTTTTTTAATGCCTATCCAACGGCGGCATAACCTTGTAAAAGTTTGGCTTCGTTAAATACTTTTTTTGTGAAAATGTGTAAATTTTGGGGGGTATTAATATGAAGACATAGACCTACGATATCCATATGAATACGAAATCATCTTTATTAAATTTAAGTCGACACGTATTTTTGCTCTAGAGGATATTCCTGTTAGTTCGGGAGTTATCGAAATCTTCCCGGAGGTCCACATTGTTTCATAAGGGGACAACGAAATTTTGAAACACTGATATGGCCGATAAGCCGAGACACCCCAACCTTTTTGAAACTGTTTTTTAATCATTTAAAACTTTCATTTTAATTATAAGATGCATCAGTAATCTATTCTACAAAAGTGGTTTTAAAAAAAATAGTTCTTGAGTTAAAAAAAACTTTCCTCCCCCCAAACTCGAGAGCGAAACCCGCCACTGCTAAATTAGTTATATTTGTAGTTCTAAGAAAACATACTTGTTCTATTAACTACAATGCAAAGTATGTGATTTTAGTTAAAAGAAAAATCTTATACGGCAATCTAATACTAAAAGGTAATACTAGGAAAATATGTAGATATTTTTTTAAAGGTTTCAATGTAACACGAGCTTAAAATAAAGATTCTACAGTATTTTTTTTTTTTTCTGAGGTTCTATAATATCAAACATTTTTAAAATTTGTTTCTGGGAAAAATAAAGTTGAATGTGTATTGCATAACACTGCCAAGAAAAAATAAGTAAACAATTTTACTAAAAAATTTATAGATTTATTAAAAAAAATGATTAAATCCAGACCAATCACCAAAAGACGCATAAAAATTAAAAATATGTTAAGGTCGTTCATTTAAAATAAATAGATAATTAGTTAATTAAAAACATAATGCTAATAACAAAAAAAAATTAAATAAAATTACCAAAAAAAAAAAACAGTTAACATTTTCATTTTACAAATGCACTATGGATGCAAAATTATGCTTAAAAAACCTCTAATTTTTTTTTTAAATCTGAAAAAATCAGGCAAAGATGTTTGCACCAAATAACATTAAATGAGGGGGGTGAGACCGCAAACAAAAAAAAAATATTATTTTTTTTTATATGCACTACGGAAGCAAAATGATGCTTAAAACATCACTAATCTTTTTTTTTAACAATCTAAAAAAAAACAGGCGAAGATTTTTGCATGAAATAACATTAACATGTGAATGTTTTCAGGCTGGTGTCTAATTTTAGAAAAGTTGCAGAACGCCACCTCAGTTTGACTAACGACTAACAAAAAAGATAATAAGAATCACTGTTTTTATTTTCCTAAAACCAAAAATTTTAGTAACTTTGGTTTGTAACTTGGATAATAATTCACCTCTTGGCGAATAAAAAAAAATATTCACCAGCAGGTGAATCAATATTTTTTCCTCGATATTTTTTTATCAATAAATTTTTTAAATTTTTTTTTTTTTTTGCATTAATATTTTTTCCATCAATATTTTTTGTTTATCAACATTTTGCTTTCATCAAAAAAAAAAAAATCATACATACATTTTAATAATTTTTTGTTATCAAAAATTTTGTTTTTTTTAATCAATATTATTTTATCATCAGTATTTTTTTTATCAATATTTTTATCATCAATATTGTTTTCATCAATATTTTTTTTATCAATATATTTTTAATCAATGAAAAAGAGTTTATTCTGATTCGAGGCCTTTTCATGTTCCCCATTATGATTTAACATAACAAGTACTTATGATAACTCTACTTTCTTTATTAGGATATTCTCCCATTAAATACTCATAGAGTTTCTTGCTTTCAAAAAATTTTGGAATTTTCCGGAATAAATTGACGATCGTTTCGGGGGGGGGGGGGGGGGTTCCAATTCCCCCATCATCAGAATTCTTTACAAAATTAGGTAATACTTGCTGTGTTTTTTAATAAGTGGATTTATTTTCGGATTAATCTTATTTAGTTTAAAATAAATATTTTTACATGCCAAAACATATTTGAAATATTTTTTTCCGTAATCTACGATAAATTAGCAATTATAATCCGAAAAAATGATAAAAAAATTTGAAAAATGAAAAACGTTATAAATAAATCAAAATTAATCCAAAGTGGATTTATTAAATCCTAAAATTTAATTGGATTAATTTTGATTTATTTATAACTTTTTTCATTTTCCAAATTTTTTATCATGTTTTCGGATTATAATTGCTAATTTATCATAGATTACGGAAAAAAATATTCCAAATTTGTTTTGGCATGTTAAAATATTTATTTTAAACAAAATAAGATTAATCTGGAAATAAATCCACTTTTTGAAAAACACGGCAACTAGAGTTGTCAAAACCGGTTTTCGGATTATTCGAAAAACCGCTTTTTTCGCCTTTTCACGGTTTTTCCAAGCCGGTTTTTTAAAACCGGTTGTTTTCTAGTTATTCGAAAAACCGTTTTTTTTGTGTTATTATTCGATATTTTCGAATATATAAATAATACTTCATTTTTTTGTCATCATTTGTTACAAATTTTGAAAAATACAACTCTGTATTTGAAATTTTGTTTCTTAATTCAGTAATAAATAAGAAGGTCAAAAGCAGAGTTAAAGCACAGACTAAATACAGACTCGACAGTAGATTTTTATAAGAAAAAATGGGGAAAAACTAAGCGATTTTAGGAGAACACACAGCGGTTTTTAGTCCGTTTTACGCTAACATGGCAACACTTTCTACGACTTAGGAGTGAGTGAAACAACAAAAACCGATCTGGCATCCATTTTTCTTATGGCGCATTATATCAGTTTTCTCTTTCTAACCTAATTCGTAGAATAATTTGAAAACATTAACCATATGGTTAAAAAATACTTTCTTGACACCTGTCATATTTGTCGAGTCTGTATTAGTCTGTGGTTATAGAGTAGGGTAACAAATGGCGTTTGAAAAAGTAGTAAACAAAAATCATATGGTATTGTTTAAGAAATTTTATCACAAATCGAAATCTGAGCGAAATGAAAGATACCAGTTATACAGTAAGAATGCAGATTGCTTTTTTTTCTCTCTTTGCTTTACGTTTAAACTTTAGTGTGGTATTACCAGATTTTTCCAATTATTTTTGGTGATGCCAGATCTACAACACTGTCGATTCCTTATTCTATAACTCTGGTTAAAAGACGCGGTTGTGAAGAAACACTAACAAGAAAAATGTTGTGTTTTAAATATATTTTTTAAATGTATTTAAGTCCTTATTGTACTGATTAAAAGTACAAGTTCCATTTTATAGTGACTGACCCTATAATTTCTATTACTATAAATTAAAAACATTTTATTAACTTACATAAAAAATATGTATATTTTGTTGTTTTAAGCTTTAAATTTGATTTATTTAATAAGAATGAATTGTGTACAATTATTTTTTTTGTTAAAACAAATTTAAACCTATTTATTTAATGTTTTTAACAATTTTTATTTAAAAAACCGAAAAACCGGTTATTCGAACCGGTTTTCAAATAAAAAATGCCGCAGAGTTTTGTACTCTTGCCCAAAAAATTAAATCATGATAATGTTTTATTTAATAAAAACTTTTTACGAATAACCCTCACATATTTGCAAAAAAATATGTAAGGGTTAAAAAAATATTCAGAAAAAAATAACTCCAAGAAATTTCTAAAATTTATCAAAATTTACAAAAAATTTGGAAAACTACAGAAAAACTCTGCTAATTTAACAGAGTTCACCGTACTTTTCCATCTAGCAACATTACTTGGTAATTTTACTAAAAAACTCTGTAAAATGATTTTTATAAAAAAAAACTGTTAATTTACAGAAAATATTGGTTAAATATTAGCGTCTTTTGACAGAAAAAAATCAGTTTTTTTTACTATAAAACTCTGTAAAATGTTTTGAACAAAAAAAGTGTTTAATTTACAGAGACTCTAGTAAAATATTGGTTAAATAAAGCACCATTTAGCAAAGAAAAACTCTGTTAACTTACATATATTTGTAAAATGTATTTGATGCAACCAAAATTTTATAGAAAAAACTTCGTAGTTAAATGCAGTTTATTTTGGAATTTTCTTTTTTCAGTTTTATGTGAAATTAATGTTTAAAATACAGACAAAACTTTTTGTTACAAAAAATACAAAGTATTTTGCTAAAATCTATATTTTTGCAGAAATAGCTGTTAATTATCAGTAAAATAAAGATTACGAGGTTAAAAATAATATTACAGATAAAAAAAACTTTGTTTTTTGTCACAAAAAATTCAAAGTATTTGCTTTAAATCTGTATTTTGACAGAAAACTCTGTCAAATATCTGTTGAATTGAGATAACAGTCATTTTACAATGTATTTTACAGAGTTATTATTTTGAGTGTAAGAACAAATCAAGAAAATACAAAAAATAAGTCAGAAAAATGCAGATATATTCAGAAAAAATAAAAAAATTCAGAAAAAAACTACTAGAAAATTTAGAAAAATCTGAATATATAATTTTTTTTTATTTATAATTAAATAAAAAAGTATAAAAAATTAATGCAAACAAATTTTTCCTTAACAAAAAGAAATGTGCAAGCTAAAAAAAACTAAATAAAAAAAAAATAAAATAATTTGACAGATCACGGCTTCGATCAGCGAACCTTATATTTTCCAGTCTGGCTCACTTCCGCAAGGCCACCGTAGCTTATTTAAATAATGAGTTAAATTTTGATATGTTTATCTTGATTGTAGATACATATGTATTCGATTTTCAAATATACTGGTTAGTATTGCCATGTGGTAATATTTTATTGGAAAAAATTTGCGATGATGGTAACAAATCTAATTGTAAATGCGATATTTGGTATGGCAATACCGCGTTACTCGAGTTACACCTAGCGCCGCTAGGTGTCACTACCAAAACCATGTGTTTTTTTATTTTATTTATTAATTTTAAATTATTGTCGAAGTTTACGGTTGTAATAAAATGAAAACTATAATTCTTATTTTCTTTTTTGTTTAATCGTTAGCTTATATAGTCAAACTGAGGTGGCGTCCTGCAACTTTTTTAAAATTAGACCCCAGCCTAAAAATATTATCATGTTAAAACATTATCATGTTAAAAACCGAAAACCGGTTATTCGAACCGGTTTTCAAATAAAAAAACCGAAAACCGGTTTTTAAAAAACGGCGGTTTTTTAACTATTCGATAACCGGTTTTTAAAATATACCGAATAGTTGACAACTCTAACAGCAACTGTTAGCGTGTAAACATCAAATATTCATACTCTGAATTATCTCAACTCACAATTAGTCAGAAAGTTAATATGATTTTCGAAGTTTCACCAGCATTACACCAAATATAATTTGAAAAGCAAGTTTTCTGGTTACTGCATGTTCTACCATTGGTAGATATTAAGTATACTTAATATCTACCAATGGTAGAACATGCAGTATACAGTTTTTGTTTTTGCCTTCTGTTATAGAAAACTAATTTTCTCGTATCAAGAGTGTTGCCAAGTGTGTTTTAATTTTTATTAAATAATAAAAATTAGTTATTTAATGCAATGAAAAAGAGTTTATTCTGATTCGAGGCCTTTTCATGTTTCCCAAAAAACTTGCTTTTCAAATTATATTTAGTGTAATACTGGTGAAACTTCGAAAATCATATTTGCTTTCTCACTAAGTTGAGATAATTCAGAGTATGAATATTTGATGTTTACACGCTAACAGTATTACCTAATTTTCTAAAGAATTCTGATGATGGGGGAATTGGAACCCCCCCCCCCCCCGAAACGATCGTCAATTTATTCCGGAAAATTGCAAAATTTTTTGAAAGCAAGAAACTCTATGAGTATTTAATGGGAGAATATCCTAATAAAGAAAGTAGAGTTATCATAAGTACTTGTAATGTTAATTCATAATGGGGAACATGAAAAGGCCTCGAATCAGAATAAACTCTTTTTCATTGCACAATTAAAAGGTCGAATAAATAACTAATTTTTATCATTTAATAAAAATTAAAACACACTTAACTTTTTTATCAATATTTTTTTATCAATATTTTTTTGAGTTGATTTAGCAATGTCTGTCCGTCCGCCCCACAGTGGGGCAAAATGGACTTTTTTTATCCAATTTTGCCTACAGGTCGCCATTCTTAACCGATTTTTTTTAAATTTTCCAAAAGTTCTGAAAATTTTCATTTTTTCAGTATTTTTGCAATAAAAAATGTATTAGGCATGGGACGAATATGCTGTATAGACTAATTCAAAGGTATTTAAACCAGGGATGAAATATGGCAATTTTGATTTGGTATCAAAAATGATTTTAAATTGTACCTTTTTGACCCTCAAGGTACTTTTTTTATTTAAAACAACAAAAAATAGTAATTATAAACGAAACAGGTACTAAAAATTCATGAATGTATTATAAAAATGAGATTTGACATTTGTTCCGGTAAAAAACAAATTTATTAAACAAAACACCCCTCGGCCGAACCAACTTTAACCTCAAGTTGCGAACACCTTTCTTTGTTGATTATGAATCTGGGATGCCCCACTACTATATTTCGACGAAAATTAAAATCTTCGCAAGAGCCGTTTTTGGAAAAATAGCGTTTAAACGTCATAAAAATTACATTTTAAGCTTATCTTGAAAACTATGAGAGATATGAAAATATAACTTAAGACAAAAATTATTCCTAGGGAGTAAGTGGAAAGTCATAAGAACATACATGGTATTCATTAGACCATACATCAACATAAATAAAACTCTTTTAAGAAAAAAAGTTTCTCCACGAATAACTATATTTCAATTAGTAGAAAATGGGGAAAAAATTAATGCAAGAAAGAAATTTCAATAAAAAATGAATTAAAATTTGTTCAATTTAAAAATGTATCAAATTAGTCGCGGGCGTATCAACGTATTTTTCAACATTAAATAGTATCAAAAAAAGTACATTTGTATCAACAATTCCATCCCTGATTTAAACCCCTTATCAACGACGTGGTTAACAATTGCTAATATGCTTTTATTTTGGTTTTTATAACCAGATAAAAATTCAAGAATTTTCACATATAAAAGCTTATATCTTTAAAAATAGTGAACCAATTTCAATGAAATTTTTTTTTAAATTAAATCTCATCTTGTGCTTAGTCAAAATTGGCAAACAAAAAATTTTTAAAAAAATATTTTAATTTTCGCTTATATTTTGCCTTTGCATTTTTGAAATTTTAAAATTAAGTTTTAGTCTGTTTAAAAAAAAAAATTATATTGTTACGTTGTAAATTCGAAAAAAATAGTTAAACTATTTTTCAAAAATACTTTGTTTACTAATAATGATAAAGAAAATGATAAGCTTTAATCTAAAAAAAATTTCATTGAAATTGGTACATTATTTCAAATTATATAGGTACTTAAAAGTGAACAATTTTGATTTTTTATATGCTGTTAAAAAGCAAAATAAGAATTTATTAGCCAATGCATTTTTCATCGATTATAATGGATTCAAATACCTTTAATTTTATCCATACAGCTTATTCGGCCCTTGCTTATTAAATTTTTTAGATCAAAAATTCTAAAGAAAATAATATTTTCTTAACTTTAAAAAAATATTTAAAGAAAACTAAAATGTTTTTAAGAAATCCGCCGTGACAGATCGATGTGGAATTTTATTAGCTAAAATTCAAAAAAAGGAAAGCTAAAATGGGTTAAGAATTGCGTCCTGTAGGCAAAATTGGACAAAAAAAGCAAATTTTTCCCCACTGTGCGCCCGTACGTCCGTCCGTCTGACCGTCTGTCTGTCCATGTAAACGGTGTTTACACGATACAGGTCGCAATTATTAATCAATTGACTTGATATTTGAAACTTGGTCCAAGGACAAAGCCTATTGAAATTGGAAATAAGCGGTCCATGTTAGGTCTAATACAAAGGTCCTCTTTAGTTTTGGCTCAAATGAGTCTAATAACCGTATTGTAATAGGTATTTTTTTTTTTTTGCAGGTAAACGTGTTTTTTCTTCACAAATCACCATTCCGACTTTTGAAGGAATCGGACCATTTCCTCTTGTAGCCCACATACAAACGACCTTCCTGATTTTCACATAAATCTCTCACATTTCATGAAAATAAAAATATTTAATTAAAATTTTGTTTGTGTATGTTAAACGCGTACTTTAATAACCTTACCAAATGTGATTATCATCGGACCAGTTTTGGATTTAGACCCCATGTAGGGTATTATATGGTCGTTCTTGACCGACTATAATTTTCTTATTTGTTTTTATTAATATTTTTTTCATCAATATTTTTTACACCAATATTTTTTTTATACCCTCCACTCTAGTGATAGAGGGTATATATAAGTTTGTCATTCCGTTTGTAACACATCGAAATATTGGTCTAGGACCCCATAAAGTATATATATTCATGATCCTCGATCGATTTTAAGACGATCTAGCGATGTCCGTCCGTCTGTCCGTCTGTCTGTTGAAAACACGCTAACTTTTGAAAGACTATACGGAGGCTCCTGAAGTTTAGCATATATGTTGGACATTTACCTGGTCAGGTTTGTATTGCAATCCAGCGAAATCGGTCAATTGGTTCAAAAGTTATAAGCAAATGAGTGAATTTCGGCAAGGGTTTTCTGGAATTTACGAGATAAAACACACGGTAACTTTCGAACGGAAATTCTGAGGGTGCTGAAGTGTGGCACATATATTTGCCGTTCCTCTGGGCCGCTTCGTTTTAAATTTCAGCCAAATCGATCCAGTGGTACAAAAGTTATTAGCAAAACCGTAAATTTCAGATTCGCCTCACCTTAAATTCACGTGTTAAAACCCCGTTAAACAGGTTTTAAAAACATTGGTAAGTCACAAAAATATTTTACAACGCATTCTTGTCACACAAAAATATTTTTACACTAAAAGAAAAAAAAAATACACTCGAAAAAAATTTTACACTCAAAAAAAATTTTACACCCAAAAAAAAATTTAGTAAATTTTTTTTTTTTTTTTCAAAAATTAGTTAAAAAAAAAAAGTTTTTTTTAAACAAAATAAAATATTTCTAATCAAAAATGTTATTTTTTCACTCTAGAAAATTTACTATAACTTAAAAAGGGCATTGTGGAGGGTATTCATAGATTCGGCCAAGTCGAATTTAACTTTTCTACTTGTTTATACTTATTAAAGATTTGACAAAATATAGATCTTACATGGGACCCATTTTCCGGGACCTTTTTTCCGGGAAAATCTGGTGTAGGGTATTATATGGTCGGTCTTGACCGACTATAATTTTGCTTTGAATAAAACACCGATTTTGGCCTCCTAAATACGAATCTTTCATCAAAAAAGTTGTATCGAATCGCCTTCTCGAGATGTAGGCATTTTAATTTTTTGTGGACCAATCTCTCAAAATCGACAAATTTTTTAATACTGGAAAAGTGAATGTTAAAGTTATTCATATTTTTTTATTAAAATTTACAAAAAAAATTACCTAACTTTGCAAGCAATCCAAACTCGTTACGATCTCGAGCTATAGACATTTTCAATTTTTGTAGACCATGTCTGTTTTAAGGGCTTGGTCCACAACAAATGATGAC
The DNA here is from genome assembly GCA_963921195.1 of Pegoplata infirma. NCBI lineage: Eukaryota > Metazoa > Arthropoda > Insecta > Diptera > Anthomyiidae > Pegoplata > Pegoplata infirma. The sequence continues at coordinate 64,936,299 of OY992538.1, forward strand.
AGATTCGTGTTTAGGAGCCCAAAACACTTTCGAAAATGTACCCTAGAAGTCTGTGTAAAGAAAAGTTGATTTTTGTAAAGTAGTGTTATTCGCCTCATGCGATTCTTTCAACGTTGCTTATCGCTTTGAAGTGTACAACGGTACAGGCGAAAACATTTTGTTTCCCGTAGCCCCCAATCTTGGTGCAACTTTAAATGTTGTAGCGCGTTTGACTCAAACCAAAATTTGTGCACGACATACGAAAGAGATTCTTGTACGAGCCCCATTTTTAAAAATTTTTTTAAATTATCTACAGTTATAACATTTTTTTATTTCAAATTCTGATTAATTTTTATTAAACAATAAAAATTGTTTTATTCGACCTTTAAAATATTATATTTTGAGAATGTTTATTCTGGCTCGAGTTCATTATTTTCTTTGCTATTTAAAACCATGATATTCTCATAGCATAATTTTCCAAAATTTTTTTTTTTTGTTTTAAATTTATTTATGTTGGTAATTTTTGCAAGACTTAATCGACACGTGTTTTGGAATTTGTCAGATTCCATTGTCAAGATTGTTTAGCAAAAATAGAAACGATTTACTACAAAGTAGCAAACGAGTCTAATGACAAATCGTTTGTGCACAAACTAAAATATTAATTCATATTCGACTCTATCCACAATGGGAATTAGAAAGACGAAGAAATTGTCGTTGCCTTACAAGTATAGTAAAATTTCTTCGTCTTTCTAATCCCCATTGTGGATAGAGTCGAATATGTATTAATATTTTAGTTTGCTACTTTGTAGTAAATCGTATCTATTTTTGCTAAATAATCTTGACAATGGAATCTGACAAATTCCGAAACACGTGTCGATTAAGTCTTGCACAACTGACCAACATAAATAAATTTAAAACAAAAACATAATTTTCTTAAAAATTATGCTATGAGAATATCATGGCTTTAGTTAGTATAAAAAATAATGACCTCGAGCCAGAATAAACATCCTCAAAATATATCATTTTTTTATTTTCTAATAAAACAACATATTTTTTTTACCAAAAATTTCTTTTTATGAAAATTTTCGTCAAAAAATTTTTTCTGCATAATTTTTTTTCAAAAAAAAAATTTTTCTTAAAATTAAGGTAAGTTTCTTAAGTCAATGTAGCATTAAGGGAATGGGGCAAATTTAATGAATGTAAATAAAATTGCTGAGCTCAGGTGTGTTTATTTATGTTGGGTAATCAACAAAATAATCATAATAGCTCTTTATAAATACACAAACATCCATTGTAAAAGTCGTAACAACATTTACTCTCAGCCATTTCAACACCAGCATCAGCGGTACTAACATTTAGGAAAAAAAATCATTATTACCAGCTAAAGTATCATCATCAACTATAATAAACATTTCACATTACCTAGAAACTACCATCAGCATTTAAGTTCTTTATTTATTATATGCTATAGCAGCAGATATTTCTGTAGCAGCAGCTATCTCCATAGCAGCAGCTATTGATACAGCAGCAGCTATCGATATAGCAGCAGCTGACGAAAAAGAATTATGCATTTGAATTGTTACTTCGTTTGTAACATAATGCTTAATTAAAAAAAAATTAAAGGTAATAAAGTTCTGATGTGCATAAACAGAGCACTGACGATGACTGATTTTTTTTTTGTGCTAATATAAAACAGCTTAGCGTTTTACGTGAGCTCAAAATTATTTTTTACGACAGTGTTGCCATATTTTACACGCACCTGCTATTGTCATTATTCAGGCTGCGATTTTCATATTAGAAAAAAAAAAAATAAGTTTAAAAATAATTTTTGAAACAAATTGTAATTATTTTGCATTTTTGCTAATTTATGCCAAAATATAATAAGCATTTATAATCAAAATATGCAAAATATACATTTTCATAAAAATATGCAAAAAAAAACAAATTAATGCAATTTCTATGCAAATTTATTGTTTGGGAAGAAATTTTGTCTATATCGCTATTAGACTAACAACAAAAAATATGCATTTACATTATTTTGATGCACTTTCTTTAATGTTTTTCACAACAGTGTTGCCGGTAGTCTTTAAAAACGAATACCGTCAACTGAACCCTCTTGGTTCATTAGCTCTTACTGCAGGACCTACATAATTCGACTAGATTGCTATTTTTAGCATCTCCAAATAACTACTACTACTATTTAGCTTGATATACTAAAACACGTATATTAATTCTAAAAATACTCGTATACTATTTATTTTACTTTTAGCTTTTACTTAAAGTGGCTTAGAAAACTTTTACGAGTTTTTTTTTTCTCCGTTAAAGACAAAAAAGAACTACAAGTCGTAAAAGATTTGTATTTGTGTGTTCTTCTTTTATCATTTTAAGATGTATAACACATGTTCCAGGGAATTTCTTTAGATTATAATAATAAAAAAAATGTATAAAATATAATTTAGTTTTATAGTTGCATAAGACATGCTACATAGTGGTTGATTAGTTTAAGAGCTTTAAATCTACTACGTATGAAGAATATATGAATAAAAAAAGAGAAAGAAAAATTTAAGGTATCTATCTTTAAGAAAGATTTAAAAAGGATGAAAATTAAAAAAAAAAAAAAAATACAAATTTAAAATATAAATCAATCTTACACTGAAAGAATTTTGTTCATTACGGTAGGAAAACGTACATTGATTATATTAAAAAGATCATCAGAAGTCAGCCAATGATGCCCTTCATAGAATCTATGAAACAAATTCATAGAAACCAGTAATTTTTCAGAGGCTATGAAAAAAAATTTAATTTTCAATTCTATTTTTATTTATTTTATTATTTCACACAGAAAAAAATATTCAATGGAAAAAAACAATTAAATATTTGCTCAGCTTAAAATTTGACATTCAATTAAATTTTACTTGAATCAATTAACCATTTGCTCAAATCTGAAAAATTCACAAAAAAATTCATAAAAACTAAAAAACTCATCATAGTAGGCTTTGAGTAACAATGCGATGAACGCTGTTGCGTTTTTTGTTTTAGTTTTCGTTAGTCGTCAAATAGAAAAGTACTTGCACGCACACAAGATAAAAAAAAAACATAATAAAAAATAACGAACATTATAAAACATTATAATTGCTTCGAATCCCGCCTGGGCAACAATAATTTTTTATTTTTTTTAAACTTTTTTTATGTTTTTTTTTTATTTTTATACCCTCCACTTAGTGATAGAGGGTATATATAAGTTTGTCATTCCGTTTGTAACTCATTGAAATATCGGTCTGGGACCCCATAAAGTATATATATTCATGATCCCCGATCGATTTTAAGACATTCTAGCGATGTCCGTCGGTCCGTCTGTCCGTCTGTCTGTGGAAATGGTGATCACGACCAAAATACTACACGGATATGACTGAAACTTACCACGTTTATTTGAAGTTCTCCTGAGAAGTTTGGTATTGCATTTGAGCGCTATCGGTTCAGCGGTTTAAAAGTTATGAACGATAATGTAAGGACACCTCAAAAATTTTAGTACATTCAACATAACCTAAAAATACAAAATGCTTAAATTCGGCTGCTGGTTGACATATGTGAACATAATTAAACACCAAATGGTATTTAAACATGTACGAACATATTTTTTGACAAAAAAATAAAAAAATCGCGGATTTTTTTTTTTACCAAAAATTTTTTTTCGCGAAAAATTTTTTTAATTTTTATTTTTTTTAAGTAATTTCCTTTTAAAAAAAAGTTTTTTTGAAATTGTGGAGGGTATCACTTCATTCGGCAAAGCCGAATTTAACTTTTTTACTTGTTTTTTAATATATTTAGTAAATTTTTATACCCTCCAACTACAGAATGGGGGTATACTCACTTTGTCATTTCGTGTGTAACGCATCGACATATCGGTCGGGGACCCCATAAAGTATATATATTATTGATCAGTGATCGATTCTAAGACATTCTAGCGATGTCCGTCCGTCCGTCAGTCTGTCTGTCCGTCTGTCCGTCTGTAGTTAACACGATGCAGTCCAAAATAAAAGAGCTAGATCCCTCAAGTTTGGCACAAATATGTCTTGTGTTCCTAGGCAGGCTAAGTTCGGAAATTGGCCAAATCGGACCAGGGGCAAAAAAGTTCCCCCTTGAAGAACCAACCTCTAAAAAATACACTTTTTTACATGTTTTTTGTATTTTTGTTAAGTAAATGAAACATTTCGTATATTTATCGCGATGGGAAGGTGGTCTCAACGTCCCCCACTGACCATATCAACCCCCCCCCCCTCCCCCCAAAAAAAAGAAACGCCCCTGACAAATTTTTGCTTTAAATTTTTTTTTTACATTTTGGAGGGTATAAAAGATTCGGCACAGCCGAATTTAACACTCTCACTTGTTTTAATTAAAGTAACATTATTTAAGTACAGTCGAACCCGGTTATAACGAACTCCGAGGGACCAGTAAAAATAGTTCGTTATAAGCGAAGTTCGCTATAAGCGGGTATTTTTTTTATCAACCTAGTTATATTTCCAAAAAAAATAGATCCAATTTTATTTTATTTGATGTTTTTTAGAAAATAATCTACTTATTGAGAAGTAATCAATAAAAATATAAATAAATTCTATGAAAATTATGATATAAACCAAAATATTCCTACCTTTTGTTAGTTTGATAAACATGATTGCCAAACATTAAAAAATATTTACGGGAGTTCGTTATAAAAAGGTAAATATACATGAAATTGTGTTCGTGGGACCATAATAAGCAGTTCGTTTTAACCGAGGATTCGTTATAACCGAGTTCATTATAAAAGAAGTATTTTGTGTGAAAATTGATGCTAAAACGTCGGGACTTTAGAATTAGTTCGTTATAACCGAGAATTCGTTATAACCGAGTTCGTTATAACCGAGTTTGACTGTAATTAAAAAAAATTAAAAGGCTTATTGATGAAATTTTTTTCTATGAATGACATTCATTAATTCTATGAATTTTTTCTACGAATTTAACAAAATCTATGAATAAAATTCTATGAAATATTTCACAATACAATAATGAATTGTTTCATAGATTCTATGAATTTGGTTTTATGAAATTTGTTCATAGATATTATGAACAATAATTCTTTCAGTGTAGTAATCTCAGAAACTAAGAATTTTTTATAAGAAAAATGTCTTAAAATCAGCAGATTTCTCATACACTCAAAATATTTCGTAGACAAAAACAAATGAAAAACATATTTAAAACAAGTGATAAAACATTTGAAAACCAACCCAGTAATTATCCATTTGTTGTAACGACCATCAACATTTATTTTTTTACTGTTAATAACATTTTTTAAAATAAATAACTTAAATAAATGATTGTTGTATTATTTTTACCAACAAATTCAACAAAAACAAGTAAGAGTGTTAAATTCGGCTGTGCCGAATCTTTTATACCCTCCAACATGCAAATAAATAAAAAAAAAAAAAAATTGCAGGGGCGTCTTTTTTTTTTTGGGGGGGGGGGGGGGGGGGTCGGTAGTGGTAATTGGGGGGCACAATTCCTCTCGAATAAGTGTTAAAAAAAATAATTCTTATGCTTTTTGCACTAAAGAAATACAAATTTATCATTATATAAAAAAAAAAAATTATTCCACGCCCATAAAAGGGGGGGGGCGGACCGTAAAACGATTTTTTCTAATTCTGTGGGTCCAAATGCAGGACATTGAACTTCTTGTAGCATTAAAATGTTGGATTTGTTAAACAAAAACACAAAAAATCATGTAAAAATATGGTATTTTTCAGAGGTTTGTTTAGTTCTTCAAGGGGGAACTTTTTTCCCCCTGGTCCGATTTTGCCCATCTCCGAACTTAACCAGCCTATGAATATAAGACATATATGTGCCAAATTTCAGGAGTCTACCACTTTTATTTTGGACTGTATCGTGTCTTCCACAGACGGACGGACAGACGGACAGACGGACGGACGGACGGACGGACAGACGGACATCGCTAGAATGTCTTAGAATCGATCACTGATCAATAATATATATACTTTATGGGGTCCTACACCGATATTTCGATGCGTTACACACGGAATGACAAAGTGAGTATACCCCCATACTGTAGTTGGAGGGTATAAAAAAAATACCTACGAAAACATTGAAAAATTAATGATTTCGTAGGTTATTTCTCCAATTTTTCTATTGAATTTTATTTTAAAAAATTTTTCATAAAATTTTTAGGGAATCGATCCCGCAATCAACTACATATTGGCCAGACACTCTACCCATCGTGCCAAAGTCACTTGATACAAACATGTTTTTATATTTCTATAAAATAATTTTTTGAATTTTTTTTTACAAAAAAAAATAACCAACACAAATAGGTAAAAACTAATGACTTCTCTTTAAAAAATGCCAACAATTAAAAAAAAAATGCCGCAGAGTTTTGTACTCTTGCCCAAAATATTAAATCATGATAATGTTTTATTTATTAAAAAGTTGTTACGAATAAACATCACATATTTCCAAAAAACGATATTTTTTTTCAGAAAAAAATAACTCCAAGAATTTTTTTTTTAACTAAAACTAAATTTAAGTTCAAAATTTTTTTCAAAAATAAACTAATTAAAATTATATTGACTAAAAGGCAAATTAAATTATGTAGAATTTATTTAAAATTAAATGATTTATAAAGAATTAATTGGAAATAAATTAATTCAATAATTGTAATCGAATTATTCACAATATTAGTAATATATATATTTTTTTTTAATTCAACTATGAATTAATTGATTAAATAAACAAGTAAGAAAGTTATAGTCGGTCAAGACCGATCATATGATACCCTACACCAGTGTTTTCCGGAAAATGGGTCCCAAGTCCAAACATGGACCGATTGTATCTGTCTTTTGTTAGATCTTTATTTAGTGTAGAAAACACACACAGATCAATTTTAAGTGGAATTGGTTATTTTTTTTTGTCAATAGAACAATTTAACTGAATATCGGTCGAAATTTTTATATGGGGGACTAAGTCCCAAAATGGCCCAATTATATTCCGATTAGATAAGGTTGCTAAAGTACACGTTTAGCACCTAAAAATAAATTTTTTATCAAATATTTCCATTTTTATGAATTTTGAGGGAATTATGTGAATATCGGGAAGGTGGTTTGTATGGGGACTACCAGAAGGACTGACCCGATTCCTTTGAAATTTGGAATGGTGATTTGTGCATAAATTTGATTACTTGCTGAATTTCAAAGCGATATGTATTATAATACGGTTATTAGAGTCATTGAAGCCGAATCCAAAGGGGGCGTTTGTATGGGGGCTAGGTCTTAACATGGACCGATTTTCTCCAATTTCAATAGGCTTCGTCCTTGGGCCAAAAGATGCTTAAGTTTCAAATTTCAGGTCAATTGATTGAAAATTGCGACCTGTATCGTGCTTAAACCGATAGATGGACAGACGGACGGACGGACGGACAGACGGACGGACGGACGGACATCGCTAAATCGACTCAAAAAGTTATTCTGAGTCGATCGGTATACTTGAAGGTAGGTCTAGGACCAATATTTCGGGTAGTTACAAACATCAGCACAAACTCAATATACCCTGTACCACAGAGTGGTGTAGGGTATAAAAAATAATGTCAACTAATTTTCAAATAGAATTTATTCTTCAAAGGTCTGTTACGACAAGCGCCGCCTGGCTGTCAGTATCGGAAGTTTTATAAGTATTAGTTTTTTGTAGTAGAGATGCGAGAGTGACACGTGATTACGCGTGATCATAAGTTAAATTTACGCATGATTAGAAAAAATATTTTCGTGCGTGAGATTGCGTGGGCACTTTTGGCTTCGTGAGTTTGCGTGATAGTTTTGTGCTGTCTAAAACAGAAAATTAGTAATAAAATCGTCATCATATTGAATTTAAAGCGTAATTAATACAAAATTGTGATTAATAAAAGTTTTTATGATTAATTTTAGGAAATTAAATACCTTTTGTGCAAGAATTTGAAATGAAGTTAAATAAAATTTTGTTTATTTTATTTTCGTGAGTCTTTGTAAGCGTTATTATTTCGTGAGCGTAACAAACATTTTAGTTACTCACGTGAGTGTGCATGAACGTAAGCAAAAAAAAATAATTTTGTGCGTGAGCAATACTTTAATTTCGTGTGCGTGCGTGAGTCAAAATTCACTCACGCGTCCATCTCTATTTTGTAGTATGTATCTATAATATTGTCGAATAACCACAAGCAAGAACATATCACCGTTTATGTTGGGATTTAAATATCATACGGTAGCCTAGCTGAAGTGTGTGAACTCGGAAACAGAGGGTCCGGGGATCGTCCCCATTATCAGGCAACTTACTTTTTTAAATTTTGTTTTTTTTTTAGCTCGTTTATTTTTTTTGTTAAGACCAATTTTTTTTAAACCTTTAAATTTTGTGATTTTTTCTGAATTTATCTGCATTTTTCTGACTAATTTTTTGTATTTTCTTGATTTGTTCTTAGTTTTTAAATTTTTTTTCTGAATATTGAATAAATCCTGCTAGTGTATTTGAGAAATTTCTTGGAGTTATTTTTTTCTGAAAAAAAAATATATTTTTTGGAAATATGTGATGTTAATTCGTAACAACTTTTTATTAAATAAAACATTATCATGATTTAATATTTTGGACAAGAGTACAAAACTCTGCGGCATTTTTAATTTTTTTTTTAAACTTTTTTTTTTAAATGATTAAATTATAAAAAAAAAATAGAATTGTTATATCAAATAACAATATGTAAGCTAAAAAAAAAAAATATAAAAAAAAAGTTGACTTGATCAGTGATTTGATCCCAATATACCCTGCGTGGTAGTCTGACACATTGTTGATATTCGATTTTCAAATATACTGGTTAGTTTTGCGATGTGGTAATATTTTATTAAATTTTATTAAATTTTATTAAATTTGCGATGATGGTAACTAATCTAATTGGAAATGCGATATTTGGTATGGCAATACTGCGTTAATCGAGTAGCGGCGCTAGGTGTCGCTACCAAAATTATGTGTTTTTTTTATTTATTTATTAATTTTAAATTATTGTCGAAGTTTTAGGTTGTAATAAAATGAAAACTGTAATTCTCATTTTCTTTTTTGTTTAATCGTTAGCTTATATAGTCAAACTGAGGTGGCGTCCTGCAACTTTTTTAAAATTAGACCCCAGCCTAAAAACATTATCATGTTAAAATTTAAAAATCTCCCAAACTACTCATCGGCCATTAAAAATATTTTCACCTCAAATTTGTTGAACAGTGTAAACATTTAGCTTCTTTTGCAGCATAATAATTAAAAAAATTTATCAATATTTTACATTTTAATATTAAAATTTTTTTTAAAATATTACTACAAGAACTTTTTATACTTTTCAAACAAAAAAGTTTTAAGTACTTGTCGCTTAGTTATTTTCAAAGCATTGTTACACTATTAATTAAAATCAGTAAGAAAAGTTAACTTTATTACTACAATACATTTTAAAATTAAATAACCCAGCAAAAACTTTCATTATCATGTAATTAACTTTTAATGCCCAACAGGAAAAGTATATTTCTTGATCTTTAATCACTAATCCCTAAAATCTATCATTAAACTATCTCAAAAAACGTATCTTGTTTGTGATTGGAGACAATGGGACATAAACAATTTTTTCCAAGTCTCAAACAAAATTTAAAAAGTCCCAGACACATATAAAATTATGACGGTAGATTCCACTTCAAAAGACATTTGTTGTTTAGGCGTTCACTACATTTTACGGTAAAACCAAGCAAAAATTGTTATTAAAAACCACAAAAAACGATAAAAACAACTTCAAATTACCGTTGTTTTTACTGTAATTCAAATGTGCGGAATTTTTTTATTAACAAAAAAAAAAACTTCTAGACGTAGATAGGGTTAAAATTGTTTGGAGATGATGCATCTGACACTTTCAACTCGTTCAACACATACGTTTTTCTAGTTATTTTTATAAACTAAAAGTTAGCTATTTTAGGTATTTATTTTTTATACTACAAAAAATTGTTTGAGATTTTTCATACAAAAACAACTGAAATTGTGGTTGAAAACAAAAACTACTAATTACTACACAAACTACCGTCATGTAGTTTTAACATGATAATGTTTTTAGGCTGGGGTCTAATTTTAAAAAAGTTGCAGGACGCCACCTCAGTTTGACTATATAAGCTAACGATTACACAAAAAAGAAAATGAGAATTACAGTTTTCATTTTATTACAACCTTAAACTTCGACAATAATTTTAAATTAATAAATAAAATAAAAAAACACAGTTTTGGTAGCGACACCTAGCGCCGCTACTCGATAAGCGCAGTATTGCCATACCAAATATCGCATTTCCAATTAGATTAGTTACCATCATCGCAAATTTTTTCCAATAAAATATTACCACATCGCAAAACTAACCAGTATATTTGAAAATATAATATCTACAAGCAAGAGAAGCATAACAAGCGCCGCCTGGCTGTCAGTATCGGAAATTTTACAAGTATTCGTTTTCTTTAGTAGAGATGCGAGCGTGTCACGTGATTACCCGTGATCATGAGTGAAATTTACGCTTGATTAGAAAAAAATGTTCGTGCGTGAGTAATTTTGGCTTCGTCAGTTTGCGTGATTGTTGTGCGCTGTCGAAAACAGAAAACTAGTGGGAAAATCGTAATTTTATTGAATTTAAAGGGTAACTAATACAAAATTGTGATTAACTGGCCTATTCACAGTTATGACTCGTTATGACTAATTTTATTATTTACAAACTTCATGTTCCCTGTGTTTGTTGTAAACACAATCATAAAAAGTCTCAAAATTTAAAATTATTTGTCAACTTTGAGACAATGTGGGTAGCAGGTCTTCATTTTTTTGAAATTTTCAAACAAAATTTGATTTATTTTATGATTGTTTATAAAAACCACAGGGAAAAAATTGAGTTATGATTGAGTTTGACTTTTTTTGTGAATAGGCACCTAAAATAGGCTTTTGTGATTAATTTTAGGAAATTAAATACCTTTTGTGCAAGAATTTGAAATAAAGTCAAATAAAATTTTGTATATTTTATTTTCGTGAGTCTTTGTAAGCGTGATTATTTTGTGAGCGTGACAAAAATTTTAGCTACTCACGTGAGCGTGCGTAAACGTAAGCAGAAAAAACTATTTTGTAAGTGAGCAATACTTTTATTTCGTGTGCGTGAGTAAGTCAAAATTCACTCACGCGCCCATCTCCATTTTGTAGTATGTATCTATAATATTGTCGGATAACCACAAGCAAGCACATAACACTGTTTATGTGTGCATATAAATATTATGCGGTAGCCTAGCTGAAGTGTGCCAGACTCGGAAACAGTGGGTCCGGGGATCGTCTCCGTGATCAGTCAACTTATTTCTTTTAAATTTCGTTTTTTTAGCTTATTTTTTTTTTTTTTGTTAAGACCAAATTTTTTTTTAAACCTTTATACTTTTTTTTTATTAAATTATAAAAAAAGTTAGAAAAAGGTATTGTTTTAAGTATTGGGGATTGTTACGTATAATTTAAAATTAAAAGACTATTTGATTTGAATAAAAAACAGGAATAAATAAAAGCTTATTAAAATAATAAAAAAAAATAATTAGAATCTTATAAATGTTAAAATGTTATATATTCAGGTTTCTCTAAATTTTCCAGTAGTTTTTGTTTTAAATTTTGTGATTTTTCTGAATTTATCTGAATTTTTTGACTAATTTTTTGTTTTGTCTGGATTTGTTTCTTAGTTTTTAATTTTTTTTCTGAATATTGAATAAATCCTGCAAGTGTATTTAAGAAATTTTCTGAGAAAATATCGTTTTTGGAAATATGTGATGTTTATTCGTAACAACTTTTTATTAAATAAAACATTATCATGATTTAATATTTTGGGCAAGAGTACAAAACTCTGCGGCATTTTTTTTTTGATTTTTTCTGTAAGTACAGATCGAGCACGGGCTCTAATTATATTTGTTATAAGGGTTCAAGTTGAAAAAATGCAGAAGAAAAATTGAATTTCCAAAAATTATAGACATTTCTGGTATTTCCTATACCGGTTTCAAACACCCCAGTTAGTGTCATCTTCAGTAGGATTTTAAATGTCGGTTTGTCTTGTTAATGAAAACTGTTTTTATACCCTCCACTTAGTGATAGAGGGTATATATAAGTTTGTCATTCTGTTTGTAACTCATCGAAATATCGATCTGGGACCCCATAAAGTATACTTATATTAGGGATATAACCAAAATAGGAACCTATCATAATCGTATTGGCAATTTTATACTGATAACAAAAAACGTTATCCGGGGACATTTTGGTCCAAAAACCTTCGGCACCGATTGCAATTTCTAAAACACCATAAATTTAAATTTTTTATGTTTTATGGTTGGATTCCTTCCCATCCACAGTTTTTTGGCTTTTTGTCGTTTTACAACAAAAATAAAACAATAACAAATTCATAAAATGGTTTTCGACACTAGAAATACGGGTTTTCCGAATAATAAAAAAAAATATTAGCGAAAACTTCATCGCGATCGGTGCCGAACCTTTTTTAACATTCGCGAAAAAAAGAACACACATTTCTTCTTGATTTTTCATGTACTTTCTAAATATGATAGGTCCTTTTTTATATTTGCAAAAAAACGCAAATGGTTATATCCCTAGTATATATATTCATGATGCCCGATCGATTTTAAGACATTCTAGCGATGTCCCTCTGTCCGTCTGTCTGTGGAAAATGCTGTCGCGGACAAAATATTGCACAGAGATGACTGAAACTTAACATATTTATTGGAAGTTCTCCCGAGAAGTTTGGTATTGCATTTGAGCGATATCGGTTCAGCGGTTCAAAAGTTATAAACGAAAATATAAGCACACCTCAAAAATTTCAGTACATTCAACATAACCTAAAAATACAAAATGCTTTAATTGGGCTTCTGGTTGGCATATGTGAACATAATTGAACACCAAATGGTATTTAAACAAGTACGAACATATTTTTTTGACAAAAAAAGAAAAAAATCGCGGATTTTTTTTACTAAAATTTTTTTTCGCGGAAATTTAAAAAAAAAAAAAAAAAAATTTCAAAAGTAATTTCCCTTTAAATAAAGTTTTTTGCAATAATCTTTTTGAAATTGTGGAGGGTATCACTACATTCGGCAAGGCCGAATTTAACTTTTTTACTTGTTTATATATGTGAATATTTATAGTTTCTACAGAATAAATTTTGACAGTTTCCAACACTACAATTCTATTTCTAGCAATCTCAACCTCACCTCATACTTTCTTTCAACTATTTTGTCTCTTACATTATTTCGCAAGGGTTACCAACATGATCTGGGATTGCAGACACAAATGAAGGAATTTGCATTTTCTGTTTCGGAGACGTGCCTAATGGCGACATATTTTGTCAGTAATTTTATTTGATTTTTTCTGTAAGTACAGATCGAGCACGGGCTCTAATTATATTTGTTATAAGGGTTCAATGTAGTAACTACAATAGTTTTCTAAGTGTTCTGCAGAAAAATATTTCATTAAAAATGATTTAAGAAAAAAAAAATCATAAATTTAAAAAAAAAAATTTGAAAACATTTTTAACGATTTTTTTTTTTGGAAATTTTCCAATTCCCGGACAAAAAATTTTTGTTGTAATTTTTTTGTGTTTTGGGATAATAAGTATTTAAAAGAAAAAAAAATTTAAAAATTTTCTAAGTTCGAAAATATTCTTTCTTAGTAAAAAATTCTTAAAAACGATTTACGGATTTTTTTTTAAATAAAATTAATGAAAATTATTAATGCGCAATGCACCCCGTAGTGATAATTTCAATACAATTTATTGTTGTAACCACAAAAAAATTACACAAAAATTTTGGCAACGCGGTGCGTTAAATTTTGCAAAATAAGGGGGTAAATAAAACAAATTAAACAGAAATACTCGTATTGTTTAAAAATTTAAGTAATTTTTCTTATGCATAGATTGTATATTATTTTCATTTTAGACAATTTTTGTATCATTTATTATAACCAGAGAAAGGAAGTTCTTCCTTATATACAAATCGCTCATTTACTTGTATAACGTCATAACTCAAAAAACACGATTTTTGAGAAAATGCTGTACACTCAAAACAAAAAAAAACTGTAAAGTTAGCAAAAAAAGCTTGTAAACCTACAAGAAAATTTGCTGATTTTGAACCCACAATTTTTTTGCTAAAGTTAGCAAAAACGTTTTGCTAAAAATTAATTAACTGAAATTTTTTTATTTCAACTTAGTTCATACACATTTGGAGACCCCATTGGGTTCGGACCCGGTAGGTCCAGACCCCGATGGGCCTAGACCGAGTTGGGTTCCTTCAAAATCGTCATAGTTTTTGATCCAAAATTTGTGTCCGTTTCGCTCTACCTTGCTTAATTTTTGAGATACGTGATTTTAGGGGACCACCGGGGTTTTTAGAATTACAAAACTCGATAACTTTAAAAATATTACTCGGAGAGCTTTTGATTATGTTTCGGTCTTGTTCTACGTGTTGAGAGCTACAAAAATGCTTTTGGACTTTTTGTTGTGTCGGCAATATTTACCGAGATATGAGCATTTTAAAATTTTCGGGAATGCTAACTTTTTTGGATCCAAAGTTAGGGCCCATTAGGGTCCACACATGTGAAGTGGACCGGCGATACTATGGAGAGCCCGAGAACCAAAAATGGCCTCCATTTTGCTCTATCTGGCTTAGTTTCCGAGATAGCGCCATTTTAAGTTTTCTGAAAATAAAAAAAAATTTACCATTTATTTTGCTAATATTAGCAAAAAATCTTGTAAAAATGTTGTCAACTCAATTTCAAATTTAGCAAAAGAAATTAGTTCAAAGTTTGTTTAAAATTGCTAATGTGCTAAATGAAGTTTACAAGAATTTTTTGCTATCATGCTAATCTCAACTAAAAATTTGCTAAAAGTTAGCTAACTAGCGTTAGCAAAAAAAAATTAGTAAATCTACTAACGTATTTTTTTGAGTGTAGGATTATTTGTTATATCATGCTTTAAATTGTGTCAAAAATTCAAGTTAATATCTTTAAAACTCACCGTTTGACAGGAGAACACGCCATTATTACATATTCAATGTGCCGGCCTTTTTTAATGGAAAACCAGTTTCAATTGTAAACTTTAAACTCAATTTCTACAAAATCGATTTTTGAGTTATGACGCACTGAAAGAATTTTGTTCATTACGGCTAGCCGCGGCTATGAAAACGTACATTGATTCTATGAAAAAAATTGTTAGAAGTCAGCCAATGATGTCCTTCATAGAATCTATGAAACAAATTCATAGGCACCAGAAACCTATGAAAAAATGTTATAAAACTATGTGTTAGTTGACGAGATTTTCCTCCTTTGGTGGCGCTGCTAGCTATGGCGTCAACAATAACCACTTCAGCCGGTAGGTCTTGGGTTCAAGCACCGGCCAGGGCAGCAATGACGTTTTTTTATTTTATTTTATTTTTTATTAATATTTTTTTAATGTAGTTATTTAACTATTTTAACTATTGTAACATTATTTTAATTATGAAAATATTAAAATGCATATTGATGACATTTTCTTCTATGAATGACATTCATTATTTCTATGAATTTTTTCTATGAATTTAATAAAATCTATGAATAAAATTCTATGAAATATTTCAATGAATATTCATTCATTATAAGGTTCAAGTTGAAAAAATGCAGAAGAAAAATTGATTTCTAAAAATTATAGACATTTCTGGTATTTCCTATACCGGTTTCAAACACCCCAGTTAGTGTCATCATCAGTAGGATTTTAAATGTCGGTTTGTCTTGTTAATGAAAACTGTTTTTTATATATGTGAATATTTATAGTTTCTACAGAATAAATTTTGACAGTTTCCAACACTACAATTCTATTTCTAGCAATCTCAACCTCACTTCATACTTTCTTTCAACTTTTTTGTCTCTTACATTATTTCGCAAGGGTTCAATTTTTTCAATTTTCATCCAGCCAATGAATTGTTTCATAGATTCTATGAATTTGGTATTATGAAATTTTTTCATAGATATTATGAACAATAATTCTATCAGTGCGTTATAAAATTTATATTTGTACTAAAATCTCTATCGTTCAATTTTACAACATAACAGAAATTTTACTGCATTTTTACTGATTCTGTTTGCTGAATTTGAAAATATTTGTCAAAATATTTTTAGTAGATTATTTTTAATTATACAGAAATGTATAATATTTTCTAAGGTTTTTTTTTCAAACTGCTAATTTTTTTGTTTATTATGCAATCAAAACGATATTTTTAAACATATTTTTTAACATATTTTTTTTTAGCAGATTATTCGTAATTACAGAAGTAGTTTGCTGTCATCATTTTTTCAAGAAAACTTTCTTAAGTTTTTTTCTTCGAAGTGTTATTTTTTTTTTGTTTTTTTATACTATTAAAATGATTGAGACTAACAACACTGTGCTCGCATTTGACACTTTTTTTAACAAGCTGGGCAGCCTAATGGTGAAGTTAATTCAAGTTCGCAGAATTCAATGGTGCTAGCTGTTTTTCAAAGTTAGCGGTCATATTCGCGATTTAAAATTTTGATGCTCAATTACAATTTAAACGCTGTTTTTAAGGATCTTACAATAATTTTGAAATTTAAACTCATTCAAATCTGTTGAATTAACACAACAAACCATGATACTGTTTCTTTTTTGCGAAAAATATTTTTGTTAGCGAAAAATTCGTATTTATCGTGAAAAATTTAATACAGTTTTTTTTTTGTTTGATTAAAATTTACTACACCCATCTGGTAAAGCATGTTCGCGTATATTAAATCTGTTGTAATTTCATTTTTTTTTTTTCAAAGTAATCGTTTGTATCAGCCAAAACCGCGATAACATTTTTTTTATTTTCAAGTAAAAAAACAAGGTTTTTATACCATTGTTTAGAAAATTTTTTAATTTCTATCATCTTAACTCTATTAAATGCACAAAAAGTAAGATAGCACTCTAAATTTTATTCGCTGAAATTTTTTTCGCGAAATTTTTTTTCGCAATTTTTTTTTATTTTGATATTAAATTATGAAAGTATGTAGAATACGATAAATAACAAAAACAAAATTTTAAAACAAAAATTGCGGAAAACTTTTCGCGGAATTTTTTTATGCTAAGAAAACAATGCATTTTCTAATATTTTTATTAAAAAATGATAACAAAAGCAAAGACAAAAAAAAAAAAATTTTTTTCTCGTACTTTAGCATTACAATTTTAAATCGCGAATAATTCGAATACGAGCTTTAACTTCGAAAAACGGCTAGCACCATTGAATTCACCGTACCCGAATTAGCTTTACCAGCAAGATGCCCAGCTTGGTAATTTTTGCGACTCAGTAGATTACACCGTCCGACACACTTTTGTACACATGGACCAGACCAAAAAATTCTGAAGGATGGGATGAAAATAAAATACACGTGTCTCCCAGTTTTTCTAGATCATTTCGCGTTGTCGCGAAAAACGCCAATGAAAAATGTTGTGTGTGTGAAATACGTCGAAAAATTTATTAAATCTACTTGTGAGGTAAATAATGTTAAAACATGTCTTTACACTCAAAAAAAACTGTAATATTAGCAAAAAAAAGCTTGTAAACCTACAAGAAAATTTGCTGATTTTGAACCCACAATTTTTTTGCTAAAGTAAGCAAAAATGTTTTGCCAAAAATTAGTTAAAACTGATTTTTTTTTATTTTAACATAGTTCAAACCCCGATGGGCCTAGACTAGAGCTGCAAAACTATCGATGGTACTATCGATAGTATCGATAGTTTTTTTTGAAATGGACTATCGATAGTTTTTACCCGATAGCGATACTATCGCAGAAAAAACATTACCCTCATATAGATTGCCATTTGATGAAAAAATAATCAAAAAGTGAACAGTTTGTAAATTCTTTATATTATTTTGGAAAAATCTTACGTTTTAAAGTATAAAGACAATGAGCGTGTTCAGCAGAGAAACCTGCTACTCAACAGTTGAGATGTAGCATATTCTGATTAGTTGACTCTGCTGAACGCATTTTTTTATGAATGTTTTAAAATTTTCAAATAAATTTTTGGACTTTTATATTTTTATTTATTTTTTCTGTGGAAAATACTTTTTTACGATTTTTTTGTTTATTTCCTTTAATTAGATCAACAAAAAAATAAATAATTTCAATAAAACAACTTATTTATCCGATTGTGATCAAATGTAGCATAATTTTTATACGCTACCAGTGATGAGAAGCGCTCACTCAACATGTTGACTGAAATGTCAAAAATTAAATCGTTCAGCAGAATGTTGAGGAACAGTTGAGTAGCAGCTTTCTCTGCTGAACGCCATCAATGATAGTAATCTCATGTGAATATTATTGCGAAATAAAAGGTCTGGACAGAACAAGCAAGGCACAGTGGAAGATCGCCGTAGTTAGTTAAAATAGACTGGAGTGGCATTGAACGGCAAAAACTATCATTTATGTGTCCAGAAGTACCCAGTTTTAATGGAAAACAACGTAATTTAATGCAAAAACTTACAATTCTTTAAAATAACCGATACTATCGATAGTATCGATAGTTTAAAAACAAACTATCGAAAATATCGAATGGGACGACTATCGATTGTTTTGCAGCTCTAGCCTAGACCTAGTTGGGTTCCTTAAAAATCGTCATAGTTTTTGTTCCAAAATTTGTGTCCGTTTTGCTCTACCTTGCTCTAAACTGGGGTTTTGAGAATTAAAAAACTCGATAGCTTCAAAAATATTACTCGGAGAGCTTTTGGATATTTTGCGGTCTTGTTCTACGTGTTGAGAGCTAAAAAATGCTTTTGGACTTTTTGTTGTGTCGGCAATATTTACCGAGATATGAGCATTTTAAAATTTTCGGGAATGTTAACATTTTTGGATCAAAAGTTAGGACCCATTAGGGTTCATGTGTCACATGTGAAGAGCACCGGCGATACTACGGCGTGCCCGAGAACCAAAAATGGCCTCCCTTTTGCTCCATCTGCCTTAGTTTCCGAAATAGCGCCATTTTAATTTTTCTCAAAAAAAAAAAAATTACAATTTATTTTTGCTAATATTAGCAAAAAAGCTTGTAAAAATTTGGTCAACTCAATTTTAAATTTAGCAAAAAAAAAAAATAGTTCAAATTTTGTTTGAAATTGCTTATGCGCTAAATGAAGTTTACAAGATATTTTTGCTAACATGGTAATCTCAACAAAAAATTTGCTAAAAGTTAGCTAACCAGCGTTAGCAAAAAAAAAAAAATAGTAAATCTACTATTGTATTATTTTGAGTGTAGTGAAATTTAAGGACGGTTCTTTTCGTAGAATATATTAACCCTCTATCTCCCATTTTTAGGGGTCATTTTTGTCCGCATTTCAAATGCTTTCCTAGAAAACCATTAAATCGTGCATTTAAAGGGTTAAAATGTTATACAAAAATGTTCTTCATCAAATTTCACTAGGAGTTGTCAAAGGCCAATAATTTGTGCAAAATGCTCAAAACAGTAAAATTGTAAAGTATCTTTGGTGAAACACAATTTAAAAAAATATGATACTTTACAATTTTACTTTTCTAAGCATTTTGCTAACATCTTACGAATTTTTGGCCTTTGACGACAACCCCTAGTGAAATTTGATACAAAACATTTTTGTGGAACATTTTAACCCTTTAAACGCACGATTAAATGGTTTTCTAGGAGAGTATTTGAAATAAGGACAAAAATTAACCCTAAAAATTGCAGATAGAGGGTTAATGTATTCCAAAAAAACGCGAATTGATTTGAAAAACCTGAGAGACACGGGAATGTTATTTTTATAACCACTCTCTGACTAGAGTGAATTTTTTCTATAGTGCGATTTTTTTTTTTTACATTTTTCACTAAAATGCGAATTGATCTAGAAAAACTGGAAGACTCTGGTATTTTATTTTCGGCCGTACTCTCAGAGTTTTTAGTCCTGTTCAAGTGTACAGCCAAAATTTAAAATTTTTAGGACGGTGTTATATTGTGAATTTTCCAGAAACATTTTTTTCTTATTTTTTTTTGTTAAGCTTAAATTAAATTAAAAAAAAAAAGGTTTCCACTTATTGTTTCTGTAAAGACAGTCGAGCTCAGGCTCTAATTATAATTATGTATTATAATTTTTTGATTTGTTATACAGTGAGCGTCAAAAGAAAGTGTACAGGTCTAAAATAGATGTAATTTCTTAACGAAAAAGTTGACAATAAAACCCCTTATTATTATCAATCGACTTTCATTTAAAAACATTCTATAAGGGAAATTTTCAAAGCTTTAATTTAAGCTTGATAGCGTCCAGATTAAGGAAATATTAAATGAGATACAAGGGTCAAGCTGAAAAATTAAATTTTCTGTAGACATTTTTTAGAAAAATTTTAAAAAATATTTCTAAGTTGATTTTTTTCAAGTTCAAACATTAAAAATTTAAGAAATAGCACAATGGTTTAAATTCAGTTATCAGCTCATTTTTCCAATGACCCAAACAAAAACCAAAATTTTAATGCAGTAAAAAAATATGCATTTTTTTGACCTCCAATTCTTTTGACCACCAATCTTTTTTAAACAAAGAAAAGTTTTAATTATTTTCATATCTCTTTACTATACACTTAGATGTACTTAAATTAGTAAACAATGAAATCTTTTCTTTGTTTACAAAAAATTGGTGGTCAAAAGCGTAGGTCAAAAAAATGCATATTTTTTACTGCATTTAAAAAATTTTGATTTTTGTTTGGGTCGTTAGAAAATGAGTTGATATTTGAATTTAAACAACATTACTATTTTTTAAATTTTTTATGTTTGAACTTGAAACACATAAAATTAGAAATATTTTTTACAGATTTTTTAAAAAGCGTCTGCAAAAATTTTCAATTTCCAGCGCGCCCCCGTATCTCATTTAATATTTGGTCAATCTGGACTCTATTAAGCTTACATTAAAGCTTGGAAACTTTTATTTATAGCGTGTTTTTAAATGAGAGTCGATTGATAATAGAGATGGGCACATGAGCAGATTAGAGCGTGATTCACGCGTGATCACGCGAGTTACATATAACCAAATATACCGACTGTATGGTTGTGCAAATATGCACAATCATACACTCTGTCATTTGTTTGTATGTCAAAGCAACTTGATAGTTTTGTTATTGTGTTATTGTCACAATATCAGTACTATGGGAATGCTTAACATACATATATAATAATGTAGAAATAAGTTTATGCTGAATTGCAGATTAGCTGCAGTTCTTTACCTTTAAGATATTTATAAGAATTAAAATTAGGAAAAATAAATAAAGTCAGTTTTTAAAAACCACCAAAACAACCAAGTTGTTTAATTAACATAAGTCGCGTCAGTGTGACTGAATTCAATTTAAATCACGTGATTGTAAGTGAGTGTGAGTGGAGAAAAAAAATGCGTGAGTGAGTGTGCGTGAGCAAGATTTTTTCGTGAGTTAGTGTGCGTGAGTAGATTTTTTTGCGTGAGTTTGCGTGATTTATTTACTTTAAAACTTCCTTTTGTACCAAAAAAGCAACAAAAAAATTGGAAAATTTGGCATAATTTAAGATTTCGTCATAAAAAAAGCAAAAAAACATTTGAAATTTCGCTTTAAATTTTGCTGAAAATTTTGAAAGATTTTTGAAATTTTAATTTATGATTTTTTTTTTTGGTATTAATAACAGTTTCGTAAGTGTGAGTCAACGTGAGTGTGAAGCTTGCGTGACTGCACGTGAGTGTGAGTTGTATTAAATTTACTCAAGTGATTGTGAGTGAGTGTGAGTAGAAAAAATATGGTCATGATTGAGTGTGCGTGATTCAAAAATTCCTGGCGTGAGCGTGAGTGAGTGTGAGTCAAAAATCACTCACGCGCCCATCTCTAATTGATAATAATAAGGGGTTTTATTGTCATCTTTGTCGTTAACGAATTAAATCAATTTAAGACCTGTACACTTTCTTTTGACGCTCACAGTATATGGTTTTGAATTGAGAAAAGTGTGAAAGAAAAATTGTTAATTTTTCTAAAAATTTAAGACATCCTGGTTTGTTTCTTACTAGTTTCATATTATCCAGTTATAATAATCTTCAGAAAAACTTTTAATGTCAAATTCATTCAGTTAATAGTCAATAGTACTCTATATGTGAAAATTATTAACAGATCGCAACCGACAAGGATTGAACCCATCATCTGTAATACTTTGCTATTAACTGCTTGTAACGTACAATCACTCTAGAGTCTAGACCGATACGCCAAGTAGGCTGTTAAGCAAGTATCAACTAAATCATGATTTTCAATTCGTGTTTGGCTGTTGCTGTTGTTTTTTCTAACAGAAGAGTTGTTTTTGTAATTTGTGTAAATCAATTCTATTTTTAGTAATCATTATTCTTCTTCCTCTCCTTCATCAATTCTGATCTAAGTACTTATTTTGCAACAATATTAAAGTTTTCATTAAAACAAATTTTCGCAAAACAAAAATTTTCTAGAAAATGATTTCTCTGCTGTTTTGACAGATTTCTCTGCTGATGTCATCTATATATTCATGACAGATTTTCAGCAAACCGTGTCTGCAAAAATCTGCAGATTTCTCATATGGCTCAAACGGGTGTATTGTCAGCAGATTTTTCTGCTGATTGGATAGAACATTTATTTTTAGTGCACATGCAAACAATGATTTTTAGTGTATGAAGTTCCTTGCCCTGATTATAACAGATCATTTGTTTTGAAAAATAAAGCTGACGTATTGTTACATTCATTTCAAATAAATTTTTACTTATTTTTTTTTTTGTTTGTTTTTTCTAGAATAACTGTATGTGATAGCAGCAATTGTTCTCTGTAACATATGAATTATATGCAATAGAGTGGGCAGAAAATTATGAAAAAATCTGAGGAAATTGCAACAGCCTGTTTTATTTTCCTAAAATTTAGAATTTATCTTTCTTTTATTTCAATTTACTTTAAATTTATGTATTCAGCTTACTCGCATATATGCAACATATGGATTATTTTTCAAGTTATAAGTAATTTTTTTACAATTGCGACCAGTATATCATTTTCATTTATCCTTAGAGAGAGAAAAAAACAAAATTCTTTTGCAATATTCGACATCATTTTCCTAATGGCAATGGAACTTGTAACATAACATAGTGCTTGCTGAAGTGATTGTGGCTGAGGCAGCAGTTGTGCAGCAGTAATATGAGCACCATATTGTAAGTAGGTTTATTTTTTTTTTTTTTGCAATATCAAAATAAATGATGCTTCTGTGGAAATATTATACATTTTTTCCATTTTCACGGTACAGTAGATAACAAAATTTAATTGAATGCATCTCTCTCGAATTTGGTAATAAAAAAATGGTACAAAATCTGCAGGAAAAATGTTTCAGAATCTTAGACTTATCCTTTATTGACGAAATGTTCCAAAATCTGAGAGTTTTTTTCTTAGGAAAACTATTTAAGAATTTTAAACTTTTCGAATGTGGGAAAAATGTTTTAAATTTTTAGAAAATCCTTTGTTTTTTTTCGCGGAAAAAAATTTTCCGATAATTTTTTTTTAATTTTGTTTTTAATTTTCATAAATAAATATTTAAATAAAAAATTTTGAAAAAAAATTCGCGAAAAAAAATTTCGCGAAAAAAAATTCCGCGAATAAATTCTTTTTTTGTATATTCAATAGAGTTTATATGATAGAAATTAAGAAATTGTCAAAATAATATAAAAATTTGTTTTCTTTACTTAAAAAAAAAATTAATCGCGAATATCGCTAATACATACGCTAACTTTAAAAGACTTGATATAACAAAATTATTTAGTGTACACGAACTAGCTTTACGAGATGGCTGTCGTAAATTCAAATCAAACTGAAAATATTTGTATTGAACCAATTTTTTCACGAAAATAAAGATTTTTCGCGAACAAAAAATGTATTTCGCAAAAAAATTCACGGTATTATGGGTTTTAAGTTAGTTTAACAGACTTGAATGGTTTTAAATTTTAAAATTATCGCAAAAGTTAAAAAATATTGTTTTTATTGTACTTGAGCGTCAAAATTTTTAATCGCGAATACGAGAGCTAACTTCGAAAAACGGCTAGCACCATTGAATTCAGTGTACTCGAATTAACTGTACCAGTAGGGTGCCCTGTGTTATTAGTCTCAATCGTTTTAATTGTATAAAAAACGAAAAAAAATAATACTTTGAAAAAAAACTTAAGAAAGTTTTCTTGAAAAAAGGATGAAAGCTAACTATTTCTATAAAATTACAAAATAATCTTAAAAGTATTTTGAAAAATATGTTAATAACACTGTGCTACAGTGAAAAAATACTTCTGATGTGACATAGTATAGTTTGTTGGTCTTGTTGAGTAGACCACGAAAATGCCTTTCTCACTAAACCTATTGTAATTCAGAAAATTTTCAACCGATTTTAAATTTTTTAACTGTTTTTGATAGAAGAAGGATGGAGCTTTTTATGTGTGTGCATTGGTCTATACATATAAGAAAGATAAGTATTGATTTTTTCAACAATATCTAATTTTTTTGTTATTTTTTGAAAATTTTTCGAGTTTATCGATTTTTTTCTGCTATAGTTCGTTTAACAACCTTTATATTTATAAACGTATTTTTAAAGAAAATTTGATTCTGAATACGATAAGCTTTATTCTGAAGAAATCGGATAACAATTGACAGAGTTGTGATAATTTTTCTAAAAAAGAAAATTAAGATTTTGCAGGAAATCGCCGTTCAGACATCCCAGGCAAAAAAATAATTTTATCATAAGAGGTCATGTACAAAATTTTTAAAGGTTTTTGGCGCTCTGAATCCGAATCTGGTCTTTAAATTGCTCTAGTTCGTCAGATTTTTGAGATATTTAACATAAATTGATATATCAAAAACTTAATAAGATAGCGCGATTTCAAGGTCAAATTCGAATTCAGGAGGTCAAAAAACTTTAAAATAATAATACGCGATCCCTTAGTATGTTCGTTTATTTTTATATTTTTTTTGTCTGGGTTATCCGAACGGCAATTTCAAGCAAAATCTTAATTTTCTTTTTTAGAAAAATTATCACAACTCTGTCAATTGTTATCCGATTTTTTCGGCATAAAGCTCATCGTATTCACAATTAAATTTTCGTTAAGCATACGTTTATAAATGTAAATGTTGTTGAACGAACTATAACAGAAAAAAATCGATAAACTCAAAAAATTTTCAAAAATAACAAAAAATTAGATATTGTTGAAAAAATCAATACATATCTTTTTTATGTGTATAGACCAATTAACACACATGAAAAGCCCTTTTCTTCTTCTATTCAAAACAGTTGAAAAATTGAAAATCGGTTGAAAAATGTTTAAGTTACACGTGGTTTAGTGAGAAAAGTCCCAAAAAATCGTTTTTTGACAATAACTTTAAAATTTGAGGGTGTCTGGCAAGTTTGATGGGCATTTTTGTGATCTTTTCGACGAGACCTACAACATTAACCCATTCCTGCATAATGGGTATTTAAATACCCAAAAAAGTGTTGATACTTAAAAAAATTAAGCGGGAGCTAGATGGAAGATATCGGGCTAATTCTTTTTTCATAAAAAAGAGAAGAGATCGGGCTAAATGTTAACATTTAACAAGATTTTTTTTTGTTTTGTTTAACTTTTGTTTTTCACTGACAAAAATCGAAGATTTTTCTTAATCGAAAATACTCAGGAAAAGTGCACCTAAAACGTGATGTGGGGGGGGTAAAGACAATTTTGGTTTCACGAAAATTTATTGGAGTTATTCTGACACCCAATAGAAACTTTTTAGACCCCTTTCAGCTCAAACAAAAAATAAAATTAAAAAATTACACGGCCTAATACCCATGTCATATCTCAGGTTGGAGCTGAGGTAAATTTTTTTTTATTTTTTCTAGCAACTCTGTGGTGTTCCAGGTACACATGTCAAAATTTCATCAAAATCGTACGAGCCGATCTATGGGCAGGCAGTAATGGGTTAGCTACCTCATTTTAAAAGTATATTTGATTTTGTGTTTTTTGTTGCACAGTGTAATTATCGTTTTGATTGCATAAAAAAACAAACAAAAAAACTAAAACTAGAAAATTGGCTTCAAAAAAGAATGACAGCAAACTATTTCTGTATAATTAAAACAAAAAATCTGCTAAATATACAGTGACTCGCAGCTTATTTCGTGTGTTAGATATCAGTTAGCAATCCATTTAAGACAAAGGTAACAATTATACACCTAATTATTATCAAACGAGAAATTTTGTTAAAAGTGCTGTGAAGGTAATTTATCGAGCTTTAATTTAAGCTTAATGGCGTCCAGATTGAGTAATTACTAAACGTGCTACGAGGGTCGAAATGGAAATTGAAATTATTGACAGGCGTTTTTTAAAAAAAATCTTAAAAATACTTTTAGGTCGATTTTTCCCAAGATCAAACATTAAAAATTTAAAGAATAGTCCAATAAAATATATTCATTTATCAAGTAATTTTTCCAATGACCCAAACAAAAATCAAAATTTTTAAAATGCAGTCGAAGAAATCCGAATTTTTTGACATCCAATTCTTTTGACCACCAATTTTTTGTAAACAAAGGAAATGTATAATTATTTTCATATCTCATGACTAGGGCAAGTACTTTCATGAAAATGCATATTTTTACTCAGCATTGTAAACATAATATTAATTAAATATCTATCCGAATCAAGGAATTTGCAATAAAATGGCATTGATTTGTAGTTGCATATTTTTGCATATTTTGGTATAAATGCATATTTTTGCATATTTTCATATAAATTGGACTTTTTTTAAATTTTATCAATATTTTTTCAAAACTTGCTTAGGAAAATTCAAGAATCCTATCCCCTATTTCGTATTGAAAAATATATTTATTTTAGAAATCATATTCTGATGCGTTTTATATAGAAAATTGAGTGTGGAAGTATAATTTTTAGATTCTGGCAAATGTTTCCTATTTAAAATGTTCCTATTTTACTAATCGTAAAGAAATAATTTTTGAATTTAAGATTTTATTATAGAAAAATTGCGTTTTTACTTTGCTTAGAGTTAGGGTGGGATCTTTTGTCTTTGAGTTAATTTTTCGACTTGAAAATTGGAAAATTCCGAAAAAAGTGAAATTTTTTTTAAAAAATAAATATTTTTTTTAGAAAAATAGGACAACAAGTTTTTTAAAATAACTTGTTCTAGAAAAATATTGTATTTTTTTTTATAAAATTTTTTACTTCTGAAATACTCAGTGAATCATAGAAAAAACTTCTCAAGTAAAAAAATATTTTACTAATTAAAAATTCTTTCCACTCAAAAAAACATTTTTAAGAATTGTCAACGGCCTTAAAGTATTTGACAAATCCTAATTTATGTTGACAAATTATTTTTTTTTAGTACAAACAATAATTTTTAGATGCATATTTTTGAAGTTTTTAGTGCATATTTTGGATTTTTAGACGCATATTATAGGCACATATTTTCGGTTTTTAGATGCATGAAAGTACTTGCCCTACTCATGACTATACACTTAGGTGTACTAAAATTATTAAACAATTAAATCTTTGTTTACCAAAAATTGGTGGTCAAAAGAATTGGTAGTCAAAAAATTCGAACTTCTTCTACTGTGTTTTAAAAATTTTGGGTTTTGGTTGGGTCTTTGGGAAAATTATTTGATAAATGAATATTAACTATTGGACTATTTTTTAAATTTTTAATGTTTGAGCTTGGATAAAATCGATCTAGAAATATTTTTAAGAAATTTTCTAAAAAAGGTCTTTCAATAATTTCAATTTCCATTTCGACCCTCGTAGCACATTTAATATTTACACAATCTGAAAGCCATTAAGCTTTAATTAAAGCTTGATTAATTACATACTAGGGACTTTAAACAAAAATACTTATTTGATAATAATTATGTCTATTTTGGTTAATTTTGTCTTGAATGGATTTCTAACTTATATCTTTCACACGAAATAAGCTGCGAGCCACCGTATGTTCAAAAATATTTTGAAATCCAGCAAACAGAATCAGTAAAAACGCAGTAAAATTTCTGTTGTTTTTCAAAACTGAATGACAGAGATTTTAGTAAAAATATCTATTTTATCAGAAAAAGCTGCTAAAAGTTTGCTAAATAATTGAAAGTCTTTTTACAGATTTTTTGACAGAGTATTTTTAAAGTGTAGAATAGTCCTAACCGTCAGATTTTGTAATTCTTGATCTTTAGTTACAAGGTTATAAAAAAGTACAATTTTCCATATCGAGGGCAAATATTCAAAACTTACTATCTGCAAAATGAAAATTTTTTAGGAGATCAAAAAGAACTGTTGTTTTTAGGTAATTTTAAGAATAAATATTAATATTTTTTCTACAATATAATAAAAACAATTGTTTTTGAAATAATATTTCAGTTAAATATTAATTTATTAGATGACAACTAATTCAGTGAACACATTTCTATCGAAAATCTCTTTCGAAAATATTTTAGATAGCAAGTTTTGAATATTCGCCCTCGATTTACTCGCCCCCTATTTGCCCTTTTACCCTTATAATCGCAATTTTCTAAGAATTTTTTGTTTCCTAAATGTTTTTTTTTTTATTTTTGCTTGAGGGTCCTTAAATCACAATTTCAAGTTTTTACCACCATTCTTTAAGGAAATCGAGAAAGTACCAAAACACAATTATTTACCCTTTTTAACCATTTTCAAAACAGAAATTCGTAAAAGTCTTTTTTTAAAAGTTTCGTCCAATTGAAAAAATCAATTTTTTATGACAATTATTTAAGGAGATTTTAATAGTACCAAAGTTCTCTTTTTTATCCTATAAAAAAAGAAAGTATGTTTTTTTTTGCTGGATAATCTTATGTTCCAAATTGGATAATCTTACATTCCAAATTTCAAGTTTTAAAATCATTATATCAGGAGCTAGAAAAGGTACCAACGGAAATAAACAAGTTCCAACAATCGTTTTTCAGAATTTTTTGTTTCGATGGAGAATCCTAATTCAAAAAATCAAGTTTTTATGAATACTATATAAGAAGATCGAAAAGTACCAACGTACTATTTTTACACTCTTACTATCGAAACATTATAATGCCAAAGTACAAATTTGTTCTTCATTAAAATTAGAATTCCTTTGAAGTACACTCAAAATAAATTCTCTGTCCAATCAGCAGAAAAATCTGCTGAAAATACACCCATTTTGAGCCATATGAGAAATCTGCTGATTTTAGCAGACACGGTTTGCTAAATATCTGTCATAAGAGGTGAATAAATATAACAAGAACAAAAAAAAAAAAACATACGCCGCCAGCCAGCATCGAACTCGCCACCTTCCGATTTGAAAGTACACTTCTTAACCACTATGCTACGGAAGCTTATACTTTTATCTGGCGTTTTAGCTATTGAACATGTGTAATGTTCGACAGCAGAGAAATCTGATTTTAGCAGAAATATCTGCTGATTTTAGCAGAAAAATCTGCTGATTTTAGCAGAACAATCTGCTGATTTGAGCAGAATAATCTGCTGATTTCAGCAGAACAATCTGCTGATTTCAGCAGAGCAATCTGCTGATTTCAGCAGAGCAATCTGCTGACAATCTGTTCAGCTTTTTTTTTTATATAAAAAAATTTCTTGAAAAAATAATAAAATTCAGCAAACAAAATCAGTATAAACATAGTAAAATGTCTGTTATTTTCTTAAACTGAATGACAGAGATTTTACTTAGTAAAAATATCCTTCTCAGCAGAACAATCTGCTAAAAGATTGCTAATTCAAATTGAAAGTCGTTTTACAGATTTTTTGACAGAGTTTTTCTTTTGAGTGTACCTTTTATATTTATACTATTATTTTAGGAGAAAGAAAAAATTCATAAAAGTATTTTTTGTAAATATTTTGTGTCGATCCTAAATTTAAAAAATCTAGTTTTTATTATTACAATTATTTTAGGAAATCGAAATAGTACCAAAGTAGGTACTCTGTTTATCCTCTTAGAATAGAAACATAATAAAAACTACTTCTGTTTCTTTTTCGCTCAATGA
This sequence comes from Pegoplata infirma, assembly GCA_963921195.1. Classification (NCBI taxonomy): domain Eukaryota; kingdom Metazoa; phylum Arthropoda; class Insecta; order Diptera; family Anthomyiidae; genus Pegoplata; species Pegoplata infirma. The sequence continues at coordinate 64,966,376 of OY992538.1, forward strand.
TCTTACACTCCGAATGTCAAGTTCTTAAAATCATTATTTCTGGAGCAAAAAAATTACCAAAATACACCTTTTTGTCTTAGAATCGTAACTTTCAAAAAGTAAACTTTTTAAGATTTTCTTTTTTTAACATGATAATGTTTTTAGGCTGGGGTCTAATTTTAAAAAAGTTGCAGGACGCCACCTCAGTTTGACTATATAAGCTAACGATTAAACAAAAAAGAAAATAAGAATTATAGTTTTCATTTTATTACAACCGTAAACTTCTACAATAATTTAAAATTAATAAATAAAATAGAAAAAAAAACATAGTTTTGGTAGTGACACCTAGCGGCGCTAGGTGTCACTCGAATAACACAGTATTGCCATACCAATTATCGCATTTCCAATTAGATTTGTTACCATCATCGCAAATTTTTTCCAATAAAATATTACCACATGGCAATACTAACCAGTATATTTGAAAATCGAATATGTATCTACAAGCAAGCGAAACATATCAAAATTTAAATCATTGTTTACATAAGCTACGGTGGCCTAGCTGAAGTGAGCCAGACTGGAAAACAGAAGGTTCGCTGATCGAATCCGTGATCTGTTAACTTTTTTTTTTTTTTATTTAGTTTTTTTTAGCTTGTACATTTCTTTTTGTTAGGGAAAAATTTGTTTCCATTAATTCTTTATACTTTTTTATTTAATTATAAATAAAAAAAAAAACTCCGCTCTACAAATCTGAGGTTTGTCGCTGCGTTTTGGATGAAACCAAAAAAAGTTGATAGAGTTTGGTGCCCCGATTCCAAAATGGTCACTCAAATTTTTCTATCACGTCACAATTTTGAGAAAATCGCGGTTAAAGTGTCAAAAAATGCCCATTTTGACCATTTTTGAACGCCTATAAAATAAGATCCTGACATGCAAATGACTTGGTATCTAGCTCATTCGAAAGTGTGTAATTTTCTCTTTTAGACAAGATCAAATCTTCTTGGAATTTAATTTTCTAAAATGGTAAAAAAATCATTAGCCACAAGTGCTATAAATCTAAAATTTACGTATGAATTTGTATGGAAATTTGTTAAAAAACACTGTGTAAATAAACTAAATATTCAAAAAATGGAAGGTTTTTTGCTATTGATTTTTTTACCATTTTAGAAAATTAAATTTTTAGAACATTTTATCTTATGTTTAAGAGAAAATAACAGGCTTTCGAATGAGCTCGATACCAAGTCATTTGCATGTCAGGATATAATTTTATAAGCTTTTAAAATGGGTCAAAAATGCCCTTTTTCGGCCCTTTAACCGCGAATTACTCAAAATCTTGATGTGATAGACAAATTTGGGCTCCGGATTTGGAATCAGCGCAACAGACACCATCCAAATCACTAACCAGAATCCACTACGCATTTTCTTGTTGAGCTGTGAAATTTATATATTCATATTTTTCTAAATTTTCTAGTTGTTTTTCTTTCTGAATTTTGTGATTTTTTCTGAATATATCTGCATTTTTCTGACTTATTTTTTGTGTTTTCTTGATTTGTTCTTACACTTTAGTGCCAGATGGGCACTCCGCATAGACGAATT